>CM059284.1:26363021-26650521 GCA_030347295.1 Setipinna tenuifilis
AATGTTTTACAAATTTCTGACTTTGTCAGTGTATCCATCTGTGTGTGAACTTAGGTGAGGTCTTTTTCAAGTTTAATAAATGGCCAATCCTTAGACCTTCAGGAAGTTCAAGCATGCATGCCTTTTGCCTGTGCACTTAACCTAAATCATTTCTCTCTAATCTAATTAGCTGATTTGCCTATGATGATCTGTGTGCTCATTATCAGGCTCAGAGAATTGTTGGATCATCGATGTGGCAGGGTTTTTACTTTTCTGAAGCTGGTATAAGTGTTTTTAAATACCAGCAGTGAGCCTTCTGTGTTTACTGACACTGTCTTGGTGTAAACTACCAGTACACTTTATATCAAACCGTGGGGGCGGAAGAACTTTGATCAGGTCTCTGAGTGTATTGTGAGATATCATGTAGAAAGCGTTAAGCTGAGACATTCTGATGCCTAACAGTTTCTTTTGCCAAAAGAAATTAATAAAGGAAAGCTTTTTTTTTTTACTTTGGCTCAGTGGGATTGTTTTTATTGTTTATCCTCTAAGGGAATTACGGTTTAGCATTTACTGAGCAATGACTGAACAACATGCTCCTTGTTGCTTACAGTGCCATTTTAAGGGCTTAGATTACTGGCTAAACTGGGTCTATGTGGGCAAATACATACACCACATTTGGCAAAACATACATACTGTATACACTTACTGTAGATTTCCTTGTTTGCTAGTGCTGACTAAATAATTTATGTGCAGTATTCTGTAATGAGTAACAAACCAGAACTATGGTTTTGTAGTATTATTTCAACCAGATACACTTAAATGTCTGATGTCTGTGCTGGATAGCTTATCATTGTTTTCGTGTATTTGAGTGATTTGTATAGGGTTCTGGAATACTTGACTCATGGTCTTACACAACTTGCCTTCTGGTACCAGCAGTCATATAAGAAGTACACAAATAATAAATGAATGAAATGAACAAAAACACAAAACAAACAAGCAACGTCACAGCAGAAACGCAATCATGAAAATGGGAACGCTATGCGAAAAAGAATTGTGACGTCTGCCATAGCAGCCCTGAGCGATGTGGTGAACCCTTCGGATTTGGAGACTGTGGTGAACCCTTTGACCACCATGACTGTTTCATGTACTGGTTGTTACATGTAACTATATGTGTAGGTATTTGTGCACAAGAACAGTTTACCCAAAAAGGGTGGAGGTGTATGTGTGTGTGTGTGTGTGTGTGTTGGCCATGGGGGCGTTTAATTGGTAGAGGTGATGTGTGCACATTTGATATTGCAGGTGGCATGGTGTTTGATGTCATGTGTATATGCTTGCTTGTGAGACTCTGTAAGACTGTGACAACAAATTTTCATTATGGACAATTAAGACTAGTTAAACTAATTAACTAATTAAACCGAACTCTTAATGACATGAAAATGGACCAGAATTAATGTTATATGCTAGTTGTTGAAAGTGCTAATCGACATCAAAAGTATCTGTATGGTTCAAAGAAAACAGAAAGACAGTAGGAGTGCACGCGTCCAGGCAGATGAAAGGATGAGAGGATAAAGGAAATGAGGATAGTGAAAGAGTGTGATTATGGTAGGGGAAACACCTAGTGAGGTAAAGGCACGTCACAAGGCAAAACGAGACAGTAAATATGGATAAAAACTGGTGGGTGAGATAAAGGAGAGAAAGGAACAAGAAAAAAGAAAGTAAGAGAGAGAGAGAGAGGAAGAAAGAAAGAAAGAAGAGAGAGAAACAGAAATGGAGAGAGGGAGTAGATAAGGCGAGAGGAGAAAGGGGTTGATGAGAGGAGCACAGCCCACAGTGCAGTGAATCATGAGTCACATGGCTTAGGTGTGAGTCATCTCCCTCTACTGCAGAACCCCTAGCCTCCTCCCTCTCTCCCACCCACACACAGACACACACACTGCTCTGTCACATTCACTTACACAGGCACTGTTGCTGCACAGACTACCTGTCAAACTCACTTCCAGGGTATCTAATTCCAATGTAAAACACAAAGGAAGCACACAGAAGACCTCTGCTGATACATACAGACACCACTGAGACCTGTTCTACACTATATCTGCTGTACTGATACACTCACTGGACACACTGTGTTGTGTATACAAACATGACAGACAAGGAGAGAGAAAGGGGGAGAGAGAAAGGGGGAGAGAAAGGGGAGAGAAGGAGAGAGAGGAAGAGAGAGGGAGAGAGAGAGAGAGCAATATAGTACTTGTAGACCTTTAGATGTAGTGGTCAAACGGAGACAAAAGTGAAATCCAAAGTGCTTTACAGTCCTCGGCACCAAATATTGATTCTGTCTTACATGCCATATGACTCAAAGCCCCAAAGCCTTTTGCAAATGCATCTGCAAAAACCCACAAGAAACATTTTCACTGGGGGCTGTGGGTGGGCTCTGAGCCAAGACAATATCACTCATACCGCTGGAAGTTGGTGCTGAGCACTTGCAATGGCTCATTAGGCGAGGAACACAGAGGTATGCTGAGAGATGGGCTTGAGGAGGTGGGCATTTGTGCTACTGAGTGACCCTTTGAGCATTATTAGGAGACAGAAAAGGGGGGGGGGGGGGCAAAATGAAAGCATGAGAGAAAGATAAGAAAAAGAGAGGGAGGGGGAGAGAGACAGAATGAAAGCATGACAGAAAGAATGAGAGGGAGACAGGGAGAGGGATGAAGAGAGACAGAATGAAAGCATGAGAGAGAGAGAGAATAATATGGAAGAGCAAGGAGCAAGATACAATAAAACCATACATACAACCCTGAGTGAAATGCAGCAGGAGACGATGGCTTGGAGAGAAAATGCGTTGTCGGCTGTAAAAACATTTCATTAAAAATGTATGCAGAGAGTTTGCGAGGTGTTGGCCGAGCCACGTGAGGAGGCAAAGGAAGGAGAAGTGGAGGAACTTGGCAGAACTTCAGACCGCAAGGCAACAGTTTGGCTACAGAACTGTTGGCCCTCTGGTGGCACATAAACATTAGTGATACAGGAGAGACATAAAACAGTCCCCCCCCCCCCCCCCCCCCCCCCCCCCCCCCCCCCCCCCCCCCCCCCCCCCCCCCCCCCCCCCCCCCCCCCCCCCCCCCCCCCCCCCCCCCCCATCTCTCTAACATCATTTAGAGGGACATCCACATTGTCTTGCTGAACAGACAAACACATACAGGATTATACAGCTGCACTAAAATGTCAATATACTGTAAGTGTACATTTTCAAAACAACATCCTTAACAAGGGTCTGTGGCAAAATCCTCTGTAAATTAAGTTCATTTTAACTGTCATACCTATTAAGCAGATGCTGTCAGTATCTACTTAGAAAATATTCATATCTGACCCATTACACACACATTTACATATGTTTTTATGTCTTTAACATCATCAGATATAAAAGCCTAGTTTTGTGCTGGACACTTGGGCAGATATGAGGCTGAGAACAAGATGAGAGAGGAAAATGTCTCAGAGAAAGACATTTTTTTTTTTTTAGCTTGATTAGACCAGAAAAAAAGAAGTGATTTACAGGTGGGTGATGTGAAAGATCATCAGGACATGGATGGTCAGGAGGCTGAAAGGAGGTGATAAGCGGTCTGTCGATATGAAGCCCCCACCTTGACTTATTTTTAGATAAGTGACCTATGTTCCGCTCAGATCGCTTTAGCCTAGCAGTTGACATCAGTCAGAAATGGCGATGATTACTGCCTTTTTATATAATTTTCTCCCTTCCGATTTCCTTTCCATTTCCTTTTCAAGACAAATTGAACACAAAATGCTGCCACAATGATTGGATGTGAACAATCATTTTAAAATGCACACACACTGAAGCATCCACTGAAGACATGCCCAATAAAGCCAAACTGTCTTGCGCTCGTTCAAGCATATTTCTCTGAATCAATCACCATTCGTGGCCTTTTCATTACCCATCCAAACACTCTTAACAGCGTACCAAGTTACTGTTAGTGTGCTCAATCTCATTCATCTCTCACACTCTCCTTTTCTCTTCTCCAGGACGCTGCAGTCAGCCTCACTGCACCACCGTCACAAAGGACTGCTGGTGACTCATCCACTTACATGCTCCATCTCTCTCTCTCTCCTCTCCCTTCTTCTCTCTCTGCCTCCATCTTTTATTTCCTTGCTTCCAAAGCTCCCTCTCCCTATCTCTGCTGCTCACATTCATGTGTACACACACAATAGACATTTTCGAACAAAGCATTTTTCATATAGTCCATTTGTGGGGCTTAATAATATAACTAAAAAGCTCATCTGTGTGGCTGATAAATGGCAGCAAGCACAGGGTGGTGCTGGTGGTTTCGACAACACCATACAATAATCCATGCTTAATAAAGATGCATGCACACAATGTTTACATTGAAAGTATTTATTTCTTTATAAAATCTCTCACACACATACACACTTAATTTACTAGACTGCAAACTGACAATGCATGCCAACGTGCTGAATCACAATCTTCATAATTTCATCTCAAAGGGACAGAAAAAAAAAAGACAAAACCGTTTCAAACTGTTCTCAAAATATTTCAATTGTTTTCTCAGGGGGTGTCTTTTTTTAAGCTTTTAGAATTTTATTGGAAATCACTATTTAATGTATAGAATCTGATTACAACACACTCAATAACAAACTATTTAAACTATGTCTCAAATATAACTGTTCCCTTTTAAACCTTTTTAATTATCTTTTCATTGCTGGACGAATACAAGTCTGGAATGAAGGGGAAAAATGTTTCATGTCTCAAGTCCTCTTGTCTATTTCAGTAGTGCATCACTAGGAACAGTCCATTCATTGCAAGAGCACATCAGCAGGACATCTTAAGGAAAGGAAATGTTTCAAAGATAATGCAGAGAGATGAAAAACATCAGATTAATCCTCTGAAAACCCCAAAAACAGACAAAACCACATGTGGCTCAAACCTGGTCCAAAACAAAAATAATCTGTTCAAAAATCAACCTTTTGCCCATGTTAAAATACAGTAAAATATAATGCTTTTAAAATTTACATTATGATGAAGAGTGCGTAGCATTTCCACAGCATTCCTGAGAGACGGTGAGCGTTACAATCCTATTATCAATTACGATTCATTCTAATGAACTGTGGGTGGTGACCTCGGAGACATAAGCTTGCAGCTAGAGGCGGTGACTGAGCAGGCAATCTTGTTGCTGTTCAGCTTTACAACTGATTCTTACTGGCAAAAATACATTTTCACCATCTATCCCTTAAATAACACGTATATAACAAAAAAAAAAACTGTGACAGGTCTGAACGTATGATGAAAAAAATTTTGAGAGCGTCTTAATCACTGGCCCTTGGGGATATCGGCAACATGATGATGATTTCACAGACGCAACGCTGTCTAGCCCAAGGCAGAGCGGGATGAAGACAAAAGGCTGAAAAATACAATCACATGCCCAACTCAGTAGCATCAAAAGAGCCTAATTACAATCACTCAGTCCCCACCCCACCCCCCCCGCCCTTGCCCCAACATTCCACCCCCCCACCCCCCTACCACATAGTCCAGTGTACACATCCCCCTCCTTCTGCCTCCGTCCTTGCGACAGAGTCTCAGTCCTCTTGTGTTCAGCCCCGACACTTCAAGTCCTCTGTGTGTGTGTGTGTCTACCCTTGTCTGGCGGGCGGAATTACGCCAAGCCCATCTCCTCCAGCACACTCCTGGGAGACTCGTCTTCCTGCAGGGAGAAAAATGGAGAAAGAAAAGGAGGTCTCAATAGGCATGTCCACAAAATGTTTAAAATAGATAAATAACTGTTATGCAGATATATAGAGGAACCAAGCTTTAAAACAATAGCAAGATCAACTCTATAAGTTCAGTAACAACAAAACACTAGCCATTTAAATGTTGAGAAGGGTCTAAACTCACACAAAAATCACAAAAAAACAAAAACATCCCTGCTTTTACTGATTATGGAAGAGACAACAGCTTAGCAATCAGGTAATTGGGAGCATGCACGAAGCTTCTGTAAGAGGGACTGGATGGGTGCAGTGCTTCTTCAACAGTCATGTGTGTTTGCACCCATCGACATAAACACGCATGTTTCCTGCTGTTCTATTGGATGCCAACACAAAACGTGAACAAGAGCAAGGAGGTATTCCAGAAAGCAGGTTCAGTCACTTACCGGAGTGTATTTACTCAAAGCAAGTGGAAAATCTACTAACTAGTATAAGAGCCCTATGTTTGCTGGGAGAATTAAAAGGTCCCATATTATGAAAATATTACAAATTATAAAGTGCCTACAATGTTTATTTCAGTCTACTAGCATCAGTTATTACCATTCTTAATACTGACATGAATGCCGACCAGTCACAATTACTGGTGTCTCCACCCATGTAGCCTACTAGACGTACGCCATGTTTCAGTTTTCATTACTAGTATTATTCATAGACATTAGAAGAAATAGACAGGAATGGCTTCGTTTTGTAAACGGATGAACGGATTTTTTTTAAATTGGTCACCAGGCTACTGTGCAAGCTCAAGACTTTGGCCAACCAACCCGAATACGATTAACTAACTAGTAGATGCTCAATCACAAATCAGACGGCATAAGATAATTTTCTTAATGAATATATTTTTACCGTTACCATAGTACAATCACGCTACTTAAGTGGAAGCCTAATATTGTACTTTGGGACTTGATTCTTCTTCTACTAACTTTGGTTCCAGGCAATCTTACAAGTTAGCATGTTGAGGGAGCTAGCTAGTGAACATGTACATAAGGCTAGCGTGTAGCGTAGCTTAGCCATCTTTCTTTGGGCTTCATTTGCATTGAATTGTAAAAATCCATAAAGATAACGATCCCTCTTACAAAAATACTTAATGCTACCTTTGTGGGAAATGTTGCTGGAAATGTTTCCCCGACATAAACAGAAAACTAAATGGGCATGAGTATGGCTATGGCTTGTTATTCAAACAGTACGGTAAATTTTCTCCTGTGTGACAGAAAATCATTAGCCGTCACTTAATTTGTATGGTCTGCACACGACTGACTTTGAATCCTTAGATGTAGCAAGGTCGTGTGTTTGAGCCTGGGGTTGGAATGTGTGGGACGACTTCTCTTGCAAGTGCAAGATTCTCGACCTAGCTTCTTTACCAATTATCTGTGCCACAGCGACAGCTGGAGAAATGGTAAGCATTTAAGAATTAAGAGTTAAGAGTGTTCCCATTGCTTCACAGCACCAGATTGCTAACTTCCACATCTAACATAAGAGCAGCAGTGGGACTGAATGCCTAACCTTAGATAATGTAACAGCATATATCCATTTTAAACAGACAAAGTAAATAAGGAAATAACAGCTTGCCATTCAGAAGCATTCTGTCAAAGGCTTGACTCTTGAATTAATCTGTGAGCTTTATCATGGTACTGATAAGGCTCGTCCAGAGCTGATAAGGCTGCCCAACTACGTTCTATGTTTGATTTCTGAAGCCAAGGGGTTGAGGGTCAGGCTACGTAGGTGTGCGTGGGTTCGTTTATGTGTTAGGTTAGTGTTCACCAGTTGTTTTGGTAACTCAAGACAGCACCACGCAGAGGCGGAAAGGGGGAAGGCGACAAACAGTGGCTCATTGTCATATCAGGAAAATGGTCCTCAAACAGAGAGCGCTGTGCCACCAGGGAGCTTAGACAGGGATTTACAAAGAGCTGTGTTTTTTTTTTTTTTTTTTCCAACACCAAGGCACAGTGTATAATTAAACCCATCCAATGATCTCTTTAAGCCATAACACCCCTCTATTAGGAGATTTACCATTTACTCGGCATTGGCTAAGCTGGCCAAGTAACTACACTAATCTATCAACTATCTATACACACACACACACAAGCACATGTTTTGAAATAATAAATGATATACAGACCTCTTGTAGCAGATCTGCTTGCTCAATAGCCTTGAGCACGCTCTTTTTGGACGTGTCCTGTATTTCTCCTCCCATCAGAAATTCGTCTAAAATAAAGTAGGCCTTTTCAAAGTTAAAGATGATGTCCAGCTCACAGACCTGGGACAGAGAAATACATTCAAACAGATCTGTTCAGACCATTATCGTTACAAAGGTATTACATTTGCATATTATATTCTAGACACGTTTTCATTTTTATTGCTTATTCCAATGACCCCTAACTATCTGAAAACATAAAGACTCAGACTATGACCATATTAGTCCATTTCTTAATAGAAACATAACAAAGTTGTCACATCTCTGCCTGTCATTCATACTAGTCCGTCATTTTCAGACTTTGGAACTGTGACGGGGAGATAGGGAAGAAAGCTAGTGAAGGTAACAACTGTGTGTCTGGACAGAAATCGTTTCAGTTCTGAAGTGGTAAAAATGGACTAATGTGGACCTAGCAAGACAAGGGAGTAAGTTCGACAGATTGACGGAACAAAAACATGAGGTAAGAACATTCTGCTTCCGCTACAAACAGCCAGCAGAGCGGGAACGGCACACAAAATGAGTAAGGAGAAGGCAAAATAATGACGACACTAAGACAGCTGCTGAAAGGGACACAATTGGTCCAGAGAGCGCACAGAGAGAAGATAGAATAATAAAAAAAACTGAAAAAAGAAAGATGGGTGATGGGGGGTGGTGACTCACGCTGCCAAAGTACTTATCCAGCAGCTCCACAAAACGGTGAATGACCTCCAGGGTAATGAGCTCGTTGTCCTGCTCTTCCACCGCACAACAGAAGTACAGACTGGCATACCTGCAACATGTAAACACACACACACAGATTAGCGAATCCCTACTCAGCAACAAGAAACAAAAGGTACAGGCATGCTTACAAGCAAACAGGTTAACTAAGCACTAAATGTGCAGTGATAGGCAAGGGAGCATCAGAAGCTAAAATCTAGTACCACATCCTCGTTCAAGCCATTCACCAAATCCGCTGATTCTTAATACTACTCTTTAGCCAAGGTAAAGGGGCAATTAAGCATCCACAAAGACCCCCCACACACACACGCGCACACACAGTTTGTATTACCACAGTACTATGTACTCCTGTTCTGCTTTGGCAATGCAAAATACTTTGCGGTGTTAATAACACTCACCAGCAGAAAGGCAAAAGAAACAACAAATGAGACTCCACACCCATGCTGGAAACACTGCTCCTCACACAGGGAAATGGGCTGCCTCAAAAATTGTGCAAAGTCTGCCTATTCTGAGACCACCTGGACAAAAGTGAGTTGGTGGCAATAGTTTACAGTATTTCTTGCTTAATTCTGCAGCACTGCAGTTATTTGACCGAGACCTTCACAAGACGGGTAGATGATGGTGAAATGGAAAAACTGGCTGATTTTGGCACGGAGGTCCCAATACCAAAGCCTTTTTCGAAAAATCTGTTCACTCAGTGGCCATGTTGGCAAAGCTTTCGGCTATCCGTTTCTGGTTAAGGAGATCAGGGTCCTATCTAAATAGGGGGAGAGAGATGAATATTTCCGCTTTTTGACGTTGGCACAGAAAACAACAAGATGATTAAAATACAGTCGAGCAGATAAATCAGCTTTTGGCAGTGTAACACTAACTTTGTGTTACGGAAGTTTCCATGATTTTTTTGTTATGGGCAATTCTGTAAGAGACGCACCTCCTCTAATGTAGAAAGTCTTTGAGATTAGCCAGCCAGCGGTAGACAAGGAGGGGGCAGATGTAGCGCAAAGGCAACAAAGGCAAACATGAGACACAGTGCCCTCTGGTGGCCATACACACATACACAAACAGAAACAGACACAAATGCACACAGTGATTCCCCCAGTGTTGTATAGTTAAGGCGGACAGCTTAACAACACATCCCTCCCACCTTAACCAAGTAATCCAAATGGAAGACTGAAATTAGACTTGAGCTTAAAATTTGGTAATGAAAATATAGGAATATGTAGTACAATACACACTTCCATCATTTTAATTCAATTCATACCGCCTGACAATTTAAGAAACTAACCCCACAGCTCCCCTGACAACCACCACCTTAACTAACAGATTCCCCTTAACTAACAGAGTCCATTCAATCACCCTTACACGGGCCCCTGTGAAGCAGGCGACAACAATCACCCTTACACAAGCCGCTGTGAAGCAAGCAGCAAAGCTGTGGGAGGATGTGGCGTTGTGACGCCTTCCCAGGTCGCTCCACTGAAGTGACTATATGAGAGGAGAGTGCCTGTGGACAAGCGCTTTGCTGGGAAAAGGTCACCCAGCTGCAGCCCTGTCATCTCCAGCACATCACCACTCAGCACAGGACTGCTCCACAAGAGCTGTCTGCCACACACAGTGTCTGTGTGTGTGTGTGTGTGTGTGTGTGTGTGTGTGTCTGTGTGTCTGTGTGTGTGTGTGTGTGTCTGTGTGTCTGTGTCTGTGTGTCTGTGTCTGTGTGTCTGTGTCTGTGTGTGTGTGTCTGTGTCTGTGTGTCTGTGTGTCTGTGTGTCTGTGTCTGTGTGTCTGTGTCTGTGTGTGTGTGTCTGTGTGTGTGTGTCTGTGTCTGTGTCTGTGTGTCTGTGTGTCTGTGTGTCTGTGTGTCTGTGTGTCTGTGTGTCTGTGTGTCTGTGTGTCTGTGTGTCTGTGTGTGTGTAAGAGAGGAGACATTGAGTGCGGGTGGGGGCAGGTGGCGATTATGCCTTACCAAAACACTGACTCACATGGTGACTCATCAATAATGGCCATCTGATAATGCATTTTCTGACATTTTACACTTTTCAAGTGTGGAAGAGTTGCTAAGTAAATACTGGAAGGAGAACCATATCCACACACACATGCATCACACACCGTTCATCTGATAGGCTGATTACTATGTATCTCAGCGAAGCTATTATTCGTCACAGCTTACAGATTAGATAGTCACACGGACTGTGACTGGTCACGACTGCTTGCATGACAGGCTGTCACTTCACTTTATTCTACATTCTTTTTACAACATTTGTTGGCCTCAAGAAAGGATGAGAGAACTGGATGCACTGAACTCCAAAAGAAAAAAGAATACATTTTGGGTGCATAGAAAATAATATCCGACTCCTTGGCCTTGAGAGAAAACAGTATAATCATGTAAACCTCTACTATGGGGCCTGAGGTAATATTCTTCCCATTATTTTGGCGTGGCTGTGTGGGGTACCTCTTGTATACAATCTTTAGGTCCCTCCACTCCAGGAAGCTGCACATCTTGGGTTTTCTGGCCAACACCACCTGCATGAGCTCGCGCACCATCTTCTTCTTGTCGCGCTCGGCTGTGGCCGTGTACCACTTCTGCAGCCGCAGCTTCCCCTGCCGGCTGAACAGCAGCATGAATCGCATCTGAGGAGCACACACAGACAGGGGTGGGTGGTAGACAGGATGTCATGTGTCAGCTAGAGAAAGAGAAAAAGAAAGGGAGGGAGAGAGAACGAGAGAGAAAGAGAGAGAAAGGTAGAAACAACAGATTAAAAGCAACAGCTCACTGATATTAAATGTCAAACGTGTGTGTCTGTATGTGTGTGTGTGTCTGTGCCCATAGGTGAGTGGTTCTTTGCCATTCCAGACACATTAAATACCTTGCCCTGCTTTTCCATATTACCATAAGCAATTTTAATTATATATCTCTTAGGACAGATAAAAATAGATGTCACTACATTTATTCCCCAGCACTGCCCTACATTTTAAGATGCCATCCACATTAGTCTGTTTCTAAATAGAAACATCAGAAAATTGTCCCATTTCTGCCTGTCGCCACACTAGTATGCTGTTTTCGGGCTCTGGAACTCTGATGGATTAGAAGCGTAGGCAGTGATGGAGCTATTTGAAAATGGTCTCATTGGGTCGCAGTAAGGACACCGTGAAAACGAAAACGCCGATGTGCAAAACTCATGCTTCAGTCCTACAGTGTGATATTTGCCCTCGTCATTTGCTGTGCTTGTATGGTTGTATGGCATTTGACACTATTGGAAGACAACAATGATAAGTTCCCTTCAAGTCCTTCTAATCACTTTAGCCACCACTAGCTGTGAATGCACAATAGAGGACCATCATCATACTTCACTATGTTTACCTTGTTGTCTTACAACCTTGGTTACAATTGTAGTGCAACTAGGTCTTGAAGTTTGCAGAGCTAGACAGATCTACTCCAACAAAAGGTAAGACTGCAAGCCATGGATACTGACCAGCTGCGCAATAATGCTAATTTTGTAGTCCATTCTTACTCACAGTTACAAATCCACTTCATCATCTGTCCAGGCAAAGAACCCTGTCGTGCTCTTCTTGGCCATCCTTCAGACTTCTTCACACTCCTTCAACACTACATTTAACAACGGGAACTGGTGGTGTGACAATCTACTTCCTTTTTTTGTACAGGCTCTTTTGCACTTGCCTCTTTGCACTTATAAAATGGGTCACGTGATGACCATTTTACACTTTCTGCTTACGCACATTAAGACGGAGTGGACAGAAATTCTTATGGTTCTGAAACATTAGAAATGAACTAGTATGGATGCAGCTGAGCATAACTCAATCAGTGGCACAAGTGACTCATGGACCAAGATTTATGGTACAGCAGGTAAAATAAGTATTGAACGCATCCTTTTTTTACCCCAAAGGTAAAGGTATGTCCACTTGGGCTTCTGACATGAATTTTTGACCACACATTGGTATTTACCCTGAAAACTCACATATTAAAAAAAATCAGAACTTATTATCCCAAAAATAATGTTATGTCTAACAAAGCTAAATAGAGTGAGGGTAAAAAAAAAAACATTGAACACACCAAGAAAAATCAGTAAACCAAGTCAAAGGAACCATCATAAATCGATAAGTAGCTCTAGGTATTTATGCCTTCCATCAGTATAGATATTAGATCAGTTAGTAAATTTTAGTGATTCTAAAAAGTTTTTTTGTGTTACAGAAGTATTACACAAGAACATCTCAAAATGAGTAAAGGCAAAAAAGCCTTCACCAGACACTTCTAACCTTATTTTTGACAATACATTCCAAAATAACCGTTTTCATACATATTTCAAAACTTCTGACTCTTCTAGTAAGCATCATTGAAGGCAATACCTGCCAGTGGGAGGAACATCACTCCACTATCAACCAGACACCTGCAGGATCTCTTTCAGGTTTGCTATTCTGGGAGTCAAAAAGATAATCAGAAGAGTAGCTGAAAAGCCAAAAAGTACTCACAAAGACCTCCAAGACTTGGACATAACAAATATATTTGTTACAGAGGAAACAATAGACAATGCACTTCACTACCATTTGTCCTCCAAACATGCCATATGTCAGCCATGTGATTAATCTACAGTGTGACATACACGCAGTGTGAATTTATGGCTTGTGTGGGAAACTTTAAAGAACTTTGTTTTGTCTTAATGCAGTGTGCAACACATAGAGGCAATGGTGGTGAAATACATAGTGCATTGTTTTCTCTGTACCAAAAATACTGCCTCTTCGTTAACCTGGTCAAAACGTCATGTCATTCTGATTGACAATTAAAATAAAATGGTAAAAAAAAAAGATGCATTCAATACTTATTTTACCTGCGGTAGATAAAGAAATCGGCTTACATAACGACATAACTGTTGGATGATCACATACTACTATCAAGTATGTTGTAAGGTGTAGTCTTACTTGCTCCTAACAGTACCAACTCACCCTGGTGGCAAACCATTTAGTTATAAGTATTTGGTTGACAGGTGTAGGTGCGTGTGCATCAGTGGTTAAGAGTGGTTAAGTGGAGGGAAAGAGCAAAGGACCTAAGGGTGGTCTGGACTGAGAGGGAGACTGTAAAAGCGTGTGTGTGAGAGAAAGAGACAAAGCACGAACGCATGTTAAGTCAATTGGCCAAGGATCAGCAGCATCAAGAAAGAAGTCGATGTCATTTCATCTGCTTCAGCCAGCTGAAGATGCCATAATTCCAACAAAATCTGACATCACCAGACATTTGTAAAAACTACATTAGCACAACCTATGGTTTACATTGTCAAATGTCCACATTTAACACATTAGGTTGAAATCAAATAGACAGTGATACACTTACACATTAGCAGTTAGTCTTCACAAAACATGCAAAAGCTGTACACAATTTCAGTACTACGGGGATCCTATGGTTAAATGCGAACACAAAAACTACACACATTCAGCTAAGCTATTTTGTCTTTACTTACAGCCGCAAATGTTCGTTGCCCTAAGTTTACTCTGACAAAGGGAGAAACAAGAAAAAAAATGACAGTGTTGACATACGCATCATAAAACTTAACGCGCACTTTATTAATGACTACACTTTTAGGTAGGATAAAGGTTACACTCTAGTACATTTTGAATAGGACGTTTTAATGAATTTCTATGTCTGATAGCCACTTTACCACAAATGAATTTTACTTAATGTCATTCTAACGCATCCACAATGACAATTACGCACATGAAGTGTTTTCCCCATAATGTACTTCTCAGAGAACTCTTGAATAATTGTAGTACCACTACCGCGAAGTAACAACACACTCACTGTTAATTAGACATGTGTTGTACGTTTATATCGCATATACGATTAGATTATTATTATTACTTATTACACACAGAGAACACCAAGCTCAAAATGCACTTGACCCGTGATTAATTATTTCAACTATACCGCTTGCGACCGACAGTGTATGAATTTACGAATGAAAAGGAACGAACACCTGAGCAATAGGGTCATATCGGAAGATAAGATCATAATTACTGTAGGCTGTCGGTTTTTCAAGCTGTGGATTCCACCACAACCATAAATAGCATGTCGGCAATTTGGTCACAGAGTTCTGATAAACGTGTAATTGGTTGGCAGGTGGTCATTCTCGAGTAAAAATGACTTGTACTTCCCAAGAGAGTTAGCCAGCAAGCTAGGTAACTAGCTGGAGACTTTGAGTTAACTTCATCTTGCACCATATGAAGTAATACAATGCTAACAACACTAACTGGTCGAACTCACAAATTAAACTGCAAGTAACACCTGGTGTCTGACGATGACTCACCACACTAATGTCTGTCTTTAATTTAAGCGTAAAATACAAGCGAACTGCTTTGAAGTTACTCATTCGGCTAGCTATCGACCTGACATATGAATGCTAGCTTCTATGCTATCTCCGACTAGGTCGTCTACCCTTGTAAGTCTATGGAGGTAACCTCCTAGCTTCCTAGCCAGCTAGCAAACTAGCTTCACTAAAACCGGTTAGCCTGCTGATTCAAGACAGAACAAAAACAATACTTACCATTTTGATAACTGCGACTGAAGGTCACTTGTGTTAAATTACAGTTATAGCCTTCTTAGTTTTAACTCGTAACTGTTATCATTTCATGTCAAATTGTTAGTTTACAATATTTGGATCGGAAGATTACGACTGTCTATGGAATAGGGGGGGAGCGGAACCCGAATCGGAGGAAAGCGTAATTTCGACCAGTTCCTCTTTCTACGAACATGCGCATGGCGAATTTCCTAAAATAGATAAAGTAGAGCTACCTTTATGACTCTGGAGTGACATTTTCAGTGACTTCTTGTACTATTACCTTAGAGGCTGGCATAGAATAGTTGTAACACGTTTTTTTTTTCTTTATTTATTGGCCTCTGCCATTTTTCCTAAAAGTAATTACAGCACGCCTGCGGCGGTCAGGCTGTTGTTGCCATGACAAACCGCAGGGACGATTCTGTTTCCATGGAAACTGTAAGCTATCCCAAATCTTCAGGATGTCTAGGTTTTCCGTAACAGAAGTTCCCCTTACATATCTTACAGTTTTTTTGAATTGCTAAAGCACAAAACCAATTGGATGGCCCAATTGCCAATTGCTTAAGCTATTTCTCACAACTGCTCACTCTTTTGTCAATACCTTGAACCATTTTACATAGTAAAACACAATTTGCAAAACTCACTGACTCCTCTTTGCAAAACTCTAAACACATTCTCATTGTCAAAACACACTTTGCAGTAGGACACATGTGATTCAAAATGTTGAACATTCTTCTCCCCATCTGATCATCAATAAAGCACACATGGCAGTAGTTAAGCACAATGAGTCAAAACTGAGTTTACTTCATTTCAAATGACCTGACACCACCAATGTAAGCCAATTGAGAGCCACAAGAAGGTTGCAGCTTGAAAATCAATCAGAGACAAGAGAGTGAGGGACATAGCGAGGAAGAGGAGGTAGAGGAAGAACAAGAGGAAGAGTGTTTTTTTTTCTGCTAAATTAGTCACCATTATAGATCACGTTCGTGTCCATGGGTTGACGGCAGGGGCGATTTTAGCATCTGGTCTTTAGGGGTGCCCGGCCCCCAGTGCTTATCACACAACACTATTATTATATATAATATATTATTCATTTTGCACTGAGCCAGGGGGTGCCGAGCAGTTTCACGGGGGTGCCTTGGCACCCCTAAAAATGGTCTAGATTCGCCCCTGGTTGACGGCGATCTATGAAATTTCTTAGAGGCCATGGAATTGGCCTGTGCCATAGGCCAGGAACAGTGTCCAGGATAGATATGACGGGGCATTCTTTCCCTGTTACCTGGCAAAGGACATCATTGCTTGTAATGTGGATGAGGTGCTGTGGCCTGACCCAGCCCAAAGACAAGATGAAGATCAGTAATTTTTTGCAGCATTGGAAACAGCACATGTCGTTTTCACAGTATACCACAGTATAGGCTACTGTATCACTATATAATGTATTTTTGATTTTGAATTTAAAAAGTAATGTATAGTGATGCTACCATTTTTGTCTATGTACAGTACAATATATATCTTGAGTTTTGTTTTGTTTTGTTTTTTTTTTGTTGAAAATGCATTTCGGTGCTGTAAAAAAAATAAATGCTGCTGTTGTATGTATCTGAATGTTGTGCTTTCAATTTTTTGGTGTAGTGTTTAGTAACTGCTTCATTGTGATTTCATTTTGAGTGTGTTTTGAGGATAGAGTTTGGTTTTGAGCACACGTAAAACTGTTTTGAGGGGTGTAGTAGCTTTTGCAACAAGAGTCAGGAGTTTTGGGAAATGCATGTGAGCAATTGGAGTTTGTGTTTACAGTTTTGAGAAAATGGGGCAAGGTTTCAAAAATTGAGTTTTAGCAATTGTGAAAAACGTAGGATTAGGGCTGAGCAAAATTGCTTTTATAGAACTTATTGAAAGGGACACACAGCTTTTCTCAAAGCATCTTTTTTATTTGAAAAATAAATATTTATCATAAATAGTGTAAAAATACATTTTAAACAGATACATCTCATTATAAAGCATAATTAAAATAAACATCAATACATACATCTTCAGAGTAATCCTGTATCCTTTCCACACCCGTTTTGTAGTAGCCTACCAATGCTTGCAATAGGAGGGTAAAAATAATGTAACTTTTGCATTGTGGATTGACTTTATGTTAACCCTTAACTAAACTTTGTTAACAATCGGTTCCCTTCATGTTATGACATTCGTTTAACTGATCCCATTGGTACTAAATTCTAATTGAAATGTATTTGATCGATAATGATCTATTAGGCTAAATTACAATGACTGCACTGAAACTTTGCCTAGGCTGTTAGAACTCCCTTGGTTAGAAACAGGTAAGGTTTTGGATTTAAATGAATTATGTAATGTTTTCTTTGTTTTCTCTTTTGTGTTAAAATCTCAGTAGTAAACTGATTGACAGATGTGCCTGTCGATCCATACAACGCCTGCATGGTCCTGTGTATCTGATGAGAAGCCCAGTGCCTCAGTGGTCCTGTGGCTGGTTCACTTGACCCATGAATAGTACAGCACCTGTAGAATAAATGTTAACACTTGACATTAGTGCTTCGGCATTTTCACAGTAAATCTAAAACAAAACATGTGGTGGGTGTGGCCAGACGGGAGTGATGAACTTGAAAACTCACCAGTAGGCTTGTGTTGAATGAGAAAGAGGAATGGGCGGTCCAGTGTTATCTCCTCCACTGCCATCCGTGAAAAGATAATAGCAGCTGCAAGACAAGCGTGAAAAACACCCGATCAGACACAATACCATGTTACACAGCATCACGCAGTACAGTTTCAGTCATATAAAGCCAAAATTTTGGCACTTTACTAGTTGATTAATAACCTACTTTTTGCAATGCAGTAGATTATTTGCAGTAGATTATTTGACAATTGTTTTTCTGTTACTTCAAAATTAATCAACATATTTTTTGTTTACAATGGGCTGTTTTTAGTATTGCACATTGCTTTGGGGGAAAGACTCTGCCAAATATCATAAAGATCTGCAAATATGAAGTACCTGTGGCAGCAGAACCTTTGGTTCCCTCCTCATTGACCTCCAGCTTCACTCTCTGAAGCACTTTGGATACACAAAGTGGCTCGTCAGCTGGATAGACAGAAAAAGTGGGGCAAAAAAAATTAATTGGTTACAAGTATGAAAACAAATAAAAAACACAAGTCCACTGAGAACACTGCATTCCATTTGAAATAACAAATTGAGTTCTGAGACACTCACTGGTGATGCGAGAGAAGTCAGCTTGTGTCTGGCTGAAGATGTTGCCTAGGCCCAGCCGGCTAAGGGTGGACTTCAAGTCCACTTCTATATCAAGAGAAAACCTGAAAGAAAACCAATTCACATTTAAATGACAACATTCATTTTTTACCTAATCTGTATTTGAACTGTATATTATCTCATACAACCCCCCCCCCCCCCCCCCCCAATATCAGAAATGTAGTACTTGTTTAATGCACAATGATGTCACCCAAAATTTCCATCTACCTGGGTAGAGCAAGCTGTCTGTTGACCTTCCTCATCTCCTGCCTCCATTCCTTGAGCCTGTGGCTGCGCAGCTCCCCATTCAGGGCAGACAGAGGTGTGTCCGGCTCAAAAGGAGACACCAGAAGCATGCTCAAGGAATCTCCCTCATAAGGAACTTCGATCACGTCATACTCCACACCCTCCGGTGTCACAAAGTCAGCTGCAGACAAATAGAGCAATTAGTGAGCTCCACTACCACAGACACAGTACATTCACAGTACATTCACACTGAACTTAAAATCATACAGATTTATCAGACTCACCATAGTTAAACTTCTGTGTCATTCTCATCATTGGAACAGACACTGTGCTGCCATTAGCTCCATGAAACAACATCTGGTGAGTCATCTTGGGGTCAAATGGCATCTTCCACAGCCCATGGAAGTGCATAGCATTGAGCAGGACCAGACGTGTCTGGTCACCAAAAGCTCCACTGGGAAGGAACTGAGGGATCATACCTGAGAACAAAGTATACTTGTGAGTGTGGTAGTCATAACAACTGTAATTGAATATGTGAACGAAATTTATTTTGACTTTCTTGTCATTCATTAACTCTGTCTCTCACTCACCAGCTGTGTGATCGGACACCCATGAGTTGATAATGTTTCGGGCGATTTCGGGCTGACTGAAGTCCATCTGATTGGGCATGGCCTGGAAGGCTTTGGCCAGCCCACGGCGAAAACTCTTCTCCAAGAGGAGCTTCCTGTCCACCATAACACCACTAGCTAATTCTACCCCCTCCTCACTGGCCAGGTCCCGGTGAAGCAACCGCTGTTGACGATGTGCACCACGATCTGTACAAATTAAAACCAGAAAAGTCTTTTTCTTTAGGACAGTATTGGCTTGCCAGGGGCAGGTAGGGGTTTGGCTGTTAATATTGTTAACAACAAAGGTAACAAAAATGATATTCTTTCATAGGGTCTAACAGCTCTTTCTACTTATGCCCTTGTGTGCATGTATGAAGTAACTGCATACTGTGTCTGCGATAAGAATTTAAGGAATGTTGAGTGAGGAAAGGTATTAGATAAATATAATGGATGTTATGTATTCTCCCAAATAACTTTACCCACCTTTATCTACCATCTGAGATGTTAAGGCTGCAGTCCTTACCTTGAAATGAGTAGCCCATACGTGTGGTTAATGTCTTGAGTGTGTTGCCGTAAGCTCCAAGCTGGGCCATGCCCAAGACAGAGGAGATGCCGTAGGGGGAAAGGGCTAGGTTGCTGTCAGGAGAGGACCGTGCTGCCTCAGAGAACACTCGCAGTCCAAAGTCAGTCTGCTGTTCAAGCAAGTTACAGAGCCCACTGCCACACAGGCCAAGAGCCACCAGCACAAACACACACTGCATCATTCTAAAAGAGAGAGAGAGAGAGAGAGAGAGAGAGAGAGAGAGAGAGAGAGAGAGAGAGAGAGAGAGAGAGAGAGAGTACAAATGTCAGTGTGATCACAGTATGGAACAGCTGCTCAAAGCAAATATGCACTTTCTAAGTGTAAGCTAGACCAATATTGATGACCTTTTCCATTATGAATCCCCTTTATAAATACAAAATACGTTCAGTGGAAAAACAAACTTGCTGTTGCAGGCATTCTCAGCAGTTTTTTATAGGCAGAGCAAAAAAGTCAGAATGCATTTTCCACAAGTTCCTTATTCCAAATGTAACTTCACTAAAGTAATTTGAACCTGTTTTGGCTGCCTTGCAAAGCCATTCACCCTTGGCAGGGATTATAGACTAAACAATGAAAATACCTTCTCAAGCATTTGAGGGTGCTAGTTGACCAGTACATGTAATTCCTTATTGAAATACTTTGTTCATAAAAATCACTGTGTCTACATTGTCTGTATTAATTCTCTCTGCCTTTGCCTGAGTCAGTCAGATAAAACCAACACTAAGCAAACAACTCATACTCTTTCCAACCTTTTGTAAACTATATGACAATAACATTGCTCCAGAAATTCATTTCTATATGTAAAGAATAGGTTATGCCTATTTCAAAGAGCTAGAGACCTCATAAAACATGCCAAGACAATGTCAAATTCCAGCAATACAGCACTTATAATATAGTATATAGTTAATATAATAATATACTTTTGCTCTGATAATAACTAATCACATTATAGAAAATAATACAAATATGATAAAGTAATATAACACAGAATAGCTGTGTTACTATATAACTATGTAATAACTATGTGTTTTACATCCCAATCTATTGTGAAATGAATGAAGAATCCATGTTCAAACCTACCTTGAGTTGTTGTTGCTTGCCAGGAAAGGGTGGATCAGATCTTAAGTATGCCTGTTGAGTGAGAGCAGTGAGTCTGAACATGTGGAGACGTCTGCCGGCCATTTATAGAGGGTCTGTTCCAGAAGCTCCTCCCCCCCAGACACGACACACAGCAACGGAAGTTATTAGTGAGTATGAGGTCATCTCAGTGTCTGCCTGTCTGAAAGCTCCCACCCCCTCTTCTACACACACTGTCACATAGATACACCGACATAAACACAGACTGATTTTTTTTATTAATAATTATCTGTGAGAAACAGGCAGCGATCAAAAAGGGAAAGGGCAGACTAAAGGCTCCAGTTCACAGCACTCTTGCTGTAGATTTGTGAAATATTTAGATATCCTGCCTCACACTCTTACTCTCAGACAGCCCTTATGTTGTCCCATTTCTCTGTTGTAAATTTACAGTACAATAAATGAATGAATTAATATTCTGACTTTTTGAATAATATGTCAACATTTCAGCATCATTGTATTTCCTTGACAAATCCTCTTCAAAATGTTTGCCCAGCTTGTTCCATTAAGCTCTTTATGACCAACCACTGTGCAGCATGATACATCAGGGCATCAAATTTGGTTCCATCATGTCAACATTCCAGGCCGTCGTACTCACAAAGCTCCAACATGCTCTGAGACACAAATGGACTTCTCCAGGGGAAGGGTAAAAGGACGAGAAGAAACTAAGCAGGTATTACTTGGTGACAGATTTTACATTCCTTTAATTGTGATGGAATGATCACATGTAAGTGTTTGTTTGAGAATATGTATTATTGGATGTAGGACCTTTTCAAAACTAAATACATAGTTTAGTGTAGTAATTCAGTGCTTAAAGCATTTACTTTGCCCTCTGAGAGAAAGAAAGACATATTGAAACCATTAAAACCTTTTGAAATACTTACCAGAACTATTCCATACCTACAGACTTCACTGGAATTCCACTACAAATCTAGCTCCAGATGTTTCCTTGACAGCAACAACCTCTGGGGTTGCTTTAAGTGTGTATTGTCATAACCCACTGGATTTTATAGTTGTTTTGTTGTTAGCTTTACTAAGGAATGACATCTCACTTTATTCTAATAATGGGCCCAGCTACTGACATATGGAAAATGCATTATGCACACACACACACACACACACACACACACACACACACACACACACACACACACACACACACATACAAACAAAATGACTAACAACACTTGTCCTAAGCCACCACCACCCCCTCCTTTCCCACCTTGTACATTCCTTATATGGCTGAGACTGGAAAAACTGACATGAACGCCCCTCTTTTTCTTTGATGGTTAACATGGGAATTCATTTTGGGAACAGTGTGTGAAGGCACTGTAACTATGGGCAACAGACCAGGACATCCTTTTAAAATCCAACTAATCAAAACCACATCTTGGCTGGAAACCAACCCGCTTTTTATGCAACATTAAAATTTCCCCATGGTAACCTGGCAAAGTCCTTAGTGGGGATATCTATTTTTTGTTTGGTGGGGGTGGCGGTGGTGCTACAAAACAGTCCAACACAAACACACAGTCTTATTACGCAATGCACAAAATCCAGAACATGCTATCAGCATTTTCATCTAACTCCTTGTACATTTTTCTCTTTAAGATTTATGCTGCAGTATAAAAAATTAATTAGTAGTAGATTACAAAATCAGCCACTGTCTCAACAAGTTCACAATATTTCACAAACATGTGTCAAAGAGCCATGGCACGCACACGCATACACACTCACACACCCTTGCACACTCACACGCACACACACGCACACCCACACCCACACACACACCCACACACACACACACACACACACACACACACATACTCACACACCAGTTCTCGTTTCTTCACAATTTTCTTGACTAATATCGATAATGGCTGACATGAATATTACACAAACTGACCAACTAAACATGAGTATAGCATGGTTTGTTTTGTTTCAACAGAAATGCACAAGTTCCGATAAGGAAACCATATTGCATCCATTCTTTGACAGCAGTTGTGAAACAGGGTTCCCCATGGAATCATTTCTGTTAAATTGCTAAATATGTGTGCCTACACCCTGCTGAGGTCAAATGTCCGATTTTTGGTAAAATGGGAAGTCCAGCAATATGTTGGTAAATGCAGTGGAAAGTACAGCAATTATATATCTAAATGAAAGAGGTTACAGGCGTCAGGAAACAGTATGAGCTGAACACTGTTTATGGATGACATTGTTGGCTGTGGAAGGCTATCTTTATGTGTATTAGATAAACCAAAAGTCCAAAAGACATACAAAATGAAACTGGAATTCATAACTGTCTGACCCCTTGTGCTTTACCTTATGACTGCTGACTGTTGATGTCTTTTTTCACATTTACATTTACATTACACTAAGCTAATGCTCTTATCCAGAGCGACCTACAGTTATTTAGGTACAGGGTTTTATGTCAATAAACAATCTCTGTATGCAGACTAAGGTATATTACCATTGTTTTAAGTTGTTATGCTTTGCTGTTTTGGAACTTTGTTTACACTCAGGAAACGTGGGTTGAATAGGGCAGCTGTTTCGAAAAGAGAAAATGGAAAGTTAAGCATGCAAGGAATATCCCACTAAAAACATCTGGGTTACAGGATAAAGAGGGAAGGTTGTGAGTGTGTAAGGGGTGGGGGGAGTGTACATAAGGGCTTCCCCCATCACATGCCTCCTGTGTCCTTTTAGCAACCTCTCTCTCTCTCTCTCTCTCTCTCTCTCTCTCTCTCCCTCTCTCTCTCTCTCTCTCTCTCTCTCTCTCTCTGGAACATTAGTTGGTGTTTCCTCTGGTGACTCAGCACTTTCCATAATAGTCATCTTGCAAACCGGCCAGAAGCAGTGCTGGGATTCAGCTCTGAGCAGATAAGAAACTGACTCAGTAAGTTAACTGCTGAGCGTTAATTCTAAGCAGACACACACACTACTACAAAACAAAGTCTTCCCATTTTTTTCTCAAAATGAAATTGAAGAAGAAGAACAAAAGAAAGAAAGAAAAAAGACGAAGAAGAAGAAGAAGAAGAAGAAGAGGAAGAAGAAGAAGAAGAAGAAGAAGAAGAGGAAGAGGAAGAAGAAGAAGAAGAAGAAGAAGGAGAAGAAGAAGAAGAAGGAGAGATGGAACCAAATGATAACTGAAGCCATGTGGGTCAGTGGAAAGTGCAACATGTATGACTGCTGGCAAGTGTTGCTTAAGGAGATAACGCACAGGAAATGAACAATCGACTTGAAAATGAGGAAAGAATGCTTTTTAAAAACAGTCATTTACCAGGCCTACTATCTGTCATCCTACACACATCAATACACCACACACCACATCTTCTTTACCTCCTCTAGGGCATGTTTACTGGACATGTCTGGTAACGGTGGACTAATCAGTTCCTCCTTAATCTTTTATCACAAAGTATTGTTTTTAGCCAGTGACCCTATCACTGAAGACTGCAAAACAGACATGGAATGTCAGCACACAATACAGTAGATGCCAACAATTACAGAAAGGGAACATTTAGGAAGTGAACTCATCTATTTCAGGTATTTTTGCAAGACTAGACAATGACCCGTTTACTGGCATGACTGTTTTGACATCAACACGAACACAATTTGTCAGGAGTCAAAACATTTCCATTTCAGACACCCTCATTGTTTAGTCATACTGAAAAGGACCGACATGTTTTACAGCAGAAGGAGATGATAACATAACTAAAGCATAGCTAATGATTTAAATGAAGTTAGGACACTTGGTTTGCCATAAAAAGTTTGAAATGCCACCAAACTGTAACATCTAGGATGCGGCCAGTCTTCTTTCTTTTGGACAATTTGCTAATGAAACTTGAAAAGAATGAACCATGGATGAACCATTGTACTTAAACCATGGAGCCTTTCAATTAAAGCACAGGAAAACCCTTTCTCTGTCTGGTGTTTTCACTGGAGCTGAAAGATTAAGTAACAGAACTACTGGTTAATTTACACCATTTACTAAATTATGGTTAGTAGATAGGAGTTAGATTTGAGATTCAGTCCGTCTTTGATGATTGCTGTGTCAGAGGCCCAACGTGTGTGAACTTGTCAGACAGGGGCAGGTGATGAGGGTTACTGTAAAATAGCCAAACACTGTCTGTCCTCTATCTCAAAGCTGTGTCCACAGCATACAAAGAGCCAGACTGTTGCATAACCTGTCTAACTTTGTTGGCACCTAACCCACATTTCAGGAGAAAAACACACCTTTGTTTGCAGTCTAAAAAGCGTATCACCCAATTTGTCATTCAGTTGCGTTAAGTGTTTATTATTATTCTGGGGGGAGATTTGTCCTCTACATGCACACACACCCACACATAGAGCAGGCAGTTATAAGTTTAGTTCAATTTATTTGACTATGTACAAAATACATTCATCACACAAAGGAGAGAAAATGCTTTGTATTCAGCAAATTGCTAAATTCCACCAGCAGTTTCATACAATAGAAACTGTGATGATAAAATGACAAAGTGTAGCCTACAGTATAACAGCCATATAAGAAATGACAATGACAGTATGTTACCCATATACCCCTCATGGTGACATTATAATGAAGCAAATTATACTGAAATGAATCATGTGTGTGACACAACTAAACATAAAGCAGACCTAAATGCAGATATAATGTAACTATATTATGTAGGTTAGCGATTCAGTAGTTTCTTTTCATTTCATTCCGAGTGCATGTTAGTGAGAATAATGTTGTTCTCTCTCTCCTCTCATTAGAGAGTTATATACCTGCAATAAAACACTTTACAGACACAGTGTGTGTGTGTGTGCGTGTGTGCGCAAGACTTTGGCAGAACAATTGTCTATAGACTGGGAAAATAAAGGTTGTGCTGTTCAGAGTCTTTTAAATCTAGCGGTTTAAGGACCTGCAAGCTGGGGCCTTGACAACAAATCCATGTCCTGTTTTTTAATGAAGGTTCACTCATTAAAACACTAAAAAACACAATAATAGAGATCCAATGCCATACCAGTGTGTTTGTTTTAACTAAGAATTTCTGCAGGGTTTTTTTTATTTTAGTTGCAATATTGTCATACATCTTAATATCAAATCAAATATCTACATTGGTAGAAATGTGATTTATCATATGTTTGTCTTTATGATTGTTTTGTGGCACAAAACATATGACACTGTAGCTGTCTCATCATAGGCTGGCAAACACTAACTAAAATGAAAAGTGGGTGTGTTTTCAACTTTTTTTAAACTTGTACATTGTTCATAACACTATATCAGTTATACGTTTCAAGAAGAGAAAGAACTGGTATTAAGTACTGACTTATTTTTTAGCAAACTGAAGACACTGAACTTAAGTTTGATGAAGTTGCACCACAGTCATTTTTCCAATCCAATGAAAGTTGACTTTGACCTCTAACTTATGTATATATAGCCCACACCCCATGCTCCATTTAGAACTTACACTGATTCACGGTTACACATGAATGCTGTGAAGTCATTGAATGCTCATAGCAAACTCTCTCTGACCCTCCCCTCCACTCTCTCTCTCCCACTTTCCTCTGACAGACAAGGGACAACCAACAAAAATTCATTGGCATTCACAGGGAGGGCTATGGTCACCGCTGTGTCAGTGACCAGTTACAATCCAGCCATTCAGAAAAGACAAGATGGCACAGATGATCTAACATTTAAAAAATCACACTTTGGGGATGACCTAATTTAACCAGGTCCCTCATGGATTGTACATTAAAAATGCCCTGACCACATAGACGTGTTGATTTGCAGTTTGCAAATACAATCATGCCTTTACTGGAGCCATAACACACCCAGGCTAATAAAATGTTTGCAGTTTGTCTGGAACAGTGGAGTACTCTGTAAGCCTGACTCACCCCTGCTACTTTGACAGATTTGGAGAATGCTGCCTCACACTTTCCCCTCACCAAGGCATAGTGTGGTTACTGGTTACACACTGATTCATTGGGTTTGGCCAGTGTGTGAAAAAATATAGGTGGGTTTGTGTGTGTGTGTGTGTGTGTGTGTGTGTGTGTGTGTGTGTGTGTGTGTGTGTTTGTGTGCGTTTGTGTGAAGAGCAATTCCTTTACACCATACAATGGTCAGTGATATCTATGCATACATATACACCACAAGGTCATTATTTTTACTCAAAAACACTCTTCCACATACCTGATGATGTGGAATAGGGGCGTAAACCAACAATTTCTGCTAAAAAATGGGATTATGGTCACACACCCAAAACTTTTAAAATAATGTATTATTACTTGATAACTTGATTTAGCAGCATGGGTAACAAATGTTTTGGCCTTTAAAAAAGCAAATTCCAACAAACATCCAATATGATCTTATATTTTGGTGTAATAATTAGCTTACAAACAAGTTAGCCAAATTCCTTTAAACAATTTATTTTTACACATCAAATGTATGTATTGGGCCTGCTGTAACACCTCTTTCATGCAGTGTGACATGAAACAACAATCTGTGTTGATGTAGACATGAATAGTGGTTAAAAAAATTCAATAAATTTTCTTCACTCCAAACTCCAAGGCCTCAGCATTTTCACTTAACCTTTCCTCTCCATACAGTTGAGAAGGTTTTTGAAAATGCTGTAGTGTAGACAAGGAAAATCTCTTGTGTTATTTTTGTGTAAACTAAATCTTTGACAATCTCCGTCTGTGAGAGTGGCAGTTTTTTATTGTAGTTTATTTGTTATGTGAGGTGACATTTTTACATATTTTGTGCTGTTGACTATAATATATTTATAATGAAGTGCTATAAAACAATGCTGATGTGTCAATTTGTATCAGTTCTGACAGAAGCTGTTTTCCAACCACAGATTGTAGACCTACAGCTGCCCTTGTTGGGTACAAGTTGTGCTTTAAGCTGTCATGTAATTATGCTTTTCATACACATAATAGCCTGGTGACTCTATCTGTAGCATTTGATGGAGATACTTCTCTTATTTGCATTTGATGCATTAGAGAATCTGTCAGCCACTAACAAAATGGTAGTTTTATCATTCAGGAATCAGGAAAACCAGTGAATTCCAACAGGATCAGGAGTGCCTTGAAGCAGGAAGAGGATGCAAATACCCTTGGCCTAGATTCTTGCTCAGGGTGGCAACCTAGCAGAAGGACTTCACATTCATTTAAATAACTAGGCTCCAGGTAGTCTTTATTGTCTCCAAGAGGAAACTGATGGTACAGCTGGAAGTATAAACGGAGAGACACACAACAAGACACATAACAACACATTCTGTGCTTGTTTCACAAGATCACATCTGAAAGACAGATCACATCATTAACATCTGGTGATGGAATTTTACTGACTTTTTTCTTGTGTTCACAAACATTCCGTTTAAAAACCCTTTAACTACACCACCAATGTCCTTCCTTCACCAATGCTTCATTTATGTATAGGGAGCACGGATTGAAATTTGCACAAGCCAACAGCTAAATGCTGGTAAAATTTAAAAGTAGCTGGTAGATTTCGACACAAAATCATAATTTACTGTTGAGTGGCTAGTAAATTTACTATTATTTTTGTCCTTTAATTTCCACCTCTACTAGGGACCCTGATAAAACTATGACCAAAGTACCATGCTATGTCTGGCCTTCTTGGCAATTTAAATATATCCTATTTAGTGACTCCAAGCACACTTGTTGAAAGCCATTTGGCTATAAACCGCTGTAACAAACAAAAAAACTGTTATGAATGTAATTTTGCTTTTAAACAAAAGTGTGACTTATGCCCATTTACAAAGACACTCTACAATACATTTTCACAGGGCTTCCCATTAATGTTCCGTTTGGGCGAGAGGGTGTGCAAAAAATGTATTACCTTCATAGGGCTCAAAATGTAGTTTAAAAGTTGTCTGAAATGTAAGATCCTCTGATCTGTGTGAACCAGATTACAACATAAATCATTTTTAACTCTGACCCCATCATATATAAGCAGCAACAGGTAAGTTAAGGTCCCATTAATAGTAGCATGGACATATGCGGACATGAAAACACTGCATAGTATTCCTATGATGCATAGTGAACACTGAATGATGTATTCGAGTGACTTTACTGTGTAGGAATTGTGTGAATGTTTGTTAAATTAGACAGGCTTCTAAAATAAAAACAATGGCAACTGACTTTGAGTGGGAGATAATCTGATGACACAAAGAAACAGACACTAAAATATGAAAGGAAATACAATAAATGTAGGGCATATGTCACATGTTCATGGTAGACTTCTGCACTCATGCACTTAATATGCTGAGTCACTATTTAGGGCTAAAAATAGAACAGCAGCCCACCAGATGTTACAATTGTTCACAGATGCTACACTATCTTACCACTGTGAGTGAGTTCACAGGAAATGACATGACTGAAAGCTATAACCAGACAGAGCTAAATGGAGTTTGGACAGATGAAAGAATGTACATACATCTACCCACAGCCAGACATATATGATAAACAGACACACAGCAACACACACACATCAATACATTCTATACTCATTTCACTAGATCACATTCATTTGTTCACACCTTAATTTCCTTCGGGATAAATAAAATGTCTCTACTACTCTCTACATCTGACGATGGTATTTTGCTGAATTTTGTCTGCCCTTTGTGTTTACAAACATTTTTAATAAACCTTCTGTACACCACAAATGTTTTCAATGCTTTATTTTATGTCTAGGACCCTGATAATACTATGACTGAAGTGCCATCCTATGTCAGTCCTTCTTTGCGATTTGGATGCGGCTTAGTAAGTAACCAGCACACTCACTGAAAGCCATTAACATGAAGGCTGATTAAACTGAAGAAACTAAAGAAGAAACTAAAGAAAACTGATAAGTCTGACCACATCATACAAAAGCAACAACAGGTAAGTGAAAGTCCCATTAATAATAGCATGGCCATAAATATATGCGGACATGGAAACTCCACATACTATTCCTCAAAAGGCTATGATGCATGGTGAACACTGAATGATGTATTGGGATGACCTTACTGTGTAGGAATTGTGTGAATTTTTGTTAGATTAGACAGGCTTTTGAAATAAAAACAATGACAACTGACATTCTTGAGTCAGAGATGATCTGATGGCACAAAGAAACAGACACTAGAATATTAAAATACCGGTACAATAAATGTCCTGGGGTTAAGGTCGCATGTTTGTGGAAGACTGCTCAACAGGAAGTAACATTTCAATAGTTCTTTCAAGATCCCTCAAGTCCTATAATTAATACCATGTGTAATTGTCTGTGCGGTGTACAGCCCTCTCCCTCAATAGTGACTAAAAGAAAGTCAAGGGTGAGAGTATGAGGAAAGAACTTCCTTGGAGTCCGCTGTAAAAAGGGACAGGAATTTCCTAGTGTGTGTGTGTGAGTATGTGTGTGTGGTGGTAGTGGGTGTGCGTGAGTAACCCTTTGGTGGTCAGAGTCCCAAGGGAGCCCCAGTGAGATAGGTTACACTCGGTGGAAGGAATCAGAGGAATGATTCAATTGGGTAAGTGCATGTGGGTTTCCAAATATGTTCGGCAGGTGGTGACATATGTACCGTGAAGAAAAGCGAGTGCACACACACACACACACACACACATACACATACACACACACACACACACACACACACACACACACACACACACACACACACACACACACACACACACACACACACACACACAAACAAATTAAGTTAACTATTCACTTACTTGTACTTCTTGTGGCTTTAATAAAGACCTCATAAGAAATATCTCACATCTCTTTGATGTGAGCAGAACATTATAGGGTAGGTTTTTAATACTCTTTATAGGGAATCTCTGGTGTAAATGCATTCTATGGTCTAACTGTTTTTTTTTCCCAGCAAAGATGGCGGTGACAGGAAGTCGAGAATAGATAAAATGCTTTTTATAACCTCTACCCAACGATGTTCTCAATGCTCATTTTTCTGTGTAGGGACAAAAATGTCATGCTGTGTCGAGCCTTTTTAATATTTTAAAAATAGTAATTTTGATGCGTCATGCCTAGAGCCCTGAACATGCTCGTTAAAAGCCATTTGGACATGAATGCACAAGTGGATCAAACTGGAAAAAAACTGCTGTCAATGTAATTTTTCTTTTAATGGAAAGTTTGACATTTACAAAAACACCCCAGAAAGCATTTATACCAAAGTTACTCCTTAAGACTGCTCTTTCAATAGGGTAGGCTCATGCAGCACCTATTGTGTGAAAACCTGCCATGCAGTGTTAAGAAAAGTTTGACACAACCAGTAGGCTAAGAGACAGTTTTCAGATGATGCTTTCAACAAGTTTGATGAAATCTGAAATAGAAAATCAAATATACAACAATATGGTAATATACAACAACATCAAATAAAGCCTATGACCATGCATGGAAATGTTTGAATGGCCCATAACTTAGTTGCATGGGGTTAATCTATTGTCTCATTATTATTTCTGCAACAAAATAAAAGTTTCACAGGCCAAATTGACTTCTGTAGTTAGTATATCAAAAATTACAAGGTGTACTAATTACACCTTGTGGTTAACTTGCTCTTGAAAAGGATAACAAAATATATGGGTGCAGTCAATTAACCCAACCAGCTGTGCCTTTTTAAACTACACAATAGATCAATACAATCTACATTATCAAGGGGAACAGCAAGATAGGAATTTCCATATAGCAACAGGATAAAAGACTGTTTTTGAAGTAAAACAGTGTTTCCGAAAAGGAATTTGTTAGTTAGCATAGTGGTTGTACAGGGATGTGAAAGGATTGTTAATAATTACCTTTCACTGTGTTTATTTTGTGTAAGCTTTGCAGCTGCTATAAATGTAGCCTAAGGAAATTGATGAGGTATTGTCATAATATTCCTATAATTTTATCACCTAACTTTAAGATCTCAGTATAGACATGTAATCTGTGTATCAGTGAGTGTATTGAGCCCAGGAGGAAAAAGAAAGCCCCAAGGCTGTCCACCTTTGGATGGTGACTAGCATACTGAGACGGTCTTTTACACCGCATCTGTAATGGTTCAGTTAGTCACTGAATGGTTGTGGATACAGTGCTAACTGTATGATAGCCTGATAGTTATTAGGAAGTTAGCAATGTAGTAGTTGATCACATTATTTCACAAGAATGTTTATCTATCATATATAATATATTGCTAGACTATGCAGCTATCTGAATTCTATGTCACTGGCATGCTGCCAGGCCAATGAAGACATTCTAATTTAACATAGCCTATTTAGCAATCCTTTTAATTTAACAGCTGTCTTCCAATAATGACTCTTTGTGACTTTGGTCAGCTTGTCACGAGATATTTGTGTATAGTGCAGAGAGCGCCATCTTCTGGCGGAATTTATCTCAGGGGAGGTAACGTTCTACACAGATATCCCCATTTAACAGAATCATTACATTATATTGCATGTAGCTGACACTTTATGCGGAGCGACATAGTGATTTATAGGTACAGGGCAGCCTCCCTTCAGTAACATGGGCTTTGGTTCCTTGCTCAAGAGCACTTCACCCATAGATAAGGGATGCAGTGAGCGCTGGTGCACTCCCCCACCCACATTTTTCCTACTGGATTTTAGCTGTTTAAAAGTGCAAAGGTTTAAAAATGAAGCTCCAACACCAAGAGTAACTTCTTTAGGACACAACTGCAACAGAATCAGGAACTAGCCTTAAATTAAGAGAATGTGGGTGTCACTATTTTCTTGTCTCTATAAATACACACACATACCATCCATGTCATTACCACACTCCCCCACAGGTGGAAGATTTGGACAAGAAGGAAAAGATCCTGTTGGGCATAAGAGTTAAACAACAATCATACCCTCAACTCCTAAGGTCAAAAAATGTATTTTTCTCAATGCAAATGCAAAGGAATGGGGCAGCGGCCCAGTTATCCTGTTATCACAACAACACAAAATTCCTTACATGTGATTTTGGTGACGTGCATACAAACCAGCCCGTGGTAGCAGGCGTATACAACCCAAAAGCCAACAGAAGAACAACCATAGACAGTAAAGAGAACAACACAGGCGTGGGGTTATTCAACTATTTGAGCCACGCAGTTCTGCCTACTGCCGCTAGAGTACGATATTTAGTCGTATTCTCCACTGTTACAATAGCACGATCTAATACCACCTCCACTGTTACATTAGCACGGCCTGCAGGACATGCAGGCCTACTTTATGCCGGTTTTCTAAGGCTAACCTCTGCATTTCCATGACATCCTAAAGGCTCTGTAGTCGGTAGTAAGTAAATGTTTTAATGTATTACGTGACTTAAATGGCTTTTCAAGAAATCCAAATATATCTTAAGTGCATCCTTCCCATAATGCATCAAGTGGGCCATAACCTAGCCTACAGTGTAAAATATAGCCCAAATCAGCAGGGGGATTGATAGAGTTTGGTAAAATGATTCAGATGTACATTGTAAATTGTTCCTTGTTTTGAAAATACTTTTAGGGTGATATAGTGCACATTACCAAGCTTTTAAACTAAGCTCATCTTCTTCAGGAGAATTAAACCTTGTGACACTTTGTAAGCACACTCAGTCCTGTCCATTGGCTGATTTTATCATTGAATGATGGAGCCACTGCCTTAAAAAGGCATACCATAAAGGTTAGTTCATTTCCGAAACAAAGTGGTAAACACTGTCATATCACGCTTTTGGGCCAATTGTCACATATTTAAACCTTGTCATGCTGACTTTATAAGAAACTGCAGCTGAAACTATGTCAGTGTATCTATATTACTGATAAGGTGTCATTCAAATTTTGCAGAACAACTGGACCATGCGACTTAGCACACAAACCCAACAATAGGACAATTGACTCAGGACTCAGGAAATAATAGAATAATAATATTTAAAAAACTAAAAGTGTTCTCGGAAACAATAGTATGCTAAAATAAGGTTTGTTGTCAGGAAGGCTAAAAGCTTTTCTCCCCAAGGTAGTAGGTGCACAAGTATCTTGTGTTTATTCTAAACAGGTTAATTTTGACCATGCTTAAACTAATGGGAGGCAAGAATGCAACTCCAGTGCCATAGATTTCTCAAGAGACAGAATCAACAAGGAACCAGGTTTGTGTTAATATTTGTGATAAGGTTGAAGAATTACAGTTTTTTCACAGCCTCTGTTTTCACAATTTGTTGCATTGTTCTCCTAGCCTGGTAAACCAGCCCCCCGAAGTACTACTTTCCATGCCTTATTTCTTTCTGAAGAAAAAACAGTGCAAATGACTGCTATGAAGAAGTCTATTGCCATCAGTTGAGACGTTTCTTAATCAATGTATGTTGCCATGGCACTGTACCTTGCGCGCCATGTGGAGGAGGGTCTTTAGATTTCATGTCATATCACAGGGCCTTGACATGCATACACACAATACAGGAGAACTGTCTTTAAAGCAGGACCATGCAAGTGTTTTGAGTTAATTAATCATCTTAGATGCTTAAATGAGTTACCAGGTGAATCAAGGCTTTCTCGACCGACCCCACTGTGGACAGAATACCATGCTTGCAATATCTGGGTGTCTGTTCTGACACCCTCAGACTTACAAAGTCTTGAATATCACGAGAAGCAGGATCACATTAAATTCTGAAAAAATTCTGACTTAACTTATGTTGGTGGAAATTTGCCAGTTACTCTGATCAGTTGAGTTGAAAACCTATGCACAGGGTGAGGGGAGGGAAAACAGTCAATTTTTATGAGTGTTCATTTACTTGGAGACACTAGGGGGATCTTCGTTGAGAAAAAGTATGTTAAGGTGCAAAGTGCTGCTTTATATCGGCAAAAGTGTGCCTTACCTAAAACAACATTGCATGCTTTAAAAAATATAATCTTCTTTTCATCTTCACAGATCAAGATTAGTAGAAGGATAAGCTCTCCAGCACGTTTAAAAGTTATTCTAGGTGATAGCAGCCAAAGGCTGACGTTTACGAATGCACTACAAGAATCTGTGAAAAGACTTACTGATATACAAACACAATACAACGTCAATTCATTTTTCCAACTTCAGTTTATGGATCCTCTGTTTGGAAATGAAGCAAAAGTGGTACCTTATTACCTAATTGTAAATGGAGGTCCAATATTTTTAATGGACGTGCGAGAAATAGTTCATAATATACAAACTTTAGCCTATGTCACTGACAAGAAGTGGGATGCATTTGGGCAGGCCCTAACTTCAAAACATACCTGCCTAACTAAAAAAAACTCTCCATCGCTGGACATGCAGGGTGGAAATTCAACTTGTAGTAAAAAATGGCAATCTACTATTTACTTGAGAAAGCTGGGTGCCATGATGATTAACCTTTTCAAACACAAACCAGAAGGCAGAGCAAGTGCAGCTTTTGCAATAAAAAAAAGTGTTCAGAGATGAACTACTGCAAATGCACATTTTTAATTGTCATCCTGGGTAGACTTTTTCAAAATGGGCACAATTTCAAGAAGTTATAAATTAAAAAGTAACCTGAACAGGTGTCATTTGTCTGTTAAATTACACTACAAAGACTTTGAATTGCCAGAGCTCTAGGTTAAATGTCCAAACGTCAGAGATTTCTAAAGTTTCAGGACAAAAATTGTTTCCAATCTGCAGAACTTGGGGCGTACAAAAAATATAATAAGCAGATTGTAATTGCACCAAATACAATTGACCAATTGCGTCTGCAGAAGAAAATGTTGGGTGGGCATTGCTCACCCCTGCCCACTTCTAGATCCGGCCTTGGGATAACAATTACAGATAGGCTACTCACAGGCATCTTGTATAGATTTTTAGAAAACTATAAGCAATAAACTGCACCATACATTACATGCAGAACATGGATGACGGAGTAGCAGAAAACCCTTCCCGTTGCATAGCTGTCTCCCACTGATTTCTCATCACTTTCTTTTTTGGGAAACCTACGTAAAAAAAATCATGTCTATGACCAGAATTTCCAGGGGTTTCGGGACGAAGGAATCTCTGCACAGTACAACGCACTGCACCGTTTGCGTATTCGCGACTTGGAAGGTAACTAGCATGTGGTTAAATTGTGCTTTCATCATAGCCTACATCATTAGATACACAGAATACCGACAAAGATGTTGCTAAAACGTCGAAGAGGTGGTCGGAAAACCTTTCGCCGCTTCTTGATTGGCCACCTTACACATTCTACCAAAACATTCTATCCTTTCTCCATGGCAATGACTGATGACATCACTCGTTGCCAAAACAAACCTTAGCAACGGCAAACGCTGAAAAAGCTGGCATTAAATGCCTCGATAAAATACACTTTCATGTTGTTGATTGGTCTCTACCCAAGTCCAAATCTTTAAACGGACATCTGAGTACACTGTATTCAATCTATACTGTCACCAAATAGTACAGTTTCAAGACGTTTGGGGTTAAAAAAAAATGCGTGTTGCCTGTGCCATCCGTGTGTTAAATTACACTTACAAAGACAGGGAGGGGACGCTCCAGGTTGACTGTACAAAGCTCACACATTTCCAGGGTTTCAGGCCACTTACTGTTTCCATTCTACAGACTTCATCCTCAGCCCGGCTGTACCATCCCAATGACCCACAAAATTCCCAATGTAGCCTATGTCGGAGGGGACGTTGGACGTGGCCCCTCTCATCAGCAACAGCGGCCAGAATGGCCAATTTTGGGGAGGGCGCAAGGTTTTTAAAGGTCTGAAGCGTAACAACAACAGACACACGTTAAGTGGACACCGTCTAATAATCAAGCTCTTACACACTGTCGACTCTTGGAAACGAAAAACAAACTGGTAGTAGTCATTTAAATGACCACTCTAACCGTGCGTAAAAAATAAAAGGCTTTCCCGACCAGGGAGATAAAAGACATACAAAATGTCGACTGACTTTTTGTATGTCTTTTAAAATGCTCACAGAGCATAAAGCTGCTTCATGTTGTATGTTAGGCTCGTGGTTATCAGTCCCATCACCAGAGTTTCGTCCAGCTTCGGGGCGAAGGTATTTCTGCACAGCGTGACGCACAGCACCCTTTGCGTATTAGCGACTTAGAAGGTAACTAGGATATGGTTGAATTGCGCTTTCATCCTACATCATTAAATACACAGAATACTGTCAAATACTTTGCTAAAACGTCGAAGACATGCTAGAAAAGTTTTCCCGCTTCTTGATTGGCCACCTTACACATGCTACCAAAACATTCTATCAGTTCTCCATGGAAATGACAGATGACATCACGCGTTGCCAAAACAAACCTTAGCAACGGCAAGGCACAGCCGCCGGTAAAAAAGCTGATATTAAATATCTCGATAAAATACACTTTCATGTTGTTGATTGTTCTCTACCCAAGTCCACATTTTTAAACTGACAGCTGAGTACACTGTACTGTCTGTACTGTCACCAAACAGAACAGTTTCAAGAAGTTCGGATTTAGAAATGTGTTGCCTGTACCATCCGGGGGTTAAATTACACTAAAAAGAGAGGGAGAGGGAGCTCCAGGTTAACTGTACAAAGCTCAAACATTTCCAGGGTTTCAAGACAGGGAAATTGTTTTCATTCTACAGACTTCATCCTCAGCCCGGCTGTACCATCCAAATAACCCACACAATTCCCAATGCAGCCTATGTCGGAGGGAACGTGGGACATGTCCCCTCTCATCAGCAACACTGGCCATAATGGCCAATTTTGGGGAGGGCGCAAGGTTTTTAAAGGTCTGAAACTTAACAACAACAGACACACGTCAAGTGAACACCGTCTAATAATAAATCTCTTGCACACTGTCGACTCTTGGGAAGGAAAACAAACTCGCAGTACTCATTTAAAAGGCCATTCTAACCGTGCGTAAAAAATAAAAGGCTTTCCCGACCAGGGAGATAAAAGACATGCAAAATGTCGACTGACTTTTTGTATGTCTTAAAATGCTCACACAGCATAGAGCTGCTTCATGTTGTATGCTAGGCTCGAGGTTATCAGTCCCATCACCAGAGTTTCCTCCAGCTTCGGGACGAAGGTTTCTGCACAGCGTGACGCACAGCACCCTTTGCTTATTAGCGACTTAGAAGGTAACTAGGATATGGTTGAATTGCGCTTTCATCCCACATCATTAAATACACAGAATACTGACAAAGACTTTGCTAAAACGTCGAAGAGATGCTAGAAAACTTTTCCCGCTTCTTGATTGGCCACCTTACACATGCTACCAAAACATTCTATCAGTTCTCCATGGAAATGACAGATGACATCAGGCGTTGCCAAAACAAACCTTAGCAACGGTAAGGCACAGCCGCCGCTAAAAAAGCTGACATTAAATATCTCGATAAAATACACTTTCATGTTGTTGGTTGTTCTCTACCCAAGTCCACATCTTTAAACTGACAGCTGAGTACACTGTACTGGCTGTACTGTCACCAAACAGAACAGTTTGAAGAAGTTCGGATTTAGAAATGTGTTGCCTGTACCATCCGGGGGTTAAATTACACTAAAAAGAGAGGGAGAGGGAGCTCCAGGTTAACTGTACAAAGCTCAAACATTTCCAGGGTTTCAAGACAGGGAAATTGTTTTCATTCTACAGACTTCATCCTCAGCCCGGCTGTACCATCCAAATAACCCACACAATTCCCAATGCAGCCTATGTCGGAGGGAACGTGGGACATGTCCCCTCTCATCAGCAACACTGGCCATAATGGCCAATTTTGGGGAGGGCGCAAGGTTTTTAAAGGTCTGAAGCTTAACAACAACAGACACACGTCAAGTGAACACCGTCTCATAATAAATGTCTTGCACACTGTCGACTCTTGGGAAGGAAAACAAACTCGCAGTACTCATTTAAATGGCCATTCTAACCGTGCGTAAAAAAAGGCTTTCCCGACCAGGGAGATAAAATACATACAAAATGTCGACTGACTTTTTGTATATCTTTTAAAATGCTCACACAACATAACGCTGCTTCATGTTGTATGTTAGACTCGTGGTGGTTATCAGTCCCATCACCAGAGTTTCATCCAGCCTTCTGGACGAATGTATTTCTGCACCGCGTGACGCACAGCACCCTTTGCGTATTAGCGACTTAGAAGGTAACTAGGATATGGTTGAATTGCCCTTTCATCCTACATCATTAAATACACAGAATACTGACAAAGACTTTGCTAAAATGTCGAAGAGATGCTAGAAAAAGTTTCCCGCTTCTTGATTGGCCACTTTACACATGCTACCAAAACATTCTATCATTTCTCCATGGAAATGACTGATGACATCACGCGTTGCCAAAACAAACCTTAGCAACGACAAGGCACAGCCGCCCCTAAAAAGCTGACATTAAATACCTCGATAAAATACAATTTCATGTTGTTGATTGTTCTGTACCCAAGTCCACATCTTTAAACTGACAGCTGAGTACACTGTACTGTCTGTACTGCCACCAAACAGAACAGTTTCAAGAAGTTCGGATTTAGAAATGTGTTGCCTGTACCACCCTGGGGTTAAATTACACTACAAAGAGAGGGAGAGGGAGCTCCAGGTTAACTGTAGAAAGCTCAAACATTTCCAGGGTTTCAGGACAGGGAAATTGTTTTCATTCTACAGACTTCATCCTCAGCCCGGCTGTACCATCCCAATGACCCACAAAATTCCCAACGTAGCCTATTTCGGAGAGGACGTTGGACGTGGCCCCTCTCATCAGCAACACTGGCCATAATGGCCAATTTTGGGGAGGGCGCAAGGTTTTTAAAGGTCTGAAGCGTAACAACAACAGACACACGTTAAGTGAACACCGTCTAATAATCAAGCTCACACTGTCGACTCTTCGGAACGAAAAACAAACTGGTAGTAGTCATTTAAATGACCATTCTAACCGTGCGTAAAAAATAAAAGGCTTTCCCGACCAGGGAGAGAAAAGACATGCAAAATGTCGACTGACTTTTTGTATGTCTTAAAATGCTCACACAGCATAAAGCTGCTTCGTGTTGTATGTTAGGCTCGTGGTTATCAGTCCCATCACCAGAGTTTCCTCCAGCTTCGGGACGAAGGTATTTCTGCACAGCGTGACGCACAGCACCCTTTGCGTATTAGCGACTTAGAACATAACTAGGATATGGTTGAATTGCGCTTTCATCCTGCATCATTAAATACACAGAATACTGACAAAGACTTTGCTAAAATGTCGAGGAGATGCTAGAAAAATTTTCCCGCTTCTTGATTGGCCACTTTACACATGCTACCAAAACATTCTATCAGTTCTCCATGGAAATGACTGATGACATCACGCGTTGCCAAAACAAACCTTAGCAACGGCAAGGCACAGCCGCCGCTAAAAAAGCTGACATTAAATACCTCGATAAAATACACTTTCATGTTGTTGATTGTCCTCTACCCAAGTCCACATCTTTAAACTGACAGCTGAGTACACTGTACTGTCTGTACTGTCACCAAATAGAACAGTTTCAAGACGTTTGGATTTAGAAATGTGTTGCCTGTACCACCCGGGGGTTAAATTACACTAAAAAGAGAGGGAGAGGGAGCTCCAGGTTAACCGTAGAAATCTCAAACATTTCCAGGGTTTCAGGACAGGGAAATTGTTTTCATTCTACAGACTTCATCCTCAGCCCGGCTGTACCATCCCAATGACCCACAAAATTCCCAACGTAGCCTATGTCGGAGGGGACGTTGGACGTGGCCCCTCTCATCAGCAACAGCGGCCAGAATGGCCAATTTTGGGGAGGGCGCAAGGTTTTTAAAGGTCTGAAGCGTAACAACAACAGACACACGTTAAGTGAACACCGTCTAATAATCAAGCTCTTACACACTGTCGACTCTTGGGGACGAAAAACAAACTGGTAGTAGTCATTTAAATGACCATTCTAACCGTGCGTAAAAAATAAAAGTCTTTCCCGACCAGGGAGATAAAAGACATACAGAATGTCGACTGACTTTTTGTATGTCTTTTAAAATGCTCACACAACATAACGCTGCTTCATGTTGTATGTTAGGCTCGTGGTGGTTATCAGTCCCATCACCAGAGTTTCATCCAGCCTTCGGGACGAATGTATTTCTGCACAGCGTGACGCACAGCACCCTTTGCGTATTAGCGACTTAGAAGGTAACTAGGATATGGTTGAATTGCGCTTTCATCCCACTTCATTAAATACAAAGAATACTGACAAAGACTTTCCTAAAACGTCGAAGAGATGCTAGAAAACTTTTCCCGCTTCTTGATTGGCCACTTTACACATGCTACCAAAACATTCTATCAGTTCTCCATGGAAATGACAAAAACAAAACCTTAGCAACGGCAAGGCACAGCCGCCGCTAAGAAAGCTGACATTAAATACCTCGATAAAATACACATTCATGTTGTTGATTGTTCTCTACCCAATTCTACATCTTTAAACTGACAGCTGAGTACACTGTACTGTCACCAAATAGAACAGTTTCAAGACGTTTGGATTAAGAAGTGTGTTGCCTGTGCAACCCGGGGGTTAAATTACACTAAAAAGAGAGGGAGAGGGAGAGGTTAACTGTAGAAATCTCAAACATTTCTAGGGTTTCAGGACAGGGAAATTGTTTTCATTCTACAGACTTCGTCCTTAGCCCGGCTGTACCATCCAAATGACCCACAAAATTCCCAATGTTACCGATGTCGGAGGGGACGTTGGACGTGCCCCTGTCATCAGCAACACTGGCCAGAATGGCCAATTTTGGGGAGGGCGCAAGGTTTTTAAAGGTCTGAAACGTAACAACAACCAGTGCCGTAGCTCCGCACACGCACATAACGCAGAGTGCGTAGGGCACCAAGTGCTTGTGGGGCCACCACCAAAAAAATTGGCTCGTGAAAAAATCATCACAATAGGCTAGGTACGTGCTAGTAAGGATATTTTTAAAATGTGCAAAGCATGTTAATATTTTTAAGCAATACAAAAGCAACATAGGTCAATTTGCTCCAGAAAAAAGTAAATCTCCTTCTCCATTCTCCTCCTGGTGCCCCCCTCCCCCACCTTTCAGTGGTCTGGTCGATTATTGCTCAGTCTTAGTTTAAGTTTGGCAGACAAATGTTTGGACAGGACCTTGAAAAGATATCTAAAGTCGGGAGCGGAAAAAAGAATAGAAAGCGAGATGAAGCTCATGCTTGCAGATAAGACCGTGTTTTAAATAAATAAATCATAATAACAAAAAGTTCATTTTGTAGCCCTTGCTCCTTACCGTCAACAAACTTTGTAACGTTAGCTCCCAGGCTACTAGCGATGTTCAGACTGTCTTAACAAGTGTTGCAAATGATTAAAGTTGTAAATGATTCATGCTGGCTAGCTAGTTTAGGTTGTGGATATAAATATGGATATATGGAAATATGAAAGCAATTCATCATGGCCACTCGACTGTTTTCAGTTAACGTTCGGATAAGACTAGCACTTTCTTCCTTAGGTTGCTAGCTAGCTATGCTGCCGTTGCCCTCAGTCACAAGTACATAGTTCTCGTCGGTTTGCAGGTTAATTGGCCAAGGGCAACATCTGCTGGTGAAACTAATATGAAAAGAAACAATCTTACTGTTACGTAGATTTTCCCTCTTCGTATTTATTTCAAACTCTGTACACAATGTTTTTGTTCTCCCATATGAAACCTTTATAAATGTAAAAGAGTGAATTTTGAAATGTACCAGTGATTTACACGTAGGCCTACATAAACCTAATTTATATATGCAGTTTTTTGTACTAAGTTTAAAACTGTATTTCAGTAGAATTCCTATATATTTTGTCTTTTAATTCTGAATGTAGAGCCGTCTGCAGTCATTGCACAAATCTTTGTTTAATAATGGTTGTCGTATTTATTTATTAACCATTTTAAATAATGTATTTTTTTTAACTTTAATGTTTGGTGTATTTGGAAATAAAGTGAATCACATTGATAAATTCTAAATTATTGTTCATTCTGGGCGAGGTGGGATGGTGTGATGGGGCACCACAAAGCATTTGTGCTTAGGGCACCCAAATGGCTAGCAACGGCCCTGAGTACACCCTTAACATTTTTGTACTTTTTTTATTATGTCTTTCCATGGGAGAAGTCTAAAAATATATTACTTTTCTACAATGTAAAGTAGGCAGTCTACAGCTTATATAACAGTGCAAATTTGCTGTTCCCTCAACATAACTTAACACACAACCATTAATGTCTAAACCACTGGCAACAAAAGTGAGTACACCCCTACGTGAAAATGTCCAAATTGTGCCAAATAAGCCATTTTCCTCCCTGGTGTCATGTGATCCATTAGTGTTACAAGGTCTCAGGTGTAAATGGGTAGAAGTTGTGTTAAGTTTGGTGTTATCACTCTCACATGCTCTCATACTGGTCATTGGAAGTTCAACATGGCACCTCATTGAAAAGAACTCTCTGAGGATTTAAAAAAGAAAATTGTTGCTTTACATGAAGATGGCTTGGTTATAAGAAGATTGCCAACACCCTGAAACTGAGCTGCAGCACATTGGCCAAGACCATACAGCGCTTTAAGAGGACAGGCTCTACTAAGAACAAGCCTCGCCATGGGCGACCAAAGAAGTTGAGTGCATGTACGCAGCATTATATCCGGAGGCTGTGTCTTCAAAATAAGCGTAGGAGTGCTGCCAGCATTGCTGCAGAGGTTGAAAGGGTAGGGGGACCCCCTGTCAAGCAGTGTGCAGACCATACGCTGCACTCTGCATCAAACTGGTCTGCATGGCTGTTGTCCCAGAAGCAAGCCTCTTTTGAAGATGATGCACAAGACAGCCTGCAAACAGTTTGCTGAAGACAAACAGACTAAGGACATGGATTACTGGAACCATGTCCTGTGGTCTGATGAGACCAAAATAAACTTATTTGGTTCAGATGGTGTCAGATGTGTGTGGCGGCAACCAGGTGAGGATTACAAAGACAACTGTGTCCTGCTAACAGTCAAGCATGGTGGAGGAAGTGTCATGGTTTGGGGCTGTATGAGTGCTGCCAGCACTGGGGACCTACACTTCATTAAGGGAACCATGAATGCCAATATGTACTGTGACATACTGAAGCAGAGCATAATGCCCCCCCTTTGAAACTGGGCCGCAGGGCGGGATTTCAATATGGTAATGACCCCAAGCACACCTCCAAGATGACCACGCCTTGGGTGAGGGTGAAGGTGATGGACTGGCCTAGCATCTCCCCAGACCTGAAAACAATTTAGCATCTGTGGGGCATCCTCAAATGGAAGGTGACGGAGCTCAAGGTCTCAAGCTCAAGGTCAGCTCTGTGATGTCGTCATGTAGGAGTGGAAGAGGATTCCAGTGACAACTTGTGACGCTCTAGTGAACTCCATGCCCACGAGTTAAGGCAGTGCTGGAAAATAATGGCCGCACAAAATATTGACACTTTGGGCACAATTTGGACATTTTCACTTAGGGGTGTACTCACTTTTGTTGCTAGTGGTTTAGACATTAATGGCTGTGTGTTGAGTTATTTTGAGGGAACAGCAAATTTGCACTGTTATATAAGCTGTACATTGCCTACTTTACGTTGTAGAAAAGTATTATATCTTTAGACTTCTCCCATGGAAAGATATAATAAAAAAGTACAAAAATGTTAGGGGTGTACTCACTTTTGTGACATACTGTATACCTGGTAAACTTTGGTCTGTAAAATGTAGTACTGTGCATTTTGAATTTCATTCCTCTGAACAACTGCATAAAGTTTGTAATGGCATGTCCAGAGCTGTCCAGTAAAACAAATGAGGAGTTCATGGGGAAAATGGACGTGGTCACAAAATGCACAGCTTGAGCAAATGTAATTTATAAGTTTGATTTTTTGATTTGATTTTATGAGTAAAGGCTATTTTGAAATGTATCTAGCTTGAGACTATGCTTGTTTATTCACAGGATTACTTTTAAAAAAAGGTGGGGCTTCAATGCAACTACCAATAGGGGGAGTAACTTTGACTATGATTTTGTTACTATGATCATTTTTCCTGTGGACTCCACAAATAGTTCCTAGACCATGAGTATGGTAGAAGTCATTATATATTGGCATGAACAACTACAAATGTATGCAAAACTCAGTCATCAATTGACCAGACTAAGAGAGAAATGCTATAAACTGTCAATGCTGTTTTATGCCACTGCATGCTTTATGTAAGAGGTTAAAAGACTTGTCCAAAGCGGCTGTCTAAGTGTAACGGCATCATCATAGTGGAGCAAGGAGGAAATCAGAAGTGACCGAGAAATGTCTCACTCTTCACAGCACTGCACCTGTCCCACAGTCTCCAACTAAACACTCACTACAAATATGTGGACATTGAACAGTACATATTAACTGATCTCTGGTCATCATATGTTTAATATTAATTACAATTTGGGAAATATTAACAAAAGCAACACTACTTACAAATGTACACAACACTACTTACAAATGTACATATTACAAAGAATAGTAACGAGATAATGCAAGTGTTATAAAAGGGACAGGGAAAATATATTTACAGTGAAGTTTTATATAAAAACAGAAGTAAAATTATTCCTTCATGTACAGCGGAAAGGAGCAGTTGGGCACCTACCAAACCCCATAAAAACCACATCTACAGAGTCTTAAAATGACAGTCATTCCCCATTCCCCACAATTACATTCACCCCTAACCAGCCATATGCTTCTGTATGTTCACAGGTGTAATGATTTGTTTTACACTCAGTGTGGAGGGGTATTTAAGAGCACTACATGTGAATGGAATCACGATAATCCAGATATTTTTATATTTTTACAGTTTGGATCTCCCTGTAGTTCAGAGAACAACCGATATGTTGAGGCTCCAGGGTAATTATAGTTCAGCTGAAGCTCTTTGAGGGCTGATGGGTTTGATCTCAGTGCTGCTGCCAAAGATCTGAAGCCTTTATCTGTAATACAGCAGGATATGAGGCTGTAGGGAGAGAGAAGGATACATTAGATCAACTGAGAAACACTTTAAAGACTTACAGTACACTGCTTGGAACCAAGAGAAACATGACAAACCAAGAGATATGACCATCACATATGTGAATGCCAGAGTCTGCCAAACTGCAATTCCATAAAAACTAATAATAATAATAATTAAAAAAAAAAACATTTCAAACACCAAAAATAAATTTACCTGACCTGTTGACCTGGACCTGGTGAAAAGGTTTGGCTTGTATTATCACATAAAAAAGACTACCTGGTAAACAATGTGACTGCAGTTACTACAGATCCACACTGGTAAATTAAAATCATGTTTATTCCATTCATCTCCTATTTTGTACAGGAACTAAATACTGTTTGCTGCCTTAAACATTAGACACATTTAAAGGGGTCCTTCCGCTAAAAAACACTTTGAGTAGCTCTATTTACAATGTGGTGGGTCACAACAAGCAGTACATGCACGCAGCACTCCAAGACGTGAAATTCGACCCTCATGGTTTTACTGGTCATTGAATTGTCAAGCTAACCAAAACGAGCGGATCAGAGCAGGCTAAACCTATCTACGTCACTAGGTCGTAAGCCCCGCCCAGAGCCATGTGTGGCACGCCCACATTGCAGAGGAAGAACAGTGGACAGAAGCTAGGTGAGCGAAAGACAGCGAATTTGCCCAATCAGAAGTGCCTTATTGACACGTCATGGATATTCACGAGGGACAGCGGTAAAGCCAGTCGTTCAACCACTAGACCTGTTCTAGCTTACAGAAAACAGCGTCAAGCAAGAGATCTAGGACATAATTTTTCACAGAAATGACGCACAATGCATTCAACCATAGTGGCGACACAGAAATATGAATAAAAATAACGACCTTTAATATATTTCAAATGCATAAGAGGGCAAAGAGGGAGGAGCTTTGTTATGTACCTGGGAACAAGTTGGGCGTGGAACGCATGGAAACCCCCAACCCCCCCCCCCCCCCCCCCCCCCCCCCCCCCCCAAGCCTACTAATCTCAAACCTATTCTGCTCACCACAATGGTTAGGGCTTTAGGATTTTAAGATGCCACAGTGATGACCTAAAGGGTGAAATACGGGAGTCTGTGCGTGGATGTGTGGGTGCAAAACTTAACATGTAGGTTCCCTAAACCACAATATTCTAACAGCATAGGATGAGACCCAACCACTCCAGAGAAGACATCCAGAAATCCTACACAATAGCTTCAGAATACACAATATTTCAAAGTCCAAAATTAAAAGAAATTTATTAGTCTAAATAATGAGAAGTATTAAATGTAATAAACTTTTTTTTAGTCAAAATTGTGCCTCAAGGATACAAGGATGGTTTATTGCCACATGCATAGACATGCTGGGTAGAGTTGGACATGCAGTAAAATCCAGCCTTAATGTATTGCATTCAAGTTTCATCTTCACCACAACATCCTAATGAAATTCTGTACACTTCTGTGCACTGCAGAAAGCATTCTAACAGGCTGCATCACTGTCTGATATGTTGACTGTTACCTTGATGAAACTAGCACTCTCCAGGGAGCCATATACGCTATAATGACAATTTTCAAAAATTAATTTCTAACAATTGTTTATAAAGTATAATTTCATTTTTAATTGTGTACATTTGTATAACTTTGCTGCAGAATGCATCTTACCACAAAGTGTTTTAATTGCACAATTGTCTTTGATATATTTGAAAGATTAATAAACTTGATTACTCAACACATAACCAGTTATTACTTGTCAGTCCCTAGATGGAGACAAGAGCTCCTGAACTGTCCTTGTCCTTGGCGGTTTGTATTTGTGTCATTAGTACCAACTAGACTCAGAACTTAAGGTGAGCTGGTGTTGCAGTCCTCCAGTGAATATGAGAGGGCTTCTGTAGAGTATTAATGTCTGACCTAAATAATAAATAAAGCCGTTTTATTGTGTCTTTTGTTTGACCCTGTTCTGGTTGGACTGTGTTACCTCTTACAGGTGATGATTTGTGTGTATGTGTGTGTGTGTGTGTGTGTGTGTATGTGTGTGTGTGTGTGTGTGTGTGTGTGTGTGTGTGTGTGTGTGTGTGTGTAAATGTGTCAGTAAGAGAATAATAAACATTGGAAGGGAGTATGAAGAGTAACTGTAAGATCTGAAATAATAGTTACACTTAATATCAGAATGATGTCAGTAAATGTGTGTATGGGACAAAATTCATTGTCACTATCAAACACACAGACAGCAACTCATTATGTGTTCTTGAGACACTCACTCTAGTTTCTCCAGTTTACAGTTGGGATCCTCCAGAAGAGAAGAAAGATGCTTCAATCCTGAGTCTCCTGCTTCATTCCCTCTCAGCTGAAGTTCTCTCATGTGTGAGGGGTTTGATCTCAGTGCTGATGCAAGAGCTCTGAAGCCTTCTTCTCTAATACTGCACCATGACAGGCTGTAGAGGGAAAATAACACATCTTCTTTGTTTCCTTTTAGACAAGAGCATAATTATCATCACATTCAAATGATCCTTTTATATCATGTTGTGTTTCAATGTGTGAGAGACGCGCTGCTTCTGTGTATGGCACCTTCTCAGTAAGATGGCACCTTCTCAGTAAGAAGGGCTCCTGCAGTTCAGCAGTTCACCAGGGGGGCGCCAATGTGCGATTGCAGCGATATGACACACGGAGCTTTTCATTTTATTTTATTTTTTTTCCCCAAGCGCTCATGGCGCCCCCCACGAAATGGCGCCCCGGGCGGCTGCCCGGTTCGCCCATGCCTAAAACCGCTACTGATGGGAGATGAAGATGTGTGTTTGTTTTGTGTGTGTCTGGCTGGACAGTAGTGTGTGTGTGTGTGTGTGTGTGTGGGAGGGGGATTTCTGTGTACTTGACTGGGCATACATTTGTGTGAGTTTGCTTCTTCTGAGTTCTTCAATGTGTGTGTGTGTGTGTGTGTGTGTGTGTGTGTGTGTGTGTGTGTGTGTGTGTGTGTGTATGGTCAGTAAATGTGTGTGTGAGAGAAAAAGATCATGACAATTCACTCTCACTGTCAAACATACAGACAGCAACTCAGTATGTGGTCTTGAGATACTCACTCTAGTTTCTCCAGTTTACAGTTGGGGTCCTCCAGAAGAGAAGAAAGATGCTTCACTCCTGAGTCTCCTGCTTTATTCCAGCTCAGCTGCAGCTCTCTCATGTGTGAGGGGTTTGATCTCAGTGCTGATGCAAGAGCTCTGAAGCCTTCCTCTCTAATGCTACAGTCTGACAGGCTGTAGAGAGAAAATAACACATCGTCATCTTAGTTTCCTTTTAGACAAGAGCATGATTACCATCACATTTAAATAAACCTTTTTATATCATGTTATGTTGAAATGTGATGGGGGATGAAGATGTGTGTTTGTTTTAAGTGGTGGTGCGTTTTTTTTTTGGGGGGGGGGGGGGGCGCAAATCTGCGATTACTCCAGTTAAAAAACAAATTGGACCGCAGTAATAACAGGAACCCATCTTGGTGAATAGTGCATATGGAATTCATTTAACAATGTTATTGTGTCCTACATGTTATTTTATAGACCAATAAGATCTTGACGTATTTCCACAGGTCAGGTGTTTTTTGCTGGGTGGGGTTATGCGTATGTGTGCCTTTGTATTTCTTTCTGTGTGTGCATTAATGTGTCTTTGTTAGTGTTAGAGTGAGTGTGTGTGTGTGTGTGTGTGTGTGTGTGTGTGTATTTCTGTGCACTTGACTGGGCATGAATTTGTGTGGGTTTGTTTGTTTTGAGTGTGTGTGTGCTTGTGTGTGTGTGTGTGTGTGTGTGTTTGTAGGGTGGGGGAAACTTGTTTCTGCCGAGTTCTTTAATGTTTGTTTCCTTTTAGACAAGAGCATGATTATCATCACATTAAAATGAACCTGTTATATCATGTTAAATGTGATGGGGAATGAACGTGGATGTTTGTAATTGTGTGTGTGTCACGGTTCAAGGAGTGGGAGCCCAGATGCAGCACGCACACAACAGAGGTCCAGGGTATAGAGGATTTATTAACACAGGGAATATTTAGTACAAAAACACTGAGAGGGGAGCTCGGGAGGACGCGGAAAACTAGAGTACAAAACACTGAGAGGGAAGCTCGGGAGGGCACGGAAAACTAGAGTACAAAACACTGAGAGGGGGAACACTGAGAGGGGAACTATAACCAAAAATACCCACGAGGGGGAAAACAGAAAATGCTATTTACACAAAGAACAAACTTCAGGAAGATACAAGACTTACAACACTCGGATCAGGATCTGGCACAGAAGACACAAGGTTACGCGAAGTTTAGACAATGACGCAGCACAGGACAATGAGAACACAGGGTTTAAATACAGAGGGGCCAATTACAAGGGGACACACGATAGGGCAAAACACAACAGGGCACAGGTGGGGGGACAACAAGGCAATCAAGACAATTAACTAGGACAGGGTAACAGAGACAAGTAAACGAGGTACAAACGAGGCAGGTGTAGGCAAAGGGCGAGAGGGAGAGAGAGAGACACAGAGAGAGAGAGAGACCCAGAGAGAGAGAGAGACCCAGAGAGAGAGAGACCCAGAGAGAGAGAGACCCAGAGAGAGAGAGAGACACAGAGAGAGAGACACAGAGAGAGAGAGAGAGAGACAGACAACCAAGGGGCAAATAAAAGCACAAGTGAAAACAAGAAACAAAACAGGACACAGGAGCAAGGGCTAGGGAAAACAGTGACGAAACGAAACACACAAAACGCCGATCCTGACAGTGTGTCAGTTTGGTCAGAACTGTGTGTGTGTTTGTGTGTACATGTGTATTTGTGTACTTGACTAGGCTAGGTGTTTGTTTTGTCTGAGAGCTTGAATGTGTGTGTGTGTGTGTTTCTATTTCTTTGTGTGTGCTCCTGTGAATTTGACTGGGGTGAGAGTTTGTGTATGTTTTTTTAAAGTGAATGTCATTCCCATTTGTCATTATGATCACACGGCACATTACAGTAGACAGTGCACACAACGAAAAGCAACCTCTGCATTTAACCCATCACATATGTCAGCAGGGAGCAGCCATGACAACAGCATCCAAGGGAGCAGTGTGGGGGAAACTTACAACACACTCACAAACTTCGGCAGAGGCCGGTTCATTGAAACAGCCACTCACATCCCACTATGAAAAACATTGTAGTGCACAGAAAGAAACACATACACACACACACACACACACACATACGCTCACACATACACTCTCATACACACACACACAGTTGTTGGATTTGAACCTTGTCTACCACTGCTCTATTGTAGAGTGTGTGTGTGTGTGTGTGTATATATATATATATGTGTCATTGTCATGTGTCGTTGTGATTTCATGGCCCAGCACACAGTGTACACAACGAAATTATCTCTGCATCATCATGAGCACACTGGCAGTTCCTAGATTCAAACCTGCAATCCTGCAGTCACAAGTTCGCCAGGCTGCCACCGAACACAGCAAAGGGACAAACTATACTCTTAGTGTGCCTCAAAGTCTTACTCACAGATTGCAGTCATTCCAATATTACATTACACCTAGCTGACACTCTATCCAGCAACTTACAGTTATTCATTTAGTTAACTTTGGTCATTAGCAATGTGGGGTTAGAGGCCTTGTTCAAGGGCACTTCAGCCATGGACGAGGGTGCAGGAGAGCACTAGTTGTTCACTCTCTCACCATCCTACTGGATCAGAGTTCGAACCTGCAACCCTCCGATACCAAGACCAACTCTCTAACCACTAGGCCGCAGCTGCCCCAATATCCACTCACTGCAGTATTCACAATCACAGCTATAGTCATTTACTCATCTGCTCTATACCACCACATCTTTTACCCTTTAGCATTTGTATTCAACTCAACTTGTCTGACAGGTAACAGCATGCAATGACTTAAGTTTGTGTAAAGCCAAAGTAAATTTATACATTATTAATCAACTGTTAATTTTTACATTGTTAATGAATTGTTAATTACTTTCTGACTCAGTTGATGTATCAATGCCTTGGTGAGGAAGAGTTAAATTTACCTCCTGTCAATAAATGACTAGCCCAGACAGAAGAAGCAATTTCTAACAAGATATATTGACCTACAGATATATACCTAGAGTAAAGACAGTATAAGAGCAGCTTGAAATGGTACAAGGATGAATCGGTCATGTCATTGGGCAATAAATAATTCATGCTAAACTATAATGCTTAAAGTAGATTCCTACACGGATACAATAACAGAACAGTTTAATTCCAAACATTGTGATTCTCCAACAGGCCAATAGAAATGAAAAAAATGACAACACTAAAGCTCCAGCTCTGTCAATCAGAGTATAAACATCCACCAACCTCAGCTTCTGCAGTGTGCAGTGGGAATCCTCCAGTAAAGCACACAACTGAGTCACTCCCAAGACTCCTGGTATGAGCTTACTCAGATCCAGCTCAGTCATGAGTAAGGGGTTTGAACCCACAGCTGAAGCCACAGCAGCACAGGCTTCCTCAGCTGCACTCTTCAGGAACCTTTAGAAATTGAGAAATTTACAAAATTATTATTTTATATCTAATTTGACCCAGAGACATTACTGAATTTTGCATACAAATAGAATAGAAGGAAAACTCTCAGTCTTTTTGTGGAGATGATGCAGTCACCAATTTTCTGTGTTCAGGATGTTTGCTAATAGGTCTGCTTGGCTTGGTGCAGCAGCTATAAATCTAACATTGTCAGTTATCTCTGCAGAAGCTTGCTCGTCCCCTCTCTTCAAATACAATACTCATCTGTGGTCATTAGCAATGGCCCTAAGAAAACTAAAATGCTGTTCTCAAACTAAAATTTCTACAAAACCCTGTTAACTCAGTTGGCAGCTGCAACAGGTTAAGTATTTATTACAAGCCTGTGAAAGCCTCTGAAACTTGAAAGGAGTTATTGTTATTTTAATGTACTTACCAGGTGTGTTCAAGTTTACACTGTGGGTCCTCCTTTAAGTCTAAAAGCAGTTTGACTCCGGATTCTCCTGGATCATTTCCTCTGAGATCCAACTCCGTGAGGTGATTGGTATTTAGCCTCAAGGCTGAAGCTAGACTTGCATAGCCCTCCTCTGTAATACTGCAGCCTGAGAGTCTGCAATGACAATATTAGGCAACAGTATTACAGCAACAACATTAGCATTTGGGGTTCCACTTTAGTAGGTGGTTATATTATAATAATATATTTTAGTTCACATTGGTGTTATGCAGTCAAGGGAAGGTGGACCTTTCTTTTCCACATGTAAAGTCTGGTGCTTGTACGTGTCCTTTTTTTGAACATAAGAATCATAATTCTGTGTCTAAGTCACGCTGTTTTCATTAGTATCACCATTGCCTATAGTTACATTATCATTGATCATTTCCTCTGACATCAGTTCTGAAAATGACTAAGATTCAATCTCAGGGCTGAAGCCAGACTAGCATAGGCCTCGTCTGTGCTACCACAATATATGTAAATCACACTTTCATATTTCTGCAACAGTGACATCATTTGCACCTTACACCAGGCATTTTGGATGACAGAGGGTTTGAAGGGTTGTAAAGAATGCACACCAAGATGGCATTGCTGACAGTAATTCATACATGCATGATATTATGGGTTCCCATTGTTGAATTTAATCCTATTGGTTCTGATAACAATACACATTCAGGTTACACATGTCTGAGACATACAGATTTCCAACAAATAGTAAACACAAATATAGTGATGCTCTGAAAAATGTCACAATCTGTATTTGTTTCAGACTGTGCTTGTCGCAGGTTTGGTTTCTGACCTTTCCATGCTGGTATTCTTTCAGAGAACTTTAAATAAAAATGTAAAAGAGTATGTGTGTCAGTTATAAGTGAATTGCTTTTCACCATAGCATATTTTATCTAGACATAAAAGTCCAAACCACCCACAGAAGTGATTTCTGAGTATTAAATACCAAAATGTCTTACCAGTGCACAGTTTGGGCTCTTCAGCCCCTTACAGATTTCTTCGACCCCAATATCTCCAATGTTGTTGTCACTGAGATCCAAACGTCTGAGTTTTGAGGATGCTTTGGAGAGGATACCTGCCAGAGCTGTACAGCTCCTTTCGGTGAGTCTACAGCTGTTGAGCCTAAAGAGGAAAACTGGTCATTAGTCAGTGGTCATTAGGTTATGTCAGACCTTTGCTGCTGTTTGTATGTTAGTATTTTTTATTCAAATAAAAAAGTCAAACAAAACATTTCTTCACATAGCAGAGGTATTACATTCTCTTGCGCTGCGAATACATATTGCTATCTTACTTACAGAGCATTCTGGGATTCCTCCAGTACAGGCAGCAGTCTTTCCAGGCCTTCATCAGATGGGCTGTACTTACTTAAGTCAAACACATCCAGCTTGTCTTCTGAGGTCAGTAGAACAAACACTAGAGCTGACCACTGGCCAGATGAAGTTTGGCTTCAGATAGAGTCCCTACACTCAGAAAGCTCTGGACCTCTTCCACTAAGGAATGATCATTGAGTTCATTCAGACAGTGGAAAAGGTTGATCACCCTCTCTGATGAAGGAACTTCTCTGATCTTTTCCTTAATGTACCTGATTGTTTCTTTATTGTCAGTCTGAATGTGTCTTCTCTGTATTAAGCCATGCAGTCGACTCTGGTTGGAGTCCAGTGAGAGGCCAAGAAGGAAACGAAGAAAAAGGTCAAAGCGCCCATCTTCATACTTGAAAGTTTTGTCCACAGCACTCTTCTGCATGATGGTCATTGATTTCTGTATTGTTGACGAAAAACGCCTTTTAAAGGACAGAATGCTGGTTTGGGGATGTTGGTGTATTGACACAATGTCTCTCCTTTTATTTTTCATCATCAGGAACACATATAAAGCTGCAAGATATTCCTGGATACTTAAATGTACGAAGCTGTACACTTTCTGCAGGTACACCCCTGATTCTTCTTGAAAGATCTGGGTGCAGATGCCAGAGCGAACTGCTGCCTCCTCCACATCAACACCACACTCTTTCAGGTCCTCTTCATAAAAGATCAGATTTCCCTTCTCCAGATATTTATAGGCTAATTTTCCAAGAGCAAGGAGGCTAGCCTTGTTCCACTGAGGATCAGTCTCATAGACTCCTTCAAACTTTTGGTTCCTCTGCCTGTTTTGAAACAGAAGGAAGTATGTGTACATCTCTGTCAAAGTCTTTGGAACCTCTTCACCTTCTGAAAGAACCAGCTGAAGAACAATGGCAGCAATCCAGCAAAACACTGGTATGTGGCACATAATGTGGAGGCTCCTAGATGATCTGAGGTGGGAGATTACTCCTTCAGCAAGACTCTGATCACTGATCCTTTTCCTGAAATAATCCTCCTTCTGTGGGTCACTAAACCCTTGTACTGCTGTAACACGGTCAACACACTCAGGTGGGATTCGATTGGCTGCTGCTGGTCGAGAGGTGATCCACACTAAAGCAGGGGGGTGCAGGTTACCTTTGATGAGGTTTGTCAGGAGTATGTCCAATGAAGTAATGCCTGTCACATCAGTCAGACTCTCAGTTTTTTGAAAGTCTAGTTGGAGTCGACATTCATCCAGACCATCAAAAATGAACAACACTTTCTGCTTTCCCTGGCTGAGAAAAGTTAACTGCCTTGTTTCTGAGAAAAGGTGGTGGAGGAGTCCAATCAAAGAGTGCTGGTCTTTCATAAGGTTGAGCTCTCGAAAAGGTAGAGGAAATATAAAGTGGATGTCCTGGTTTTCTTTTCCCTCAGACCAGTGCAGTATGTACTTCTGAACTGACACAGTTTTACCAATGCCGGCCACTCCCTTTGTTATGACGCTTCTGATTGGTTTATCTTGTCCAGGTAAGGGTTTGAAAATGTCCCTGCATTTGATTGATGTCTCCTGTCCTGTTGATGTCTTGGACCTTGACTCAATCTGTCTGACCTCATGCTCCTCATTTACTTTTCCACTCCCTCCCTCTGTGATGTAGACTTCTGTGTAGATCTTTTCTAGCAGAGCAGAGCTTCCTTGCTTTTGTATTCCTTCAAACACACTCTGGTACTTGTTCTTTAGATTTTTTTTTAACTCAGCCTGACAAATCACATTCATTTCATCTATTTCACAGACATAAAAGAGAGATTTTTGTTAGCCAATGACACGCACAATACAGTATGAATGTGCTGTTTTTTTGTACCAAAATACTTAATTCTTGTTTGTTTTTATTTGCTTTAAAAAGCAATCCTTACTTTTTTGCAATTTTTCAGCAAGGTCCTTCTGGTTCATGCTCCTAAGGAAGTACAGTGCCATCTTCAGAGTCCCTTCCCTGGCATCACTCTCATCCTCATCTTTATGCTCAAAATCCTCTCGGTAATCTGGAGTCAGAATCCTCTTGAATCTCTTCAGCTCATTCTTCATAAATTCAATGATCTTCTTTTCAAGCTCCTACAAGAACAAGTATTTCAAAGCACTATGTAGCACAATACAATAAAGAACACCACATGCCCACTTAATGTTTCCCTAAACCCAAACATGGTATGCTGAAATATATATCAAAGCTGCATTGCTTTAAGATTCTCAATTAAGTATTCTACAACACTGTATATATTTTGTCAAAGGTTTTCATTGGTACCATCCTTTGATAAAGATAACTCTGGGTTTATATAATTCAATCATTACATTGTATGTTAGTATTTCCTTCATTTAAAGCAAGAGTATTGACACAACAGAAAACAGTACTGATGTTCAAAAACTATAATAAATCAGATCAGAAAAGTCTACTAAACTTAGTAGCCTTATCAGGAAAAGAGCTGCTGTCAGCTGCTTACATTAGGAGCTAAGCCCTTCTAAAGGTCTGATCCTAGAATCACCCCTGCTAAGTACAATAAAATGTAATATTATCTATGGAAATACTCAACTTTATGTATGATGTTGTAATAGTCATTTACATCTTCTACAATATTAACAGCACATGTTTGGACAATCCTAAGTTGTTATGATAGAAAATACTGAGACAAACCACCTCTGTACTAACAATGTGTGTATTGCTACCCAGCATAACATTAGGTGCCTGCATCCAAACCTGCAATATTTGCTCCAGATTCCCCTGTTGACTCTGGGTTAATTGGGAACTGACAGCATCTGCTTTGCTTTTCTCCATTTTGTTTCTGGCAAGGAAAAGGTAACAGTAATTAATTTTGTTTTAAACACTAACAATATTTAATATTTAAGGGAAACGTTGGTGTAACATGAAAGTTGGCATGTTAAAACATCATGCTGAGTTGGTATGTTTGCTGATGAGCAAAATTGTGCTAGCCTGTTGCGTTTAGAACTTCACTATTTTTTACCGTTTTGGCCCAGAAGGCTAACAGTGGTAGTACTAAGGGCATAGCAAAAGCATGACAATTACCCTATTTTTAAAACATCAAAAATTAGCTTGAGGAAACTTCACACTTAATTGGTAGTATAATAAAGACTCTGGCAATCAAAACAAGGCACTGACAACTTTGTAGACATCATTTAATTAATTAAACAGGCAGTACCTTGCAGTAGTTTTCTCGTTGCTGCCATGAGGAAAGTCCATACAAATCGATTATTCTAAATAATCACAATTAATTTGGTATTTTTTGGCCAAGAGGGGACACTGTAGTAAGCAAAACTGTGTTTAGGCTAATATCTATTGCTGTGCTGTGTTTTGAAACTAAATGATCATGGGTTGTGAATCCTTGGATCAAGCCAAGTTCAACAACACCCATGACAAGAGCTTCTGCCTCTAAATTCCCGCCATTTTAGAAAATGTTGAAAGTGAAACTACATTTTCACAAGTCACACATTTTGTCCAGTATGCCCAAAATGGCAAAGCTGCCAAATGGGAATTTATGTCTTATCACAGGAAACACTTCACATATGCCAAACTTCATAGACACACTTCCTACAGGGAAATGTTATAGGAAAAATTGTACAGGTCATATTACAGTCAGATGCTTGGCCCCCTCATCGCTGCTTGCAGCTATATTTTTAGCTGTTCTTGAAGAAACTGAAAAATCAGTTTTACTTTGTGCAGTTGAATCAACTGTTTGCAGTTAAAAAAAACTTTTTATAGTAGGTCTATATTAGGCAGGACACAGCCTGCTTACTTGTAGATGTTATGTTTAATTGTCACTTACTCATTAACCTATAGAAGAAGAAGGCGAGGGTCTAGCAGATGTTATGGTGGTCTGTGTACGGTTTCGAGAAATGTGAGTCCTACTCAAAACAAGTATTTTTTTCTCCTGTGCTAGGCTTTGAACAGGCAGGCATGGCTAAAGAATTAGCGACGAAAAGTACTGTCTATATTTGCACATTTATATTATTAAATTAAGAAGGACATTAATAACAATAATTTCCATGGTATGAGAAACTTAGAGACAGTACTGTTTTGACTTTGTTGGATGTTTTTTTTGTTTCATTTGTTTTGAACAGTCAAGAGTGTTTATTATGACCGCTGCTAGTCAATGATTTTTCGTCAATGATTGCCAGGACACTGGAACTCTAGGGGACATGGATCTTTGTGGGCATGTAGCCCCAGAACTTTTTGAGTGGCTAGAAGCTTTTGGTCCCCAAGGGTCATGGTCCAGCAAAGAGGGGGAGACAGACAAAAGTTTTTACTGAAAAACTCAATGAACGTTTCACCCAACAAAATGAAATTTTAGTGATATGTCGCTGTTACAGAGGCGTATTGACCCAGCCCATAAACACTCACTTGAAGCACAGCGACACCTAGTAATGGTTAAATTAAAAAATTGGGATTTTGAATTACTAAGATCTTGGACTGAGAATGTGGGACCTGCAATCGTTGACGAAAAATCGGTAAAACAAAAAAAAAGGGAAAAAAGTCTCGGCAACACTATAATGACCGCTTTCGCTAGCGGCGGTCATAATAAGTGAGGATAATATACACTTTTGACAATGCAGAGGCATATATCCAAAAATATTTGATACATAGTAGCCACAAACCCAAGCCTAAAAGTAAACAACAACAAAACACCCTAGTGATAAGAGTAAGAGTCAGAAATATACAATCAGAAGACTGTTACATTATATAAATAGAATACGTAGAATTACATATATGCATTGTCAAAAGTGTATATTTCTCTCACTTACTGCATATTGTTGTGAATTTTGTATGGATGTATCCAAGTCAAAGCGTTGCACTATGTATGTAAAATCAGTTGGAGATCTTAGTGTGCGGACACCCACTTTGGCCAGTCCACACCATTATCACCATCAAAACATCACTGTACACCAGCTGGTTAGAGCCCCAACACACCACATGCTGTTCCTTAGAGGCGTAAAATGCCTGTGTTCAATACAAGATGTGTTGTCTGTAGCTCACCCAAAACAAAGGCATTATAACTAGTCCAGTGTCTTTTTTCTTCACTCTAAACATTGACTATGTCTACTTTTTCGAATAAATTCTAAACAATGTAAAATCCCTTGTTGCTTGACCAACCATCTTCTCACATTATTCCAAAATTCAGTATTTGCTTACTGAAGTCATGTTTTCTCAGTAATAACAGATACCTTTTCAAGGAAACCCTTCACATGAGTCTGTTTCACACACTTGCCTTGATCCCTCTGAAGGATCTCCATGCTGGAACATGATGAAGCGATCCTCTGACCTGTCACTCTTCATAGACACACAAGTGGGTGCAGGTGATGGAGGTCTCTCTTGATGGATTTGTCTGTTGTATGAAAGAGGACACATGTTTTACTACAGGAATTTACAAACAAAGTTTCAGTTTCCGTATTTAAAGGAAGATAAAATAATCAAACTAAGAAACACTGAACAGACTTTTTATTTTTTATTTAAATAATTTTTGACTTCAATGGAGAAACACAAATTCATTTAGGGTTTCTTTAACACATCACACATACATGTGTTCCAAATGTACCTTTTGTTTACCCCAGTTATCGTTTTTCACTTACTGCAGTAAGATTTTCAAGCAAACCCTTCACATGAGTCTGTTTCATAGACTTGCCTGGATCCCTCTGAAGGATCTCCATGCTGGAACATGAAGCGATCCTCTGACCTGTCACTCTTCATAGACACACAGGTGGGAGCAGGTGATGGAGGTCTCTCCTGATGGACTTGACTATTGTACGAAAGAGTTTTACTACAGGCATTTACAAACAAAGTCTGAATGTATTTTTAAAGGAACCTAAAATGTTGGTAGTTAAATCACTGAAAAGCATAACTTTCTTTCAACTTTGATTTAACAAAAGCCAATAAACAGTTTTGCCAGTTTCAGTGAGACTGCTGTGCAAATTCTTTTCACATTAAGCCTTCCTGTTGGAAGTAGATGAAGCTTTTATTTCCCTCTACTGTACAAACTAGTTTCTGCCCCCTTCAGCTGCTTAGGTGTTTCAGCAGATTTGAACAAACCCAGTATGAGTTAATTACCTTACTTAAAACTGTAGCTTGTTATTCTTACCTTTTGATAAATAACATAGGCCTACATGTTTTTCCCTCAGAATATTTCTATCAACTTAATTATTTGATGACTGCTGAAAAAACACTTTAGTGCACCACCCTGTGAAAAAAATAAATGATGTTATGTCCTCTAGTGGAGGAATGGGTTATTGCAGGAGATTGCCTCGCTTTGGAATTTCACTTTAGAACCCATGTTCGTGTATTGACAAGGAATGTGCTTGCCTTCTCGTCTTGTTTGTTTGTGTGCGTGTTGTTAAGGCACACTAGGAGTTTTGAAACAGTGGGCATTGTAGACGTTGACGTATTAAAATGTCTGGCAAACAACCCATGTCCCAAGCTACTTGTCAAGGTACTGTCGAACAAGTTTTTTTTTTTTTTTTAATTTCTTTTTCGGGAAAAAACGAAATGATAATAGAATATTCATTTAGCACATGAAAAACGATAGCATTGGGTTACCTTTGCCCATCTGGAGTGTTCCTCTTTCGTGTGTGGCATCTTTCTCCATCGCTCATTCCGTCTTTAATGACTGGAAACAAAGAATCAGAAGCTATTGTATACATCTAAATAATCGTATGGCATTTCAAGCACATACTCTTTACAGATACAGCCAAGACAATCCGTTCGCTATATAAGGCCTTGGCCTACTACTACTTTACTAAAAACAACAGGAGTAGCTGCTATCAAATATGACCTGTGGCTGGCCAAAGTAGCGTAGTTGAATTTGATAACCTCACCTGTATTTGATTTTTTGTGTGACTTCTCCGATCACAGGCAACTGCGCCAATATTGCTTCATATTTGGATACGGAAACAACTACTAAAATTCATGTGACAATGGATGTTTTCTTAGCCTGTGGTGTTAAGGGTTTCGAACCTACTTCCTTGATTCATATTATTTGAACCTGATTCAAATGTAGCCTGTTATCTGGGAAAGTACTATGGAGAGAGGAGCGCTCGCGCTTAGAAGTGCAATTTATTCATTATTTAGCCATCAGGAAGGCGGCTAAAAGCTTCTCCCTTCGAGGTAAACAATTTTACTTTAAGTTAAGACGTTGGTATAATGATGTGATGTTAACTTCAGTGAACCAGCAGCATACTATATTTTGTATTAGACACAGGCAATACAAAATGACAGCTAGCTAACATGAGAAAACGGAATGCCTCTGCTTAGCTAGCAAGAAGACATAGGGATATAACGTAGCTTTATCGGTGACATTGACATTTCTATTCACATTTTTTGAAATACCGTGGTGTTGTGTGAGGAGTGTGGCCATGTTTATGAAGGTTTATAGTGATAATGTCATTTTTTTTATACATTTTACCTCAGAATTGATCTGAGATACGTGTATGTGATGTCCATCTTTGAGATGGAAGTAGGATGATCTCAGCAAGTGTAAATCTATTAGCTGAATAGTAGTATTAGTATCATTGATCTTTATTAGGCCTTTTGTTATTTTAAGTTCTGGGAATCTGTTGTAAATTAGCTTTGGCTAAAAACACAGGTACTTAATTCAGATGACTATTTTTTGTGTCTGTCCGGACCGAATAAATCAAATCAGATCAATCAAAATAATCACTGTATGAACAATAACAGTACAAAAGGTGAGCTACTAGTTATGAATGTTTAATCAAAGTAGTATAATATTAAGACAGTCTATGTTCAGTGAAATGTGTCTTTGACTTGTAGAAGAATGAAGATACATGTAAAATTTCAGTGTTGTACTGTGCTAAGATGTGAATGTCTACATGTAGTTTGTTTTGGATTAAAACAGTTCCCAAACACACACACACACCAGATTTTATGGTTAAAATCCACCTGTTCCCTCTTTTTAGGTGACACCATGTTCTATGTTGGAGCTGATGGTTTGTCATTGAAGAGGGTCGTATTCGCACAGGAGGATAAGTTGGCCATCCTCAACGAGGCTCATGCTGGTCACTTTGGTAGGGACCGCATGATGCACAAGGTCATGCAGCGGTTCTACTGACGCAGTATCCGTGCTGATGTGGAGGAGTGGGTAGGTGGATTAAAAACAAATTGAAACCTAAATTATTTAAGATATTGCCATCGGTATGTGTCTTAATTTTTATAGTGTACTGTATATGTTTTACAGTGCAATGCAATGCAATAAACTTAGAATATTACACTCATCTGCTATTTTACCATTAAGATTAGCAACTGCGAACCCTGCCAGAAGTTCGAGAAGGTGAAGACGGAGCCACCCGAGCTGAAGCCAATTAAGCCTGTGGCACCATGGCATATGATCGGTAAGACAGTACTTTGCATGAACTTAAAACATAAAACATAACTTCTTATCATCATTACACTAATATGGCTTTCATCTTGTGCATAATCTTTTTGAAGGCGTTGACCTCATCGGACCCCTACAGAAGTCGAGGAAAGGCGGAAACCGTTTCCTGCTGACTGCGACAGACTTCTTCACGAAATGGGTGGAGGGTAGACCCATTAAGAAGAAGCAGGCACTGCTTACCTCTGAGGTGTGTGATGAATGACGGCATGTAATTAATACATTTGAATCAATGCCAATGAGTTCTTGGAAACTCAATAATCTGTGTGGATATGTTTTAGGCAATGTTGGACATCTTCCTGACGCATGGCTCTCCTGAAGTCATCCTGACAGACAGAGGCCGTGAATTTTGGAACAGGGTATGTACAGTATCTGCCTATTTCACATGTGTGTAATACATACTTACTACATTTTTATAACTGAATCTTCTTAACTTTTGTGTGCATGTTTTTTGTCTTTTGTTAAAAGGTCAACACAAGTCTCTTTGAAAGGTGCGGGGTTAAACACCGGATGACCTCAGCCTACCATCCACAGACTAACGGTATGCATAAGTAGTAGTTGTGTGTGTATTTTGACCACTCAATTGTTACTGTCACTAATTACTTAATCATTTTTCTTTTTGCAGGACTGGATGAAAGGACGAATCAGACCCTCAAGAGAGCCATTGGGAAGACTTTGGAGGGCTGTCAGGATAGGTGGGAAGACAACCTGAAAGAGGTATTGTTTGCGCATAACTCATCTGTGCAGGCTTCTTCCAGGTTTTCCCCTTTCCGGCTGATGTATGGTCGTGAGCCACGTCTGCTGTCTGAGGTATGCATAATGTTATGTTTTCTGTCTTTTTTTATCCCAAGCTGAAGTGTGTGTATTCACATGACTTTCTGAAAACACAGGTTGTAAGTGATAGTCCAGTTGGGGTTGTGACGTCTGTCGAGGAGGAGGATGTTGAAGCGTTTGTCTCCAGGCGAGCTGAGGAAGATGCAGCTGTTTTTGACCAGGTTAGGGTTAGAGTTAGATCAAAGGTTATTTCTATAACTGAAAGTGGCCAAACCTATGTCAATAAGTATTCTTAACGTTGAATATTTTCAAATGACTGTGCTTAGGTGTGTGACAACATCCAGAAGGTCACACCGGGCATGGTGGTGCTGAAGAAGAACGAGCGGAAACGTGGCAGACCTGGTATGACCATGCTTCCTGATTGGCCGACCAAGTACAGGTACATCGTCAACCCATCTGTTCTAGTTAGCTTGTTCACTTTAATTGCACAGTTTATTTCTTTTAGCTTATTTATTTATTCGTATGTGCTTACATAGATTGCATTGTTGATGTTGTTCTCTTCTACCTTTTTATGTTTTATAAGGGTCATCAGTGTGGAGACCAACCTTGTCCAGCTGGAGACCATGGACGGTCAACCACTGTCAATGAAGACACCTTATGCTTCAGTGAAGCCTCTGCGGCAAAGTATGTACTTGTGTGTGTGTGTGTGTGTGTGTATGTGTGTGCACGTGTGTTTCACCCTTTTAATGACTAATATTATACCCGACTTAAACACAATGTCTTATCTCAGGGGGGCATACTGGCTCATCCACAGACAGGGCTGTTGGAATGACATCTGCTGACAGCTCAGACTTTGTGGAGGATACACTTCAGGTATGTTTCTGATTCATCTTTTTATGAGATCATTTTAATGTGCAGGTGTAAGTCAATGTTTAAAGGAAGTTTTGTTTTGTTTTTTGCTTGCAACAGGTGACAGGCATCACAACCTCTCCTGTGTCTTCTCAGATAGAGACAGGGGAGTCTAGTGACTTACCCAACTCTAAGGTCGAGCAAGACACACAAGAGGTATAACAAGATTTACAATTAGATTTACAATTTAAACTTAGTCAAACCCTCAACAAATTGCCTCAACAGACATGTCTTGTCTTTCAGGATGATGCTGTCATCGTAGGTGTCCAGTCAGGGCAGCCTTTGCCAGCATCAAGGAAGGATAGATTGATGAGCGACTTCGGCGCCATGCTCTCAAGTCCCCACACCTGGCTGGACAACAGGGCCATCGACCACGCCCAGGCCCTTTTGAAGGCACAGTTTCCTGCAACGGAGGGTTTGTATGCCACCACCTCTCTGGCTCTTCTGTCAACGGTGCCTGGAGCAACCCAGGGGTTTGTGCAGATTTTTTATGTATGTGCTAACCACTGGGTTACAGTAAGTAACATTGGATGTAAGGTAGGTGAAGTTAATGTCTTTGACTCAATGCGTGCCTCACATAACTCTAGCAACCAGCTGTCTACAGGGAAGGCCAAGGGAAGGGCACGCAAAAAAAGGCAGAAAAAGCAAGCAACTTGAGGAGCAACCAGTAGTCGGTGGGCCTACAGACGTCCGTATGCAACCCAATCTCGAAGATGTGGAAGGCCAGTTGTTTGTCTCATTTACCTCAAAGGTAACTGCATATACTAGCCTACAGGCTATATAAAGCTGTATTTTTTTGTTACTTGAGCTTTAAGGGGTTCCTTCTGTCATGGTACAAATGGGTCATAACAGAAATTTGTAACTGGTGAAATAAAATTCATACACTTGACAGGAGGCGCTTGACATTCATCTCGGAGACCCTGCTGAGGAAGCTCAACCACCACCACAGAAGTCAGAGGTTGTGGTAAAAAAGGGTACATATCAAGCGTGATAGTACAGTATATAAGTACAATTTTAGAACTAGTAGGAAGCAAACACTTGTGTCAGTTTGATGGGCTGTGTGTGTAATTGTGATGTCTTTCTACAGTGGTTGAATCTCCAGAATTCCTGATGCAGGTGACAGGCTTGCTTTGTTTTCCAGAGAGGACGGTAAAGATTCAGTGGCCCAGCATCCAGCAGCAGCATGGTGGCAGTGACTGTGGACTATTCGCTATTGCGAACAGTCTTACACTCTGCAGAGGTGAGGATCTGTGTAATACCACATACAATCAGGCACTGATGCGAGCCCATCTCTTTTCTCTCTGTTGTTACTGATCTACGTACATGCTGCATAGTGCAAGTGCAAATGCAAATGCGCAAGAGTTATGGTTTCTGCATTAATTGAAAACAAAAGGTGAACTAACTGATTGCTTTTTGATCACTTTTCTAACAGCTGACGATGTTGAGGACCTTTCAACTGCCCTCCAGCTCCTCTTTCAGGAGATTAAAAGATGGGGTGACTGTAAGTAGCTCGCTGACTCTTTGGAGAGTTGAAATAGACACCTGCATTTTTTAAAGATATCCTTACTGGAGTCATCATCTCATTCCCCTCTCCACAGATACAACCCTGCCTGCTAAGGTGGTTGAGAGTTGCCAGACCCCGCAGCTCAATAACAGAGATGCAGAGAAGCCAGTGTTCCATCGTAAACAGCACTACCACCAGCAGCAGTACCAGCACTGGGATAGAAAGGCCCCCCAGCAGCAGTACCAGCGCTGGGATAGAAAGGCCCCCCAAAAGTGTTTGTAGGTGTGGTCAGTGTAAGGGGTGGGGCTCCACGCCCTGGCAGGGAGGGCAGCGTTCGGCAGAAACCCTTTTGTAATAAACCACCGGTAAAGCAGCAGGTTTGCTATGAATGAGTTTGAGTGCCGCACCTCCGGGGGGCGTGGAGAGCCCCCCTTCTGACCAGGACCAAGCGGGTGGGTGGGGAGGGTGATCAGATGAAATACGGACGAGGGTGACCTTTGATGGCCCAGGGCCTCTTCTTCACAAAACCGCACGACCCCTTTCAACCCTGGCATCCCCATTTTCCCCACAAAAGTGCGTCCCAATTTCCTATCAGGTCGTGTCAAGTTTTTACTTTCAAACTCCTCACACTGCAAAAGCAATATAAACCCAACCTGTTTTTTTTTTTTTCTTTTTATCGGCATTACTCTTTATTTCCTCTACAAGTAAAAAAAAGGCTGTAACTGCTTGTTTTGTCTGTTGCTATGGCTGTTGGTCTGATTCCTATGCGATGTGTGTATTTCCTGTGCTAGTTTTTTTTATTTTTTTATCTTTCCTCATTTGTTGCTTGTATCAATCAGTGGAAATGTGCTTCTTTGGTGGACTAGCTCTTTAGGCTTCGTTAACAGTTTTAAAAAACTTTTTAGAACCTTGCTCGCTTGCATGCCAGAGTATCGTCCTTATGAGAAAAAGTCGGTGAGAGGGCTTTCCACTAAAACAGGCCTTTTAACCAACATAGTGTGTGGGACATCGGCCTCTTTACCCCCCTTTACCTTTGTTGGGTATCTAATTAATCATGATGTGGCATCTCCCTATGTTATTTTTTACATTCTCTCTGTGTACATATAAGTGCAAATGTAAATATTTTTTGGGTTTCAGGCAACCAGGTGGTTGTATCCTTTCAGTCCAGCTGCTTCACAAATTTTGACTTTGAAATGTTTCTTTTCATTATGTTTGAACGTTCTTGGGTGTATTTTTAGGATGTTATGGGGTTGTTAGTCTGCCCATTTGTGTGCTCCTGTGTTTGTCCAGCAGTGTGCAGTGTGCCGGTGTTGCTTCTTGAGTACAGGTGTGGCTCCTAATTGGCACCTGCATAAGAAGGCTGGCTGCTCTCTTTGCTCTTGGGTCTACCGCTTGCAAGATGTGGAAAGGGCTCCTGGAGAATTGGTATGCTGCAGACTTTCAAGACTTTCCTACCACCTGAACTCCCCTGCTTGACGTTTTGCCTTTTGTTAATACCCTTAAACACACTTTAAACCACAATTTTGACTGACTTTTTTCTATACGTTTATACAATTTATGTTGTTTGAGCCAGGTGGTTGTAACAGTAACAAAAAATAAAATAAAATAAAAATTATCCTATGTATCAAGAACTCATGAATGTCAGCTTCACAACAACTCTATGTAGCAATCTTTTTTTAATGCAAGATGTGTCCAGTATTTTTGGCAAACTCTGTGTAAGTAAGTGTTTAATTGTAATGTATTACTCTGTGCAGCTCTGTGCTGTATATCTGTGATGCCTTCAAGTAGCCTAATTCATTAAGCGTATTTCTCTGTGAATTGTGCTGCATGTCTTTGTTTATTGGTTATATTGCAAATCTGCATGAGTTAAACGGTCTTACGTTGACAAAGATTTTCCTAATGATTTCGTGAAAATTACACACATTGTGATGAGATGAGATTTTGCTTGTATTCTACTCGATTTCATTTTATTGTACAAAACGGCGCTGAAAGGGGTGAACCTGGAAGAACATTGAATAGATGTGTTATTAGCAAAAACAATTGCCTTCAAGTGCTTTTCCCACCTTTCCTGGTGCCCATGAAGGCTCTTCCCAATTGCCACCTTCAGGGTCTGGTTTGTCCTCTCGTCTAAACCTGTGTTGTGACATGAAATTGGGGAAAGAAAAAAAAGTCTTTGCTTGACAGGTGTTGTACATGAGCGAAATCTAACCACACTATTAAAATTATGTTTTACAAACCATTAGTCTGTGGGTGGTAGGCAGAGGACATGCGGTGCTTAATCCCGCACATCCTGAACATCTCCTCGTTGACCTTAATTAAAGATTAGATAAAGAGTTATTACCAAACGGAAATTGTGATGGACTGTGTTCAAAGCATAACACATAATTTAAGACATCTTTGAATAAAAAAACCAACATTGTTCCAGAATTCCCCTCCTCTGTCTGTCAGGATGACTTCTGGGGCACCATGGGACAAAAAGATGTCCATCATAGCCTTAACAATTAGTAACAAAACATATTTATTTGTCAATATAAAAAGCCATTACTGAAGACATACATAAAAAGTCAGTACATAGGTGTCCATTTCAATCTTACCGCTGCAGTCTCCTCAGCTGCTTTGCAGACTATGGGCCTGGCCTCTACCCACTTTGTGAAAAAGTCTGTTGCTGTCAGGCAGTAAGTGTTGCCATTGCTGGACCTCCTCAAAGGTCCAATGAGGTCAACACATTTCAGTAGTTTGTTAAAGGAAAGGCAAAAAAAACAGTTATGGCTTTATGTGTGTACTACCTAGGCTGAAAAGGGTACCTTCATATTACAAAGAAGATTCATTTTTACCAATCATGTGCCAGGGGGCCACAGGTTTAATGGGCTTCAGCTCAGGAGCCTCTGTCTTCACCTTCGAAAACTGCTGCCATTCCAGGCAAGTGCTGATCTGTAAAGGGCATATTTTGGGTTGCTGTACTGTAATAAGCATAGTATATATTTTGAAACTTAATTCATGTATTTATTTGTTAATTGTTACCCAATTGTCCACATCCTCCCTGATGTTATGCCAGTGGAAGCGCTGGCGGATCTTGCCCTCAGTTCGCGCTCTTCCAAAGTGCCCAGAATGAGCCTAATGTGTAAGATTCAAGATAGAAAAAGAAAATAGAAAAAGAAAGTGTTATAGTGATGACAGAGAGGCTTTGTATCCATGTTAAGTTTGACGACTTGTAAAAGAGTTCAGATCTACTACATCAATAAAATGTACCTCTTTGAGGATGGCAGCCTTTTCTTCTGGGGACGAAATGGCAACGTAGTACAGAATGCCTCCTATAAAAGATTTACAACATTTACTTGACATGTCCTTTTGTCATGTAGGCTATATCATAAACAAGCTAGTTGTGCAGTCAGTATTCTATCAGAAAATCTATTTAGGCTATGTAACTGAAGGAAACATGCCAACTAATAGTCGTTCAATATCGTCAGTTTTAAGGAAGAAAAAATAATATCAATCATTGTTATTTAAATTATCTGGGTACATGGCCTTTAATACACGATAAATACGAAAGAATGACAGCTAGCCAACTATAAAACAATCATTTCGAGAGCTTTAATCTTAGCCTGCACTGATTCCCCTCAGTCCTGAGGTAACAGAACGCTGGGGAAGGTATGAAGTGCGAGGGAGATCGCTATAGCTCAATACAACCCTAAAAAGGCACATATTGCGGTCATTTAAGAACTATAAAACATAAGAAGGTAACTGCGAAGAAAAAAAGTGTGAAATTACATATTGTGCTAGGTATCCTATATATAGGATGTACTACTGTCATATATGAATTCTGACTTACCTTGAATACGATAGTTCTTGGCAGCTTTTCTTATGGCCCTTTTGGAAGATTCCGTCGTCCCCTGACGGTATTTTGCGGTTTCTGAAAGATAAAAAACAATGTCATTGAATGAAACCATGTTGTAAAAACGAATTGAAGTAATTTAATTTAATTTTGGGACGGCGCAAGGTTTTTAAAGGTCTGAAACCTAACAACACCAGACACACGTCAAGTGAACACCGTCTAATAATAAATCTCTTGCACACTGTCGACTCTTGGAAAGGAAAACAAACTCGCAGTACTCATTTAAATGGCCATTCTAACCGCGCGTAAAAAAAAAGAAAAGGCTTTCCCGACCAGGGAGATAAAAGACATACAAAATGTCGACTGACTTTTTGTATGTCTTTTAAAATGCTCACACAACATAAAGCTGCTTCATGTTGTATGTTAGCCTCGTGGTCAGGGGCGGATTAAGGAATTATGAGCCCCTGGGCCACATATTGCCTTGGCCCCCCCTTAAGGTCACATCACGCACGCAGGCGCGCGCACACACACACACACACACACACATAATTGATTAGAGTAAGTGTGCGCTAACTGTACACTCGAAGTGACCAGAGCACCGAAAGGCATTATTTTTCGGGTAGGCAAACTAGCATTGCCAAAAATTCACAGAAGGTCACTATTGGTTCTCTGATAAGTCGCAAGATGACGTCATGACATTACGTATGATAACATAGTGCCACACGCACATCGCTAATTTCTAGAAAAAGTGTCTTTATGGCTACGTCCATAAGGCAAAAAAGGGCAGTGCTAGCGACTTTTTGGAGATCAGAGGTAACCTGCAGCACTGCAGTGACTATGCCTAAGTGTTAGAAATACTTCTGACAGTGGCACAGACCTACAGTTATCTTGATAAACAATGATTTTGTCACTTTTAAAGTCGCTGCATGCTGCTAGCTAGGTACTCCTTTGTTCAAGTCACTTAATGGGAAGGGTCCCAGTTACATACTTGATATGTTTCAGCCATATACCCCATCTAGGTCTCTGAGATCCATGGATAGAAATCTATTGACCATACCTACTGTAAAAACAAAGTGTGGTGAGGCAGCATTTAGCTATTATACAGCAAAGCTCTGGAACCAGCTTCCAGAGTGTGTAAAGAATGCCCCTACTGTAGAGAGTTTTAAAAGCAGACTCAAGACGAAACTTTTTTCTGATGCCTTTTCCTAATTTTTATTTTTATGTTTTATTTTTTTATTTTATTTTCATTCTTCTTCTTATTATTATTATTATTATTTTAATGGGTTTGCTTTATTTTAAATTGTATTTTACTTTTTAAATCTTTAATTGTATTTTATTTTTAAATTTGTGTAAAGCGCATTGAAGTGCATTTATGTATGAAATGCGCTATACAAATAATTTTGACTTTGACTTTTGACTTTGACTTTAACAAAGCCGCTAGATTACATTTCTTGTCACCAGGAACGGCCAAAATTAACTAAATTGACAACACTGTGGCAAACTGGACAATCAAAGCGAATTCACCAGGAGTGAAGCAACCTGATTTTGCTAATTTCAGTGATTAAAAGTCAGCTAATATTAGGGTGATAAACTATGATGCGGATTTGCGAATTGGAATATAATATTAATATATATATTATAATAATATTAGGATCTTAGAATATCCCTCTTAGAATTAACAATCTATTAAAATATCTATCTAAGTCGCATGGTTAAAAACATCCAATGGGGGCTCCACAGTCCCACAGGGGATGAATGGGAGCTCATTGGGGAGCGGCGAGAAGGAGACAACTGACGGTGGGGGCGGGGCGCACGACTGTTCCACCTTACTCTCTTAATACTAAGGGCGGGGGCGGGGGTGTCACAGGAAGCAGTGTTGCCGATCTAGCGACTTTTGGGCGTCCCTGGCGACAAAAAACTCATCTAGCGACTTTGGCGACTTTTTGGTGAATCTGGCGACGTTGAAAAACGTGTCTTTAAGTGACAAAATCATTGTTTTTCAACATAACTGTAGCTCTGTGCCACTCTGCGTGTAACAGGCAGAGGCAGTAACAGGCAGAGGCATTTCATAGAGGTCTCTGGCCTGACTGTAATCTCAGTTTGAAGGGTCGCAATAGCCAGACTGGCATTGGTGATCTTAAAGGGGCGGTTATGGGGCCAAGTTGGGGCCCTAATGAAGCAACTTGGAAAGAAGCAGTCGCGGGGCCAAGTTGGCCTGGCCCCCCTTGGGCCTCTGGCCCCCTGGGCCATGGCCCGGTTGGCCCGGTCATTAATCCACCCCTGCTCGTGGTTATCAGTCCCATCACCAGAGTTTCCTCCAGCTTCGGGACGAAGGTATTTCTGCACAGCGTGACGCACAGCACCCTTTGCGTATTAGCGACTTAGAAGGTAACTAGGATATGGTTGAATTGCCCTTTCATCCCACATCATTAAATACACAGAATACTGACAAAGACTTTGCTAAAACGTCGAAGAGATGCTAGAAAACTTTTCCCGCTTCTTGATTGGCCACTTTACACATGCTACCAAAACATTCTATCAGTTCTCTATGGAAATGACTGATGACATCACGCGTTGCCAAAACAAACCTTAGCAACGGCAAGGCACAGCCGCCGCTAAAAAAAGCTGACATTAAATACCTTGATAAAATACACTTTCATGTTGTTGATTGTTCTCCACCCAAGTCCACATCTTTAAACTGACAGCTGAGTACACTGTACTGTCTGTACTGTCACCAAATGGAACAGTTTCAAGACGTTTGGATTAAGAAGTGTGCTGCCTGTGCAACCCGGGGGTTAAATTACAGTACAAAGAGAGGGAGAGGGAGCTCCAGGTTAACTGTAGAAATCTCAAACATTTCCAGGGTTTCAGGACAGGGAAATTGTTTTCATTCTACAGACTTCATCCTCAGCCCGGCTGTACCATCCCAATGACCCACAACATTCCCAATGTAGCCTATTTCGGAGGGGACGTTGGACGTGGCCCCTCTCATCAGCAACAGCGGCCAGAATGGCCAATTTTGGGGAGGGCGCAAGGTTTTTAAAGGTCTGAAACCTAACAACAACAGACACATGTCAAGTGAACACCGTCTAATAATAAATCTCTTGCACACTGTCGACTCTTGGGAAGGAAAACAAACTCGCAGTACTCATTTAAATGACCATTCTAACCGTGCGTAAAAATTAAAAGGCCTTCCCGACGAGGGAGATAAAAGACATACAAAATGTCGACTGACCTTTTTGTATGTCTTTTAAAATGCTCACACAGCATAAAGCTGCTTCATGTTGTATGTTAGGGTCGTGGTTATCAGTCCCATCACCAGAGTTTCCTCCAGCTTCGGGACGAAGGTATTTCTGCACAGTGTGACGCACAGCACCCTTTGCGTATTAGCGACTTAGAAGGTAACTAGGATATGGTTGAATTGCGCTTTCATCCCACATCATTAAATACACAGAATACTGACAAAGACTTTGCTAAAACGTCGAAGAGATGCTAGAAAACTTTTCCCGCTTCTTGATTGGCCACTTTACACATGCTACCAAAACATTCTATCATTCTCCATGGAAATGACTGATGACATCACACGTTGCCAAAACAAACCTTAGCAACGGCAAGGCACAGCCGCCGCTAAAAAAGCTGACATTAAATACCTCGATAAAATACACTTTCATGTTGTTGATTGTTCTCTACCCAAGTCCACATCTTTAAACTGACAGCTGAGTACACTGTACTGTCTGTACTGTCACCAAATAGAACAGTTTCAAGACGTTTGGATTTAGAAATGTGTTGCCTGTACCACCCGGGGGTTAAATTACACTACAAAGAGAGGGAGAGGGAGCTCCAGGTTAACTGTAGAAATCTCAAACATTTCCAGGGTTTCAGGACAGGGAAATTGTTTTCATTCTACAGACTTCATCCTTAGCCCGTCTGTACCATCCCAATGACCCACAAAATTCCCAATGTAGCTTATGTCGGAGGGGACGTTGGACGTGGCCCCTCTAATCAGCAACAGCGGCCAGTTTTGGGGAGGGCGCAAGGATTTTAAAGGTCTGAAGCGTAACAACAACAGACACACGTTAAGTGAACACCGTCTAATAATCAAGCTCTTGCACACTGTCGACTCTTGGGGACGAAAAACAAACTGGTAGTCATTTAAATGACCATTCTAACCGTGCGTAAAAAATAAAAGTATTTCCCGACCAGGGAGATAAAAGACATACAGAATGTCGACTGACTTTTTGTATGTCTTTTAAAATGCTCACACAACATAACGCTGCTTCATGTTGTAAGGCTCGTGGTGTTTATCAGTCCCATCACCAGAGTTTCATCCAGCCTTCGGGACGAATGTATTTCTGCACAGCGTGAGGCACAGCACCCTTTGCGTATTAGCGACTTAGAAGGTAACTAGGATATGGTTGAATTGCGCTTTCATCCCACTTCATTAAATACAAAGAATACTGACAAAGACTTTCCTAAAACGTCGAAGAGATGCTAGAAAACTTTTCCCGCTTCTTGATTGGCCACTTTACACATGCTACCAAAACATTCTATCAGTTCTCCATGGAAATGACTGATGACATCACGCGTTGCCAAAACAAACCTTAGCAACGGCAAGGCACAGCCGCCGCTAAAAAAGCTGACATTAAATACCTCGATAAAATACACATTCATGTTGTTGATTGTTCTCTACCCAAGTCCTCATCTTTAAACTGCCAGCTGAGTACACAGTACTGTCACCAAATAGAACAGTTTCAAGACGTTTGGATTAAGAAGTGTGTTGCCTGTGCAACCCGGGGGTTAGATTACACTAAAAAGAGAGGGAGGGGGAGCTCCAGGTTAACTGTAGAAATCTCAAACATTTCCAGGGTTTCAGGACAGGGAAATTGTTTTCATTCTACAGACTTCATCCTCAGCCCGGCTGTACCATCCCAATGACCCACAACATTCCCAATGTAGCCTATTTCGGAGGGGACGTTGGACGTGGCCCCTCTCATCAGCAACAGCGGCCAGAATGGCCAATTTTGGGGAGGGCGCAAGGTTTTTAAAGGTCTGAAACCTAACAACAACAGACACATGTCAAGTGAACACCGTCTAATAATAAATCTCTTGCACACTGTCGACTCTTGGGAAGGAAAACAAACTCGCAGTACTCATTTAAATGACCATTCTAACCGTGCGTAAAAATTAAAAGGCCTTCCCGACGAGGGAGATAAAAGGCATACAAAATGTCGACTGACCTTTTTGTATGTCTTTTAAAATGCTCACACAGCATAAAGCTGCTTCATGTTGTATGTTAGGGTCGTGGTTATCAGTCCCATCACCAGAGTTTCCTCCAGCTTCGGGACGAAGGTATTTCTGCACAGTGTGACGCACAGCACCCTTTGCGTATTAGCGACTTAGAAGGTAACTAGGATATGGTTGAATTGCGCTTTCATCCCACATCATTAAATACACAGAATACTGACAAAGACTTTGCTAAAACGTCGAAGAGATGCTAGAAAACTTTTCCCGCTTCTTGATTGGCCACTTTACACATGCTACCAAAACATTCTATCAGTTCTCCATGGAAATGACTGATGACATCACGCGTTGCCAAAACAAACCTTAGCAACGGCAAGGCACAGCCGCAGCTAAAAAAGCTGACATTAAATACCTCGATAAAATACACATTCATGTTGTTGATTGTTCTCTACCCAAGTCCTCATCTTTAAACTGCCAGCTGAGTACACAGTACTGTCACCAAATAGAACAGTTTCAAGACGTTTGGATTAAGAAGTGTGTTGCCTGTGCAACCCGGGGGTTAGATTACACTAAAAAGAGAGGGAGGGGGAGCTCCAGGTTAACTGTAGAAATCTCAAACATTTCCAGGGTTTCAGGACAGGGAAATTGTTTTCATTCTACAGACTTCATCCTCAGCCCGGCTGTACCATCCCAATGACCCACAACATTCCCAATGTAGCCTATTTCGGAGGGGACGTTGGACGTGGCCCCTCTCATCAGCAACAGCGGCCATAATGGCCAATTTTGGGGAGGGCGCAAGGTTTTTAAAGGTCTGAAACCTAACAACAACAGACACATGTCAAGTGAACACCGTCTAATAATAAATCTCTTGCACACTGTCGACTCTTGGGAAGGAAAACAAACTCGCAGTACTCATTTAAATGACCATTCTAACCGTGCGTAAAAATTAAAAGGCCTTCCCGACGAGGGAGATAAAAGACATACAAAATGTCGACTGACCTTTTTGTATGTCTTTTAAAATGCTCACACAGCATAAAGCTGCTTCATGTTGTATGTTAGGGTCGTGGTTATCAGTCCCATCACCAGAGTTTCCTCCAGCTTCGGGACGAAGGTATTTCTGCACAGTGTGACGCACAGCACCCTTTGCGTATTAGCGACTTAGAAGGTAACTAGGATATGGTTGAATTGCGCTTTCATCCCACATCATTAAATACACAGAATACTGACAAAGACTTTGCTAAAACGTCGAAGAGATGCTAGAAAACTTTTCCCGCTTCTTGATTGGCCACTTTACACATGCTACCAAAACATTCTATCAGTTCTCCATGGAAATGACTGATGACATCACGCGTTGCCAAAACAAACCTTAGCAACGGCAAGGCACAGCCGCAGCTAAAAAAGCTGACATTAAATACCTCGATAAAATACACATTCATGTTGTTGATTGTTCTCTACCCAAGTCCTCATCTTTAAACTGCCAGCTGAGTACACAGTACTGTCACCAAATAGAACAGTTTCAAGACGTTTGGATTAAGAAGTGTGTTGCCTGTGCAACCCGGGGGTTAGATTACACTAAAAAGAGAGGGAAAGGGAGCTCCAGGTTAACTGTAGAACGCTCAAACATTTCCAGGGTTTCAGGACAGGGAAATTGTTTTCATTCTACAGACTTCATCCTCAGCCCGGCTGTACCATCCCAATGACCCACAAAATTCCCAATGTAGCCTATTTCGGAGAGGACGTTGGACGTGCCCCCTCTCATCAGCAACACTGGCCATAATGGCCAATTTTGGGGAGGGCGCAAGGTTTTTAAAGGTCTGAAGCGTAACAACAACAGACACACGTTAAGTGAACACCGTCTAATAATCAAGCTCACACTGTCGACTCTTCGGAACGAAAAACAAACTGGTAGTAGTCATTTAAATGACCATTCTAACCGTGCGTAAAAAATAAAAGGCTTTCCCGACCAGGGAGATAAAAGACATGCAAAATGTCGACTGACTTTTTGTATGTCTTAAAATGCTCACACAGCATAAAGCTGCTTCGTGTTGTATGTTAGGCTCGTGGTTATCAGTCCCATCACCAGAGTTTCCTCCAGCTTCGGGACGAATGTATTTCTGCACAGCGTGACGCACAGCACCCTTTGCGTATTAGCGACTTAGAAGATAACTAGGATATGGTTGAATTGCGCTTTCATCCTGCATCATTAAATACACAGAATACTGACAAAGACTTTGCTAAAATGTCGAAGAGATGCTAGAAAAAAATCCCCGCTTCTTGATTGGCCACTTTACACATGCTACCAAAACATTCTATCAGTTCTCCATGGAAATGACTGATGACATCACGCGTTGCCAAAACAAACCTTAGCAACGGCAAGGCACAGCCGCCGCTAAAAAAGCTGACATTAAATACCTCGATAAAATACACTTTCATGTTGTTGATTGTTCTCTACCCAAGTCCACATCTTTAAACTGACAGCTGAGTACACTGTACTGTCTGTACTTTCACCAAATAGAACAGTTTCAAGACGTTTGGATTTAGAAATGTGTTGCCTGTACCACCCGGGGGTTAAATTACACTACAAAGAGAGGGAGAGGGAGCTCCAGGTTAACTGTAGAAATCTCAAACATTTCCAGGGTTTCAGGACAGGGAAATTGTTTTCATTCTACAGACTTCATCCTTAGCCCGGCTGTACCATCCCAATGACCCACAACATTCCCAATGTAGCCTATTTCGGAGGGGACGTTGGACGTGGCCCCTCTCATCAGCAACAGCGGACAGAATGGCCAATTTTGGGGAGGGCGCAAGGTTTTTAAAGGTCTTCAACGTAACAACAACAGACACACGTTAAGTGAACACCATGTAATAATCAAGCTCTTGCACACTGTCGACTCTTGGGAAGGAAAACAAACTGGCAGTAGTCATTTAAATGACCATTCTAACCGTGCGTAAAAATAAAAGGCCTTCCCGACGAGGGAGATAAAAGACATACAAAATGTCGACTGACTTTTTGTATGTCTTAAAATGCTCACACAGCATAAAGCTGCTTCGTGTTGTATGTTAGGCTCGTGGTTATCAGTCCCATCACCAGAGTTTCCTCCAGCTTCGGGACGAAGGTATTTCTGCACAGTGTGACGCACAGCACCCTTTGCGTATTAGCGACTTAGAAGGTAACTAGGATATATGGTTGAATTGCGCTTTCATCCCACATCATTAAATACACAGAATACTGACAAAGACTTTGCTAAAACGTCGAAGAGATGCTAGAAAACTTTTCCCGCTTCTTGATTGGCCACTTTACACATGCTACCAAAACATTCTATCATTTCTCCATGGAAATGACTGATGACATCACGCGTTGCCAAAACAAACCTTAGCAACGGCAAGGCACAGCCGCCGCTAAAAAAGCTGACATTAAATATCTCGATAAAATACACTTTCATGTTGTTGATTGTTCTCTACCCAAGTCCACATCTTTAAACTGACAGCTGAGTACACTGTACTGTCTGTACTGTCACCAAATAGAACAGTTTCAAGACGTTTGGATTTAGAAATGTGTTGCCTGTACCAACCAGGCACAGCCGCCGCTAAAACGTAGATAGGTTTAGCATGCTTCTGGTTAGCTCGACCCTTCAATGACCAGTGAAACCATGAGGGTCGAATTTCACGTCTTGGAGTGCTGTGTGCATATACTGCTTGTTGTGACCCACCACATTGTAAATAGAGCTACTCAAAGTGTTTTTTTAGCAGGAGCCCTTTAAAGATTTGGACTTGGGTAGAGAACAATGAACAACATGGAAGTGTATTTTATTTTTTTTATTTTATTTTATCGAGGCATTTAATCAGCTAGTTAGTCAGCTTTTTTAGCGGCCGCTCTGCCTTGCCGTTGCTAAGGTTTGTTTGGGCAACGCGTGATGTCATCGGTCATTGCCATAGCGAAAAGATAGAATGTTTTGATGGAATGTGTAAGGTGGCCAATCAAGAAGCGGGGAATGTATGTGTGCTTACGGTGCTTACACCTAGCCTGGCTAACGCGACTTATCAATGCTCTGCGAACATTGGTCTGGCCAAGCTGTGTTGTAAACCCATTTCTCAGAGGGCGGGCTTAACCCGCCTCTTTCAAATGCCTCTGTTTGCTACTGGACGAAGATTCAATCAATCACACTCCTCTGTCCTCTGACGTATGCGAAATGACCACAATGACAGGGTTCTTGCAAAGCCCCATTGACTTGGCTACCAGCAGGGCTAACTGATAAATCAAACTTTTACCGAAGCCGGTCGGTAGCATTGCGAAAACGTCCTTTCCTGCAATAAATGATTCAAGGGCTAACCTTTGCTCTATTTCCAGAGATAACTTCCCTTTGAATTCTTCCAAAACAGCAGCTACAGCTGCACTAAATCTTGCCGTTGCTCCACGTTCGCCATGTTGACAGTGACTGAGGTAGATTTCCGGTCGCTGAACTACGTCATTACCTTTTTGAAATGCTAGATTTTCATTGGTCCCAGTTTCTCTGTTAATGTAGAAACGGTGTAGACAGGCAGCTTGGCCAGACTGACTTTCAAGGCGAAATTGAAATGCAGCGTTAAAGGAAGTATGGGCGTGCCCAGGCTAGCTTACACCATAGACAGTAGAAGAAATTCACATTCACACCAGACATGTCTGCGCGATCGGTGCGTGCCAGGCCCCCCCCCCCAAAAAACTATTTTTTTACGCATTACGATCATTTCAGATGTTAAGATATAGCACCGGTCTCTCTGTCCTGCTTGCCTGTCCTACCTTATGTAAAAAGGCCAGGGGAATGTGTGATGTGTGGCTGATGATCCTGCCCAGGCCCGATGCATAGCATATTGTATATGTACATATTGTATATGTACTGACAGTTGACCATCAAATTGGCTCCCATGCTGATTGACTGTACATTCACCCAATAATATTACTTAACTTCATTTCTCCCCTCACACCAACAAAAGTTTACATGTAATGTAGCTAACTGCGCCACCCCAGTCACAAACCAGGGAATGTGCAATCACCCCAAAACTCAACAAGCTCACAGGTTCATGCAAGTAACATGGATGACAGTTGCTCTGGAGATAAAGGAATTGGTCAGCATTGGCAGGTTGCTGGTTTGATTTAGCCTCTTCTGACCGTCACTGGACCCCATACTGCTTTCAATGTGCTGGCTATCATAGGGGTAACAAAGTTGAAGTCGAGAGTACACGCACATCCAAAAAATGCAGGTGCAGGGTAAAAAAGTTCCACAAATTAACAAAAAAAGGATTACCCGCACACTGCTACTGATGCTCCCAGTGATTTTATTTTACAGACAGACAACGTTTCGACCTTTACGGTCTTCGTCAGGTCAGGTTTGACCTGATAAATCACAGGGTTAACACCTTGACATGGTAGCTTTTTGCCATCAGTGTGTAAATACGTGAAGGTGACACATTAAGGGTTAAGTACCTTGGGTACTCATGGTTTGTGGAACAGCACTATATAAATACAGTCCATTTACCATGGGCGTTGTAGATGAGCACTTGCCTGAACACAGCTTCACAGCCAGTCTTCAGTGGCAGCAGGAACGGCGCACTTGGCGTGACCACACTTGGTTTCAGCAGCAGACAACAAAGGCAGGCGCATGAGACCCAGAAGCGTCCAAATCTGTGGAAGCCCATGCAGCACTGTGCACTCCTCAATGTGATCCTGCAACCCATATAAAACAAACAAATATTTTTTAAATTGGAAATTATTATGATGGCATGAAAATGATTACCACTTTATGTTTTCAGCAGTCTTTTAAAAAAAAGACCTAGTTTGCCACAGTCTGCAACCGACAGTGGTTTGCTGTGTGGTGTACCTCTTTATGCAGTGCTGAAGATGGCAGTTGGAAAGGTAGTCAGCCATTCTAGGTGGAGATATTTAGCCCAGGAATTGTAGTAAGAGTGAAAACATGTCAACCTGTTAAAAATCATCCTTAAATGTCCTTAACTAGGCCAAAGGCCAAAGAGCTAAGCTTCAGTAGATAAAGGATGTTACATGATTTCAAATGGGTCTCCAGACATTTGCAACATAGATTCACAGCTCACTTGTATGTCCACCAGCATGCATGCTGCTTGTAGCACATATATCATACTTAACACTATAAAGAATATCTAATACAGGCCCAAAGCCCCCACAGAAAATGACCATGAACTGAAGCTCAAACTGACTTGAATAGTGATGCTCAGTGAACACACCAACCATGCCTTTTTAAAACGCCATGCCAAATTTAAAATCAATTCAGAAAGAGTTTTACAATCATAAATAATTTATTTTCAATGTATTAATTTATAAGTGTATATTCAATAGGATGCACTAGCTACTTAAATTTGAGGGATATTGGCTAGCCAGACAGAGGTTCTTAAAGGTGATGGAAAGTAGCATCACCCAGATGACAAGTCACCTTTTTTTTGCCTCGATTCAGCTTCAGACTGCTGGTCACACAAGAGGCGTGGGTCATTAGGACTGGTCCACAGGATAGACATAGTACTGGAGGAAGGAGCAAGGTCAGTTGCTAATGGGATTTGTTTCTGTGTCAGTGTAAAAGCAGGGCAAATATATAGGCAAGATGAGCACCAAAAAACACACAGTACATTTTGGCACAAAATAATTAAAATCTAACTACAGGCTTAAGCAAAACACTTTTGTATGATCTAATGCAGAGGGCAAAACATTTTTACTTGTAATCCAACATTTTACTTATGGCCTTTATCGTTTCTACTGCACTGCTGTTGGTTCCTGTGAATTCTCATTCAGATGAAAACCTACAATTATATAGAGTATGGTTAATGACAAATACAAGGCATTTCTTCGATTTTAGACTGGCTTCAGAATAAACACTCAGAATGAATTAGCTAACCTACAACACTCTCTCAAGTGACTGTCATTTCTCATTGTGATTACACAGCAGACCACAGCACACAGCGCACACAATGACATTGCATCTCTGCATCTACCCATTACACACATGAGCAGGGGGCAGCCATGACAATGGCCCTCAGGGAGCAGCATGTGGGGCCTCATGCTCAAGGTACCTCAGTGGCACCTCGGGCAGTTAGTGAATTTGAACCTGCAACCTGGACATTTGTCTGTTACCTTAACCACCAGGCCTCTACTGGCCCTTCTCTGACTGTCCTAGAAGACCTGTGTTTGATCTACTAGCACTGCATCTCAGGACTGGCCATTCCTGCAAGCTGAACTGGTCATTTCTTCTTTAGTTGGAAGATATTGGCTATCCACACTAGCTTCTCAAAGGTGGTGGATATTTGAAGATGCTTTGGATGCTAAGACACATCCTGGTGAAAGGACCTGTGTGTGCTTCAGGGGATTCAGGCCTTGGCCTTAGTAAAAACACTTCATTCAAGCATATGGGCCTATATGCCGCCAGCATTGACACAGTGTGGGACAAACAGAAACACGTATCCAACATGCCCAACACACTAAATAAACTCTTGTCATACCTGTGCTTTCTCAGACACACACACGCACACAAAACAGAGCAATATAATAGCCCCCTGTATCGCATCTGTGCTGAGTCATGGCGAGAGGGTGCCAGAGTAATGCTGTGTGTGCAAGGTGACTGGGTTCCTCCCCTCCTCTCCCTCCCCTCCCCTCCTCTCCCCTCCTCTCCCCTCCCTCTCCCTCTTCTTCCTCCTCCTCCTCTTCTCCCCTTGCCTCATCACTAGTTCATTTTCAGCAAGAGAGGCTCCCTGTATGTCACCAAGTCAATACTTGTCCTCACTCAGCCTTAAAGGAATAGTCCCTTCTCCTAATGAATGCAGCATCCCACTGATGCCAGTGAATCAGTGGTTGATTAAGTTAACCCAGTAAAGTCAGTGTTTCTCCACAATATATTTGGCTGCTGCTCTCAACAGATAGTACTCCTATAAACTGTAATATGATGTAAGACCCAAGACTGTGGAGAACTGAAGTGAACTGATGCAGTAACTGCACCAGAATACTGCAGAAATTACCACTTTATGTTTTCAGCAGTCTTTGAAATAAGACTCTCTATGCCAAAATCTGCAGCTGACAGGCTATGGGATTTTAGTGTTTTTTAATAGCTTGTTTTACACCAATTTCCCTTCATATAACTTACAGACTGGCAAAATGCACTGCAAAGAAGAAGGATGCTTGGACAGCACTACAGGGCCGTGCCCCAAGCCCATGGGACCAACTCCAAATCTCTCCACCTACGCCCTGTCTATCTCCTCTTAAAAAGCAATTTGCAAAGTCTGAGGTGGCCTAGGTCATCAATTACCAGTTGATAAATTATCAATTCATTAAAATAAATGACAGTCATTATAGTTTCTTCTATACAGACAAGCTGAATGTTCTACAGGATGTACAGAACCAGTAATGACTGGTCAGAAAACCAGTTTTGGTATGTGTGGTTATAGTAATTACTGTGAACAACAAAGTCACTGACATTATTTGGTTTTTGTATTGGAACTTTCTTGTTCTTGTGTAATGACTCTACACAGGACAAGCTGACGTTTCTTCTTCATATTCATTTAAGGGATGCTGTAAATTATGAATACATGCTGCTGAAATATTACATTTTTGTGTGAAATAAAGATGATGTAATAGTAGTTAATGGGGACATCACCATGGGTCTATTTCGGGAACCAGCACCACTAGGGGAGTAAACCGCTCCTATGACTTTAAGAAGAGTTCATTGTGGCGCGCTAGATGATGCTGAGTCGCAAGCTTTATTTTGCTCTCGGTATATAAAAGACCGTGGATTTGTGTGGAGTGCCGCAGTGCTCCTGATTGTGGTCGGGGAAACATGAGTTACATTATGGATAACCTATACGGGCCCGGTTATTACCGTAAGGGCCAAATAACTATGAGGACAAGGACAACTCCAGTTTCAAGTGGGTTCCAGTCTGCTACACTATCTCGGGGCTCAGTTTCCTCTGGTTACCGACGCACAGGTGGTTTCTCCGGCGACAGCCTAGAGTCCTTCAACGGAGAACCAAGGTCCCGCAGCGAGAAAGAAGTTCTTCAGGCTCTTAATGACCGTTTTGCTGTCTACATCGAGAAGGTGCGGCACCTTGAGCTGCAGAATAAGCACCTGGAAGCTGAGGCTGCTGCGCTGCGACAAAGTCAAGCCGGACGCTCAGCCATCGGCGAACATTATGACCGTGAGCTCGGGGAACTGCGGGAGACAATCGCTCAACTGACCCAGGAGAAAGCTCAGTTTTTCTTGGAACAACAGCACATTGAGGAGGACCTACAGCATCTAAGGGCAAGACTTGAAGATGAGATGCGCGGCAGAGAGGAGGTCGAAGCTGCAATCCGTGCGGTGACCAAGTATATAGATGAGTCCGGGCTGGCACGACTAGAACTCGACAAAAAAACGGAGTCTCTTCAGGATGAGTGCGCCTTCCTGAAGAAAAACCACGAGGATGAGGTGACCGACCTGCTCGCACAGATCCAGGGAGCTCAGCTGACCGTTGAATCCCGGGATCAACTGAAGGCTGACTTGACCAATGCCCTCCGTGACATCCGCGCGGAGTTGGATGCTCACGCGTCTATGAACTCAGCGCAGGCTGAGGAATGGTTCAGAGGTGAGGAAGGTTTGTAGTAAAGTCACAGGACGCGAACAGCTAGCAGCATTTTTTTTGTAAAATCATCATAATTGTACAGAATAATGTGTCACATTACATTTTGAATGATCATCCTCATCATACGCAATTACATGTAGCGTCGCTCTCCAAGGTAGTGAAGGTAAACGCTGCTCGTGGCCAATTAACATTAAACATAGACAAAGTAGTAAGCTTATCTCTAGATTAAGTATCAATTAATAATCCATTAGTTAATTGTTACCCATCATGCTAAGCGATGGTTTAACCAAACATTTGGCGTGGCAAAAACAGGCGCACTGCATGACCTGACTTTCCCTCTGCTGTCTTGCCGTGAGTCAGCAGTGGTGCTGCAGGCTATCGTGAGTCTGTTATAATCATTGCCGTTTACAGGAGCAACATTTCTGATTATACAACCGCCTTATTTCCATCATTTGCGTCTACACCGAATCCGTTTTTTGGGCGCATACCTTACTCGTGTTATGTTTTTTACACCTACGTATCTGCTATTAATATACATTCACTTGCTTTCCCCAGTGGGCTTTACGCCAGGGGGAGCGCTGCACAACGCAAATCTGCAGCCTCAGCGCAGGGTAAACTGAGGACAGCGATAAAGGGGGAAGGGGAGGAGGATAGCCTGCTCTGAGATGATGGATAAATATTAGTAGGCTATGTTTAGTTCGTATATGTCTGAAGTTAATTACTTCATTAATAGTCTAGGAAGCTAATACCTGGCCAAAATATATTTGTGTGCGTAAAAAAACGTCATGTGTGCGTCATGTTCCTCGTGGCTTCTGCGACATCGATACATTTGACAATAAAAGTAATGCACAACTATTCATGTAATGTTAAATGAATTTTTAAAGTAAAAAATATCCGCAGTGGTGTTATTTAGGATGTGTTGTCCTTAGTTCGAATGGAGAAACTATCTGATGCGGCTCAGTACAACGACGACGCAATCCGCGCGGCCCACGATGAGATGGCCGAGTACCGGAGGCAGTTGCAGAGCCGCATCGTGGAGCTGGAAACTCTGAAAGGCACCAGAGACTCGCTGGAGAGACAGCGCTGCGAGACAGAGAACCGTCACCAAGGAGACATGACATCTCTACAGGCAGGCCAAAGATTTAAACCCCTCGACCAAACAACTATAGACCATATTTATTTCACCACTTCCAAATTGTTTTTTATCCATTTTGTTAACGTTATTACTTAAGCCCAAATGACTAACAAATTTGACAATTACAATTACATGCTTTAATAACGCATCTTCTAAGCTGTTTGTAAAGACAGCATGGAATACAGAAAATTGTCCTTTAAAGGCTAACTTAACAATTATTACCATTAATATAATATTACAATGTATTATATGCGTATAACAACATTTTGTGAATAAGTGAATACACCACACACACTATAGAACAGCAAAACATTCAAGCTTCAAACACAAGCTCCTTGGTATTCCCTCTGGAGGTCTAAGGGCGAGATTTGCTTGTGTGTGTGTGTGTGTGTGTGTGTGTGTTGTCAATTCCATAGGAAACTATTCATCAGCTGGACAGTGAGCTGAGGGGCACAAAAATGGAAATGGCCAGTCAGCTTCGGGAATATCAGGACCTGCTGAATGTGAAGATGGCTTTAGATATCGAAATAGCTGCTTATAGGTGAGTTGACAATGTGCACTTGCAGTGGTAATGTAATATCCTGCTCTCGAAACTGCTGAATCTCCTACAAAAAGAAAAATATTGTACATCTTCCACTTTACTAAGATGTGCAGACTTGCAATCATTTAGGGAAGCATTTATAGTCTTATTCTTCTCTAGCCCTCTTTAAAAGTCTAAACAGTGCTAATATCTACGTACTGTGCGTCCTGCAGGAAATTGCTGGAGGGAGAGGAAACTCGTTTTTTGTCGGGTCTGAGTCCATACTCCTACCTGGATGGGAGACTCACTGCCTTCACAAAGGAGGAAGAGGCAATTGAAGAGGAGAATGAAGAGGGTGATAAGGCAGCAGATGAAGGAGAAGGAGAAGGAGAAGAAGCCGAAGGAGGTGAAGAGGGTGAGGAGGGAGAGAAGGAGGGAGAAGAGGAGGGAGAAAAGGAGGAGGAGGAAGAGGGAGAGAAGGAAGGAGAAGAGGAGGCTGCTGAGGATGCAGAGGCAGAGACCAAATCCGATGAAGAGAAAGGAGGCGAGGAAGAGAAAGAAGAGGATGAGGGAGCAGAGGGAGAGAAGGGGGAGGAGGAAGAGGGAGGTGAGGATGCTGCTGCAGAGGAGGAGGAGGAAGGCAAAGGAAAGGAGGAGACAAAATCTCCTGCTGATGAAAAACCTGACAAGAAGGATTCTTCACCGGCTCCCAAATCTCCACAAGCAAAGACTCCTGCTTCAAAGTCCCCTGAGAGCAAGTCTCCCAAAGTAAAGTCACCCGTCGCCAAATCTCCTGAACCTAAGTCACCTGCTACCAAATCACCACCTAAAACACCTCAGCCCAAGTCTCCACCACCAGAGAAGACTAAGGCACCCGAACCCAAGGCCGCCGACACAAAAACTCCAGCGAAGAAATCCCCCGAGTCCAAGGCCCCTGTGGAGGAGAAACCCAAGGGCAAGAGCACACCAGCAGCAGACAAGAGTGCACCCAAGTCCAAAGATAAGGAGGAGCAAGCAACCGAGGCCAAGGACCAGGCAGAGGAGGAAGTGAAAGAGGAACCAGAGAAGGATGCACCCTCCAAGGGAGGTGACAAAAAGGAAGCATCCAAGTCTCCTGCGAAGGAACCGTCTCCAGCAAAAAAAGATGAAGAAAAGCCAGCACCCCCAAAGACTGAAGAAAAGCCCAAGGCGGAGACAAAGCCTGCTGCCAAGCCAGCACCAGAGAAGAAATCGCCTGAGAAAACTGATTCCAAGGATAAAAAGGCTGATCAACCCCAGGCGAAGGAGGCCAAAGATACCCCTGCAGCTACAAAAGAGGCATCAAAAACAGAGAAAGCAGAAAAGTCTTCAAGCACTGAAACAAAACCGGCAAAGGCCACGGAGGAAAAGTCAAAGAAGTAAACGAGTAAGTCACAAAAGTATGAAGCGGGCGAACGGAGAAGACACCAAAGAGCCTTGAGCCACAAGGGTGTTTCACAATTCTTGTGAAAAGGACAAGCAATAGTTTAATACAGCAAGGAATGACAGCTTCTATGTATGATTGTAGTCAATGCAGAATGCTCTTAAATTCAGTCAATGTGCTGACTGTCCTATCAAGTGCATTAAAATGTCCAATTTGCTGGGAAAACCCATGACAAAAATATGAACACAACTCATGATAGCACTATTACCCTGTACATGCTGGTCAGGACTCCTCTAAGAATGTGACATGTCAAAAAATATATTTGTTGATATGCAAAAATATATTTAAATAATAAAAAAAGATTATATTTAACTAATTTACAAAGCAAGGAGAGAAAAGCAAAAGCAATGTTTATCACACACTTTACACACTGATTCATGAATGCAATGATACACCACAACTTGAATGCAAAACTGCTGGGAATTCACTGAAGTGAACCATAAATAAAGGCTGAGCCAGAGACACATCTAATTGCTTCCCTGTTGTAAAGTGTTTCATTTCTTAAACATTCATCAGAGCCTGTATATTGTGCAATAATATAGTCAATTCTACATTACAGGTGTGACAGAACATGAGTAAATATAGGCCTATTACTGAAATATTTTGTAAAATTTTCTTCATATGACTTACAGCTTAAAATAGCCAAATACTCAGGTTTCATGTAATCAATCTCCTCATACATCAAACTAATGTCATTGTGGACATCACAAATGGTCCACTTTCTGTAGAATTAGAGCTGTGGGACTGCTAGGAACTGTTTGTGGGGTATGGGGGCTGGATGTTGCATTTTACAGGCTAGATGGAGTAGGCTGGGCTGTTTAAACACTCTGCTGCAATGCGGCTGAGGAGACAAGCGCTCTCCCCTTCTAAAAAAAAAGAAAAAAGAAAAAAAAAAAAGCTTTTAGGCGTCCCAAACGGGCCCTCATGCATAATGCAGGAGGTATTGCTCCAGCATGCTGGCACACAAACACACACACCCACCCACACACACTTTTTCAGAGGCCTGCTTAATGTGTCTATCAGGAGGCACTGCTAACTTCTAAATTTGTACAATCCTTTCATCACTGTGTGCTATCACTGTTTGAAGCCAACACCAGTGTGATTTCATTACATCATATTGCAGTGAGGATTCGACTCACCCCAAAGCATTAAGCCTTTACTTCTGAAGCAGTTACAGCACTAAAAACTTTAAACATTTACTTTTTTTCTGGTTATAGCCTCAATATTAATCTCTTTCTCAAAGCCACGATCAAACCTCATTTTCATGTTTAGAAAGAATTGCCAGTCTACTAAACAAACTGATGTGCTCAGGCTTTCGCTTGTTTGCAAATCAATCTTATTACTTTGATGCAAAGCAGATTAAAGGGCAAGCAAAAAAGTACACCAAATTACTCAAGGCATCAAACCTGCAGTTCTACACCATGGAAAGCCATTAAAGGTAGTGATGGGCTACCTGGCTACAATGCAGTAACATGATTTTGTTTCAGCAATTCACTACATCAGCTGATCCTGATTAGCACAAGTCTTCAGCCAGGTGAAGTTAATTGGTGAAATCACTTGTATTAACCATACAGGTGGAAGCACATGATTTGGAATGTGTGATACTAGATTGAAGCTTTTAAATCCAGGTTGCCCGTTACTGAGTGTAAGTTCCATGAACTGCCATGCCCCAAGGAACAGGGAGCATGACACAGCCTTGTTGTCAGACCCTGAAGCCTGAAGGTGATCGCCCGAGCATCAGTACCCTCCTGTGCTGTCTGGAGGTGACTCGGCAAGAATGACGAAGACAGGGCTACGCACCAATCAGCTCGAGCGCTGAATTCTATTAATAAACGCCAGACTGAGATGAGTAAAACAGGGGGATGGATGACAGGCATCAGGAAGGAGACGGTGACACCAGGAACTGGCAGACAGACACTTTATAAAAAAAAACTGGAGATCATTTATTTTTTTTCACCCCTAACCTAAAATCACAAGTTGTGTAAAAACTGACAACTGAAAAGAAATTAAATTCAAGCACTCCTAAGAAAGCGGTCAGGACAGAGCTACTCCTGAGAGAGTCAGAGGGGGGATCAGCGGTGGCTGAAGAAGCCCTGAGGGTGGTTGTACTTGAAGGGCTTCAGGCGATTTGGACCCCTGCAGGAAGAAAGGAACATTCAATCACTTATCACATGCAACATTACACTCTTTTCAGAGACAGTGGACTATGGCAGAAACAGAAAGTCCCACTCACAACACTATATGTCAAACAGAATGAATAATCCAGTCAAAGGTCATATTTTCCCCCTTCTTTGCTTTTGGTAAGTTAAATAAGTTATGAGCATACCATGTAGCCATATGCCATGACATGCACTATAAACACAAAGGAGAACTCTGGCTTAACTGGTTGTGTAAACTATGCCTTCATAATACAACATGGGGTATTCACTAAGAGTCACTGCGTGTACGTGGACGAGCTTAATCCGATTGGAAACGGATTGGAATCGTATCGAATTTATATGCACAGGCTAAAGTATAGGGACTGGATTTGCGAGTCCACTTTTAGGGTGTTTTCACATATGGTTCCCTTTAAACAAACCAAACTCACTCCCCTAAAAGTGGACCAATAAGTGGACCAACAGAAAACAAGCTCAGTTCTGTTTGTGTTCACATTGTGAAAGAGGACTTAAGTTCTCTTTCTGGTCCACTTAAGTTCTGATGGAGCCTTAGTCCTCTTTCTGTTCACACTGTAGCTTCCCTAGAGCTCTGAGACCAGCTGAGACCTTGGCATTCTGGGTAGTTTTCCTGCTGGTTTTTGAATGCAGACATGTGGCCCATCTATGGGAAGCTTAGGAGGTCATAAAACTGTGCACAAAAACACCCCGGAGCACTATGTGTGCACACTGCAGCTTAGGGGAACCATACCACAGACTTCTTAGTGAACCGTACTGAGTTGGTCTCGGTTTGGTTTATTTTAAAGGGGTCAGAGTGTTCACATATAGGCCTATAATACACAGTTTGCGATCTGAGTTCCCTTTACATGCTGAAAGGGACCAAGTGTGAAACCCCCCCTTAGAGGGCTGAGTTCGGTTTGTTTAAAGGGAACCATATGTGAAAACACTCCAAGATGACCAATTACTACTATGTGAAGAAAATACCACTTCTCCGTCTTACACAGCATGGTAGGCTGCTTAGTTGACGCTCACCTCTCCTATTCTCAGCCTCCAAACCACTCTTTTGCCCATACTTTCACCACTAATCATAGAATTTTAGGGAACATTTTATTTCAGGATTTCTTGTAACAACATGTAATATGTACTTACACTGTACATACCAAACATTTACCTACACTATGGTACATATTACATATTGTTACACACTTTGTTACACTGTACCTAACCAATGTAACAGGGGCAGTAAAATATAGTGTAACTGAATTTTACCATCCTTTTACTTTGTTACATTTTGTCGTAGTTATGGTGTGCGATATATACAGTCCATGATACATTAATTGTTCGGTTAACTACATGTGAGCAGGCATTTTTGAATAGTGTTCCTTAAACTATGGCAGGTCTGGAACAAGGACAACTGCCAAATGCGGAGCTAGTCTTGCCAAAGCCAAATTATGCATGGTGTTCCTGTTACTCGCCAGTTAATTTGCTGCCTCACAGAACCCTGAAACTGCTGACTATCAAAAATTAGGGAGAGAAAAAAAAAGGTAAGTGTTCATGGAAAATACTCGCTAATAAGGTGTCATCAGACGCATTACACAGGCAGTAGGGTTGAAGTGAGCCTTAGACATGAGGGAACTCTGGTATGTCTTAAGAAGATGCCAAGATATTAATATTATGTTTGATTAGATAAGAAATTAGAACAAAGTCTGCCTTCAACTGTTCATCATAATAAACAGCTGTGATCGAAAAAGAATTCTCTGTACTCGAATCGAGCATTCTATTCCATCTAAAAAAATAATAAATTTCAAAAAATTACTAGACTTACTGCCGACTGTATTAACTCCACTCAAATTGGTTTAAAAACAGATGCCAAAAAAGATTTTTCAGGTTCAGATTGATCATTTGCATTTTGGTCATCACACAATTTCTTTAATCTTGTACTTTTATGTTTTCTTTGGCTCTTGTTCTTTATACGTTCTTCTTCAGTCATGCTTTTAACTCAAAACCCCTTATCCAATGCCTTTCCTGATGACGGTGTAAAAGTGTGTTTATCTTACCTGGCCGTCCGTAAGCACATCTTCTCTCGGGGGAACTCTCTGGGCCCTTCCACCCCATCACACACCTGGCTCTCCGTCTCCAGGTACACGTCCAGACACACACACAGGCGCTGCAGCTGATTGGTCAGCAGCTGGTGGCCAGGGCGGGGCCCTAGAAGCTCTGTTCTGAAGACGTTGACCTCACTCTCCATGGCCTGGTGGAGAGAAGTGGTTAAGTCTGGAAATAAACTCCAACCAAACACAATATCGTCTGGCCTTGCTCTATCCTAACACAAGGCGATCTTGGTCAAAACTGTTCTTCTTTGTGGTTCCCTAGCAGTGGAACAAGCTACCAGCTCCTACAATAGTTGGGCATACCAAGCTCTTGTACAAGGACGTACAAGGAAGACATTTTTAATAAAGGCAATGTTGCAAGGAAAAACTTCAATTTTGACCCAAATAATCGTGATAATTTTTAAAATAATTGAGCTGCCTTAATAAAAGGTATTCTCAGCTTGTTTGTCTGCACTTACTAACAAATCTGTTATGTTAAGTCAGTTTAGACAAGAGTGTCTGCTAAGCGTCAAGTACAAAAAAGTCCCTTTTCGTCAGGGTCTGTTGGCAACCACATTCCTCAGTTTTCTGGGAGGCTGTAAAAAGTGAGAGACACAGCTTTGCCCTTAACCTATTTTAGCATTAAGTAACCGAAAGTGAATATTCCTCTATTGGGAGTAAAGCAGTCTCTCTTACTCGCAAGTTGTCGTCCGTGCGTCCAGTGCGCTCCCCCTTCCACAGCAGACAGAGGGAGAACAGGGGCGTCACGTCAGGGTAACGAGGGTTCAGCACCACCACTGCTTGCAGACAGGCTGGTACAGGTGCACAACCAAGACAGAGAAGAGAAAATTGAAGACCCATTTTTGTCCCTTTAAGCTTGACCTGGACATTGTCTATTTCGGTGATCGGCAACATGGATTCAGAGAGTACAATGTAGTTCCATATATAACATAATCACCTGGTTCTACCTCTACACTAAATACAGGTGACTTTAATAATTAACTCTTCTATCTGGCTGAAGAGTTATACTAATTACAATCAGTTGAATTAGTAAATGGCTGGAACAAGTATGTAGTACTGGATTGTAGCTTCTGAAGCCAGGTTGCCAGTCACTGGTCTTGCTGCATCTCACCTGTTCCCCTTTCCACCTGCGCCATGAAGAAGAGATCCGTCTCCTGAGCCAGGCCTGCCTTCAGCACGTGCTGCACCAAGGGCATCTCCTGCACAATGCCAAAGCCCAGCCAGTCAGTCAATTACATGAGTTTAAACCAGCTGCACACAGAAGAGCAGGCCTAACGCTGTGGCTACACTGGGCAGATGTGGTTTTGGAGCATCACAATAGATTATACTCTAATTAATATAAGTGGCTAAACCACACGTAAAAGCACTGCCTACATTCAAAAAATATATATATAGACCAGTCTTCTGAACATAAATTCTACAACTGCGTGCCTGATGTAGTCATAAGGTCATGCTGTGCATCAGTGCTGGTGAAGGGCTTTTAGAACACAACAGCCAGGACACAACAGCACATCAAATCTTGTGAAAAATTGGATAACTTCCCCTTTATATCACTAAGCCCTGTTGAACTTTTGCCACAGGTAAAGGGAATTTATCCACACATGGTATAAAGAGATACAGTTTAAGTTGGTTGCTCAAATTCTACAAAAAAACCTAAGCCCTGTAAGAGGTCACCTCAAATTGGCAAACAAATCAGAGAGGTAGCTGTGGAGTGTGGAAGTGTGTGTAATTGAGAGAAAGAGGTGAAACACAGATGGGAAAAGATAAAGACTGAGACTGAGGCCTGTGCCAGAGTTACCTCAAACTCCTGATAGGTGATGGCATTCCAGCGAGTCAGGCGGGAGATCACTTTGGCAGGGAAGAGGTGCTGGCACTCAACGGACACCGGCACTATGTTCTTCTCTACAGCAGCAGAGCAGGAGAGGGCAGAGAAGAAAAGATTTAACACAGTCTCCTAATAGCATAACAGCACACTTAAATCTTTTAAATCTTAAAAAGGTTGGTGCTCATATTATCTAACAATAAAGGAAAAGATATGCATGCATGTGTGCTCAGTGACTGTGGGATGGGAGGGGATAGAATAGGTGGAATTCTTTATCGCAAAGGAAATAAATGACTAATTAAGGACTCATAGTGCATTGGGCCCTAAGAACAGTTCAAGCTGGGTGTGAAATTGTGCATACCATGAGTGTGTGTATAAATAAGATAAATCCCTTTTAAGCCATTAGTTATACTGTGTGTGTGTGTGTGTGTGTTTCTGTGCACTAACCCAGTGACATAAACTGCTTGTGCAGGGCCAGGCGTGCCTGCAGGCGGCTCCGGAGCAGCTTCATGGTGTGCTCCATGTGACTGGCGCTCAGCTTGCTCCCCGTCAGGACACTCTGTCAGGAGGACACAGCAACAGCACACACATCACCTCACACCTCCGCGGGGACACCAAAGTCAATTATCACCCATACCGCGCCCTCACCCCATATCTTGGACACTATCCTAGTTTCTAATGACAAATTAGGGATTTTAGCTTTTGCCAAACATTTTTACACTTGTCTCAATACCATGTGAACTTTCTCGAAACTCTTAACACTTTTGCACCAATCATAAACTATGAGAACCAAACAGTGTTCTTTCTCACATTGCTTTAAGACAATTGCATTCAATCACCACTATAACCAAAATTCATGATTCCTTCTATCAGTGAAGACTGATGACCAACAACTATGTACAAGTACAGCTTATTTTGCAGACAGTTGTCATGAATTAAGTGCTGTGTATTAATCCCATGCACTGGCTCATCCAGTATGATTTAACGAAAGATGACACGATTCGGGGCTCTATACAGAAACATCATGGACAAGTACCTCTGGGTTATTGTCACTGGGAAACTGCAGTCCTCCCAAGCTCTGCACCCAAAGGTAAGGGTGTCCCTGATCTCCCACATAGTCTGAGAAAGACAGAATCCTAAAAGGAGAAATAACTGTTACAGCGGTTGCGTAGCAATTCCTGCACCTAACTTGGCAAACGTCATTTGTCCAACATTAAGAGGAAAGTTTTTGATTGTAATTTTTTTAAAGGGTTATTGAAGTAAAACTGACAGTACATATTTAAAAAGCAGTCTTAATACTTAAAGTATAGTCTTGTTTAGAAAAAAACTAGCAAGTCAACATCTTGAGTCTCATCACATGAACCCTTTAACAGTTTAGATTGTGTTTAAAGCATTGTCCAATAATCTGACACACACACACACACACACACACACACACACAAAACAAAGCAAACAACAAAAAAAAAACCCTATCCATAGATGTCAACCTACACTCAAGCAAGCCAAATAGTAGGGTATACTATTACAACTGGTCACTACACTGATAAAGTTGCATTATAGGTGATGGCATGCATGTCTTACCCGACTTTGTCAAACTGGTAGCGGTTGGCAGGGTTGGGGGTTTCCTTGCCATTATCAGAAGTGTAGAGGCAGTTCAACAGTGTATCAGAGTTCAGCAACTCCCTATGAGGCAGGAAAAAAAATTGGCATGTCAGTGGGACTGTGGGACTAGATACACGCACAGATGTGTGTGTGTGTGTGTGTGTGTATATACACATGACCATATAAGGCTTACCACACAATTTAACATGTTCATAGACAAAAAATTTTCCTAGCTTTTTTTTAGAAGTCATCATGGCCTACAAATTGCATAGTACACACGTACACACTCAAAAACCACATGTAGACTTACCCAGCACTGACCACATTGGACTGGTGTATGGCGGTGGACACTCTGGCCTTCACAGTCAAGATATTTAGGTTCATCAGGTAGTAGAAGAATAGCTGCAGTACGTTTCCATCTTAGAGAGGGGGCAATGTAGACAGGGGGCAGAGATAAAGCAACATTCAAAACAAAGGTTGCATCTCAAAACCCTTGCCATTTCATTTTTGCCACTGTTAAAAAGACTCAATGGTGGAGGGTCATGACAATAACGTAATAACACAAATGTAACTGTTTTTTAGTGTGGACAGAGAGTGAATGATACTTCAGTCGGTCACTGTTGCATGTAGTTAGGACATAAAGTAAGACATATCTGATAAACACTAGGTTCTCATTCAGACAGCTCAACAAGTAGGTGTACATGTCTTTTTCTGAAAGTCCCTACTACTGGGGACATGACAAATGGGCCATGATATAAAGGAGGAAATATGTCTTTTGTATATCCATCTTAAATATCTTTTTTAACAATGAAGACTCTACGCTAAAAAAAAAACCCATTGCCTTACATAAGGACTAAAACATTCAGAACAGATAAAGGAAAGAAGAAGGAAAATGGAACATAGACTTTGTGTGTAAAAATGATGTTTACATATCATTATTATTTTGCTAGAGTAACAGGGGAAAAGTGGGGCTAGAAAGTTCCCCACCTTCCCCAAGTGGAGAATGGTAGAAAACATTTGATAACTATTGTTGTAAAATCAAGCATAGACCAATCAAGCATACCTTTGCACTTGAGGTCCACACAGAGAGACAGGGGGTGACGCTTCAGCATCTCTTTGCGTTTGTCATCCAGCTGCCCCCCCACAGTCGGCCTCCGTCGTTTCTGAATAGGAAATAAATATTTTAAAAATGTCCGTACGGTGTCACATATCAGGGAAATGTAATGGGAGAATCCCCTGACACTGACATCCTGTTTTCTCCTCAGTACAGGTTCTTTTTAAATTGGTAACAGTAGGAGATATGCTTATTGTTGTTCAGTAATACTGCACATGCCAAACTGCAATGCAATAAGGCTATGTCGACATTAGCCTGTTTCTAAACAGACAAAGTTCACACATTATTCTCTGGCTCTGGAAATAAACTGGACAGATTAGAAGCAGATCAAGTGAATGGGTTATTTGAAAAAGGCAGTGTATGCAAGTAAAAACGATGTGTGTGGACAGAAGATGTTAAACATTAAACACTAAAAACTGACTAATGTGGACATAGCCTAATAAAAGGTACTGGATAGTACTTACTGTGTTCTGCTCCTCCTCAGCATCTGAGTCACTTTCATCATCTGCACAATAACAAAAAAGTAGTGTGAGCAGACGCCAAGAGGAATGGCAAACCAAAAGATTGCTTCAGTTGCACACACAGACCTTGTGAATCCTCTGGTGGTTTGGAAAGTGCTTTGGCTTCATCCACATCCCCACTAATGAAGACAGACAGGCTCTTGTCTGAAAGAAAATGACACATACACAGACAACTTTAGACTACCGGTATTAAGATGACCTTGGAGGCCTGTGGTTAAACGTTTAATACTGGTATTTTACACTCAACCATAATTTGTTATGTTTTTTGTGTCATCGCATCAACAAACACCACTGACCACTTGGTGAGTTTCTTGTCTATGAAAACTAAGCTTTAAGGCATTTTAAGAAATATTGTTCCAATACACGTTGACCGTCATTGTATAAGCAGTGACGACAGCATCAACCTAAAATTCTCAAAACAGAAGCATTCAAAGTAGTCAAAAGCAGTTAAAATTTACACCTTAACCATTATACCATATCATAAACAACCTGACAATGAAGGTTTAAGTGTAAAATACCAGAATTTCCTTTTAAGGTGCTAGTGTTAAGTGATATGTATGACATCAGGCTACAGGAGTAACATCCAAGGCTTTTAGGTAAACAGGATGACGGTAGAGTGCTAATAGATTGATTATCTATTAAACTATATAAACCCTTTAATTAAACTTATATCCTCTCTTTGGAATGAGGAACTTGGAGAATAAATGTAGTATTGACTGTGCTAGGTCTTTAAAGGGCTCAGCCTTAGGAGAGCAAAGACCTTACCACAGGCTTGACCGTAAGCACTGGCCTGTACCAGCAGCACATAAAGAGGAGGGGGCAGATGACGAGCCACTTCAGCCTGCTTCTGCACATGCTCAAAGGGCATAGACAGGTACTCCTGAAGTGGGAGAGAAGCCTGACAAAAACAAAACAGACATTACATCACATGCGATTTAGATGACACCCATATCCAGAGTGACCTACAATGAATTTGGTACAGAGACATTCGCCCAGGAGCAACGTGTTGGTATATGCCTTGCTTAAGGGCAAGTCAGTTGTGGATGAGGGTGCAGGAAAAAAACTGGTTATTCACTTCCCCACCTACATTTTTGGAGTTACGCTACCATTAAAATTTTGATGACAGCAGATAATTAACTGAATAAACAGAAACAATGTCAGTTTGCATGTGCCTACATGTACTCCAATGGTAATGGCAATATAAACTTTTCTCATTCAATAAAATCTTCATGATTGTGATGAAAAAAACCACTTGGTAACAAGGTTAAAAAAATTAGCATCACTTTTTTACCATGGAAGTCAGCAGATGATACACGCAGTTCTCAGAGTATATTATTTAAACACTGACCAAAGAAATGTTCCCAAAATCACCAAAGATTTTGTGACTGCAATTTTTTGTTACATATTCATAAGAAATTTGAGTTCCATAGGTCATGGTAACTGAGTCACATGATAATAGAGTAACAAATATCCCTATTATGAAAACAAAATGTAATTGTAGAAAGTGTGTAGAAATTGTTTCAAACATTTTAAAACAACATTTTTTGTGATCGTATGTATTACTATAATGCTGTTATTAATTTGGTGCATCTGTACCATTCAAGGGCAGTACGTCTCATAGTACGTTTTAGTCTTTTTGTTAAGCATTACCTGCATGATTGACTGAAGGCCTGGCCGAAGGCTACCCAGATACTCTTTCTTCACCTCAATTCCCTTCAGGATTTTTTCCTTGCTGGCAAGAGATGTCTTGTACTGCTCTGCCAACCTAAAATGGACACAACGCATATGGTTATATGCATATTGTGATGCATTGATGCACCAAAATCAAGAGAGCACTAAATGGGTCATTTAGGTAGTATGGCAAATAGAAATTTTGATAACTGGTTTAGTTTAGTTCAGTGATGGCTATTCATAACAGCACTTACATCACACGAGCCCTAACTTAAGCATTTTGTGACATTGCTCACAAAAATTAAATTAACAAAAAACTTACTGTGAAGAAGAAAAAGTATACTCACAAGCTGTTTATCTTTGCTCCCAAAGTGATTAAAATGGACAACATTTCAATCAATGAGGTCTTTGTCAGGTGCAAAAACAGTTGTGCAATCAAATCACTTTGGGAGTAGAGAAAAACACTGTGCGGATATGCTTATTCTTCTTTGTCTATCACCTATGCTTTGTCTATTACCCAACATCATGTAAAAACATTTTTGTAAATATGCATGTACTTCCACTCTGTCAGCTTCACACTTAATACAATAAAGATCAACCACAAAATGGATCTGTAAATGAAACTTGGAACTACATGGAATTCCAGTTAAAGAATGAAACTGCAGGGTTAGGACCGTAGGTCAGTCTGACCTCTTTCTCTGCTCAAGCTCCCAGTCCAGCCGGGCCAGTGTGAGCTGGTGAGGGTCGTCCTTAGTGAGTTGTGGACGAGAGATGTCAGATGGAGCATCGTTGAAGAATTCTTCTGTGCTGACCAGGTCTATCTCCTCATGTTGGGACCTATCCACACACACATTCTATTACTGTGACTTCGTGTTGTATACCTGGGCAGAACAATACCCATGGGCAACTCCACATAGTCCACCATAAGTTGCACTTATAGTATTGTCTAAATGCTATGTACATTTTTTTCCATGTAATCTCTACAGCTGAATACAACAAATGCTCTAATTTAATAGGATCATTAAAATCATGCAAATACCATGGCATGGGTGTGACAAAAAAGTCCACTTTTTGTGAAACTGCTAGATTTTAAAAGAATATTCTGTACTGGCCAAAATTAATACTATTCTGACATATGGCAAACATAAACGCGAACTCTCATACTCACTTGAACTCAAGGCATTTGCTGATCTCCTTCTGCAAGTGCATAACCTCATAAAGGAGGTTCTGAAGCTGCAGATGGAGTACATCGACCCGCTGCTTAGCCTGCACAGAATGACATTAGATACAAATATTAGTGATGGTCAATGTACTGATCTCCTGCATAACAAGAGCCCTTGCTCAAAAGCAAAGAATACTAGCATACTAGAATACTAGCATAGTATTCTCACTCCGCTCTGTGTCGTGCCTAACAACACCCCTTAGCCATGGCAAAACCAGCATTACCACCGGCATCTCGTGGCTTATTGTTTACTTACATCTTGTGTCTGATCACGAGCTTTCTTTAGCCTCATGTGAGCCAGGCGATTTAGCTTTTTCAGGGTCACAAAATGGATGCAGCACTCTCTCCGTCTCTCCTCGAGTTCAACCGACTAAAGAGACAGAAGTCAGGGAGTTATATTTGCATGTATATTTGTATATTTGCAAGGGTACAGCTGAGAGAACAACCAAAGACAACTGTAAATTGGTTTTCAATTTAGGTGTTTTTGGCTTTTAGGTGGTTTTGGCTTCATACCGAGTGATATCTATAGTTTTTTTTTTATAATATAGACATCTACATAATTTTAATTTAGATTTATTTTCAAGTATGATGTTGTAATCATTTACTGTGCACTGGAGTAGATTAACATGGTTTTGTCTATTGCTAGTTTTTACAAGCATGATTATATTCTTTTTTAAGTTTTAGCCAAGTATATCATTTGTAATGTAGTGTTTCTGCATTGTGCGTACAAACGTTTGGTTTGAAACATACCCCTTCTTTGGCTCCACTGGCCTTAAGTTCCTGAATTTCACCCATGAGTTTGGCTATGACATCACATTTGTCCTTATACTGCTCATAGTCTTGCTCTGGGCTCCTGTTATCAAGCACCGCCTCCTCATTGTATGTGCGCAAATCCTGGAAGAAAGAAAATAGTAAGCGGAATTCTATATAGCATTCAAATGACTGGCTGACAGATTAAAATCAACAGTGGATGCTGCCAGGCAGTTTGGCCAAAATGAGGGAGACAGCAATAATGGGGCACCCAACATGTCTCAGGGCACACTATTTCCCACACAAAAAGGAAATGGGATGTGGGATGCATAGAAGGTACTGCAGTAGTCCAATTCAGTTACATGGGATAATAGACTTCCTTTATTGCACAACAGCAGATCATTGAGAACACTATCCTGTGCGTACATTAAAGATAAAGATAAAACAAGCTGACACTGACCAGACCAAGGGGGTATTCCAAGCTGGTCATCTAGTCACTAACCCAGGTAAGCAAACTTACTTTAAGTTTTAAACCTCCTAAAGAAGGAGTTGTTTACCTTAATTCTTCTAGCATAACGAAGCCACAGGACTCTCACTTGAGTAGGTTTACCACTTGTCTAGATTCACATACTCACTCAACCTGCTTTTTGTAATATCTCAAAAGTGCATTAATGTACCTGGTCTCCCTCCCCGCGACCGCGTTTCATCTCAGGGGTCCCTGCCTCGCTGCGGAGCACTTTGGGTTTACGTTTCTTCAATACTTCAGAAGCCATGGTAAAGAAGTGGACGAGTCCAAATCTGGAAAACAACAACCAGTTAAGCATATATATACAATGAAAGGCGGTTACACACAGTGCGGATTTAACCCACAAACTAGGTACGGCTAAGTTAAAGAAATCTAACAAAACTCGTTTACTTATTTAACTGTATGTCTATAAAAAGCTTAGTCGTAAAACAAATCGTTAATCGCACTCGATTATTTAAAGTCTCAGGAAATTTCGCTTAGGAACATTAAATTGGCACTTGCATGTTAGCTGGGTAATCGGCTAATGTTATATACTGCAGATACGAGAGGGCAGTACACTTTAAAACAACACACCTTGTAGTTTTAGATTCACTGAAATATTGCAGCCCAACAATTACTTTACTAATTCTTTGAAAAGCTAAAGCAATTTCATAGTTTTACTTGATACCAAATTGCTAGGTACCAAGAACGGACGACAAGAGCAGCCCGAGCGCCTTACAGCTTACAAGACGCCCGCGTGTTTTTCCGGGTTACATGTGACTGTTCTTTGTATTTGAAAATAAAAGTCCATGTACAAATCTCCTCGACGTGCCGTGATGGATAACATTTTCTTGTGGAAAAACGTATGCACACGTTTGTTTTGCTTCGGAATACGTCTGTGTTCTCTCGCAACGAAAGGCAAAAGTGGAAATCCCGATTTAGAGGTAAATCAGCACAACCAAGAACATCACCGACTTTTATTATAACAAAGGTCACCTCTCTATGACCCGGACGTTGTTGTTTTTTATTCTGCTGTGGTCAATGTTTTTTCAGCAGAGCGAACTGTTGATCGACCTGTGTACAATATGGGACCAGACAGCTGCTCCTTAGGCAAACATTTCGACGCTTAAAATATGCAAGCAGAAAATCAAAGCTGTGAATGTTTTAGAGAAAAGCTTTCGCCCTGTATGGAGTAGCTGTAATCTTCACCTGCCCGCACGGTACAGTGACGACGAATGGTGTATAACGTAATGTAAAAACATATGGTGTTATAAAATTCTTATTTTGTGGAGTGTGTTTCCTAACCAAACATGCATTATAATCTTTATTTCTAACGTTATTCGTTGTTTTAGTTTGTGTTTTTTTGGTGTGACAGTAACTTCAGGTTACAGAGTTGCTCCACAGTGACAGGCGTAAGTTAGCCGCTCCCTCTGCCTCTTGACAGTCGAGTCAGGAAGTGTTGAGGGGGAAATCTAAGATCTTTGGTCGAGTTCTACAGCACACCCTGTAGAGTTACCTTATGTGTTCAAAGTCTGTTTTACCACTTTACCTGACGTGTATATAGATTAACACTCAGGAGTGCTGTGGTATTGTTTAGCCTATAGCCAACATAACGCCGCGGCTCTCTGGCCTCCGTCCCCTTACCTAGGTTTACTCTATTAGTTACAGATCTCAAACTAATGCCGTCCTCCTTTAAAATATGTTTACAATAATAACTAACTTTTAATTATCTGTTTTTCGTGGTTAATGTAGAGAGCATGGGCAAGTGGCAACCAATCAGCAATTTGCGGAGCTACCTGGAGCATCACCCCCCAGCAGTGATCTTCTACCTGTGTATGGTCATGCTGTCTGTGACGTTCATCGGCTTCGGATTCTACACTCAGACCCACAGTGTGAAGAATCCCGACGTGACGCCAGTGAGTTGTCCCAACAGATGAGTCCATTACAGACAGTTGAATGAAATGGCATCTATCGTTTACATCACATATCACAAGACACAGTGAAAAGTTCCAACAGACAAAAATGTGGCCTCAAAAGTGTGCCTATTTTAGTTGCGTTGTTGTCTGTCTGTCTGTTTATCTATCCATCTGTGTCTGTCTGTCTGTTGGTTCTTTTGGTCTATTTAATTACTTATTTTCTTAACATACTGTTTTTAACACAGTATGGTGATCAGTTTCACCTATTTCAAAAGTACCCAGTTCACTTGTAACTGTGGTCAGTCTATGCAAGTTTAATTTCTATAGTAAAGTGCCTTCGGCATTATTTTTTTTATTTTTGAATACAGACCGGAAATAACAGCTGATATACTGACATTGGCATACTGCTCATGAAAAAAGGCTATGACAAGTAAATATTGTTGCAGGACTGGAACCAGATTTTGGAGTCCATAGCGAGTCTGCGTTTCTGTCTGCCTGTAAATGGAAGTGGTGAAGTGGAGCGTGCCATTGTGCCAAAGGAGAAGAGCAGTGGCCAGCCAGGAGACTCTGTGGGCATCATTCAGCGCTCTCTGTTAGTGCCTTTAGTGTTCAGAGGGAACACAGAAGCAACACCAAGCTTCTTTAGTGCCACATTGTTTGGGAATCAAGTGGGTGTCAAAGGTATGGTGTATGTAAAAGTATTTTTTTTTAATTAATGTGTTTTTTGTGTAAGTGTTGGGTGGATGGCAACTCTCAAGAACTTTTAAAGGTACACACATCCAGGAACTTAAAGGGGGACCTTGGCACATTTGAAGTGAACCTACCATTATGTGTGCATACTGCCCATAGTCAAAAGATGATGAAAAATCCGAGATGTATTGCAGGGATTTCACAGTAGGGGCAATACTGGCCAGGCAGCCAGAAAGCAAAGCTACCAGGGCAACCTTCTAATGTTGAAGGAGATGGCAATTGTGTGCTACTAAAGAGGCTATGTATCTCTTTGTAAGCCCATGCAACATGGGCAGGAGCTTTAAGTTTAAAAGCATGCTGTCACATTTTTCTGTCGAATTCCACTGGAAAGGAAAGACCAGTATATTCAGTGATCAAATTCATTTTTACTCCTATTTTAAAAGATGAACAACTGTTTTGGACTTTCACAGACTATATTGGAAGTGTTAATTTTACCTGAAAATGGGATTTTGTTTGTGCAAGTTTATCTTCTGTAAAGCACATATGCCAAACATCCTCCAACAAATTCAGTTTGGGACACAATAACTGTGTCATTTTGTTTGTGTTGAATTTCAGGTGAAGCTGGAAAACAAATGTTCAACATGAGCTTGATCTCCTATCCACAGACGCAAACCACTGACTCCAAACAGAGTCCAGACAGTTCCTCTGGGAGCCCGCCTGATGTACCATTAACTTGCCTTCAACTCCGAGCTCCAGAGTCCATGCTTCCTAAAACACCGTAACTGTCTACATATTACCAGCATTCTAAAACAATATTTTAGCACAGTTATACAATAATTAAGTAACCACAGGAAGCTAATTCACATTTGAAAGCTGGAATTAATAGTGTGTTCCATTGGTTACGTTAAAGCTAAACTAAGCATGTTAACTTAAGTAAGTTGTGGTCTGACCTATTTTATTCCTTAGGAGTCCAGCTGATTGCTCAGGGAGACAGGATATAGGCAATGATCGTCTCAGTGTGAGGGCATTAACAATGGAGAAGGTCAACAAGAATGTCCCACCTTCATTCCAGTGCCTCAGTTTGGAGTTCACCCCAGACGATCAGCTGACTCCCTTTCTGTCTCAGGTTTATATCCCATATTACCTTAAGTTTAGAAAAAACATAAGAAATGTGTGCACCTAGAAAGAGTACCTTTGGGATACGAGATTTAAACCTTCATTACAAACCTTATTCTGACATACTATTGTTTGGGAGAACACTTTCCACTTTAAGTTTTATTATTATTATTCAATTTTTTATCCCCCAGAGTCAGTTGTCTTATTGTTGGGTTTGTTTGCAGTCACATACTCCAGTTCGTCTACAAAATGTTCAGGACACCTTATCAGTAATGCACCTCAGGATCAACAGGTGTTTCAGGCCCATGCTGTTTGCTGAAATTATCGCTGACAAATTAGAAAGGGGGGCTATCAAAGTTTGCTCCGACAAAGAACAATTTCACTAGTAACTTGCTGGCAAAAGGCCAATCTAATATAACTGTCATTTGCAGGAGGAGAAAACCTTGGTCGGGCAACATTTGTTGTTGGTCAGTGCTACTCTGTTGGTCATATGTGGACTGCTCTGCTTCAGTGCAAGTCTGCCCTGCTGTAGGTCAAGACGCTATCATGGAAATGATCTTGGTGGCCAGAAGGTAAAGAAAAATAGTTTATAGATGTGTACATACTGTTGCATAGCATGTTAAATATTATTCACTATGTAAAGTAAGATTTTGAATCATGCCTTTTGAGAAAACAAATCAGAAATGACACTCTGAAAATATTTTGGAAAGTTTGCATACTTCTGGAAAGTTGGCTTCAAGGTGCTATGTGTAAGAATTTTAAGGCAAGTAATCATGAAATGATCCTGATATGTTGGCAGAGATTAAGGAAACATGTTAAATTGAAATACTGATTTTATTGACAGTAGTGCAGCTGGAATATTCGCATTGTAAAATTTAACCTCTAGAGGGGGATGGAATAATGCTTTAAAGCAGCACTATGCAACTTTTTCGAGTTAATCATCTTTATAAGTCGGTAGATGCCTAAATGAATCATTACCAGGCAAATGAAGACTTTTCTCAACCGCCCCTGCTGTCTGTGGATAGAATACCACGCATTATCTGGGTGTCTGTATCTTAGACTGCAAAGTCTCGAATATTGTGAGAAGGAGGATCACGTTAAATTGTGAAGAAATTCTGACTTTACTTACTTGGTGGACATGACTACTTTCATATTGTGATCACTTGTGTTGAAAGTCTTTACAAGATTGTCCATTTACTTGGAGACACTAAGGGGAGCACCATTAAGAAAAAACACTCAAAGTTACATCATATGTTATTAAAGTATTTTGAATTTGATTGCAGTGCCAGTTTTGACCGCACGCCTACATAAAGCACCTTTAAATATTGTATGAAACCAGTAGAAAGTATGTGCAAGTTACTTTCATTAAAAGCCCATGCATGAATATGATGTGTTCACAGGAGATATAATATGGGTTTTAATCCCCAGGAGCCACTACTGGAATCCTGACTCTACTTATGTGGGACACAGAATTTGGACGCATCTTCCAAGATGGAGTTCACTCTGTAAAAAGGATGACAATAATAGGAAAAAGAAAATATTCCACCTGGTCCCAAATGTGTCTTTACCATTCCGTTGCATTTTGACAACATCAGACTGAGGGGCAGCAAAAGTTGGGAATGCGTATACAATGGACATCTCCCTTTGGACCAAACAATATAACGTTTCAGGTGTTGGGACTTATTTCTGGTGAGAGACTGGGTGAGAGACACCCAGTGTCAGAACTAGTATCTTCACACATTCTACAGATTCCGGTAAAGAAGGACCCTAGCCATGAACAAAGCCTCATCTGACAAGGACGTTTTCTTCATGGAAAAAAGAAAGAAATACATTCATGTGTGTTTGTAAAAATGTAACAAAATGTTATAATTACTGTCTGTATGGTGCTGTCTAAAATTTGGTATGTGGAATTTTTGTTAATTACTTGTCCCTGTGAATTGAGATGTTTTGGACACACCATCTGTTTTTTTTTTTTTTTTTTACAAATTTAATATGTAAAATTTGAGGCTGCTCAATAATTGTAATTTTATGGTTAATGGTAAATGGTGAATGGACCTGTGCGTCTAAGGATCTTTTTTAAAAGCTTAATTTAAATCATGAATGATAAACCTCATTGAGTTGGACACAGTGTGGATCCCTGCTGGAACTGCCAAAGCAGGAAACACTTTACAGTGTTCTACTGTCTATGGTTGTAGCCTGTGGTTGTAGCTTGTCCTTTGTGTTCACTGTGGGAACTATGTGATTCTGATTACCTGGGGGGGAGGGAGATTCCAGAAAGCAGGTTCAGCAACCCACCTGGGTATGCTCATCGCAAGTGGTTATTCTACTAAAATGGCTGATTTTGTTAAGAGAAATAAGCGATCAGGCTGTTATCTTCTATTAGGATGTTTACGATTTACTTTGCCTTTACTTCTTTGGGTCAGTCATTAACCAGGAATAAGCGTGGGGTTCCTGGACAAATGCATTAGGAAGTGTAAACAGTGCATCACAAAAGTAAGCCAGTGGATTTACATTTTAAAGCACAATTTACAGCCCACATACTCTGCTTTTGTTTTGATTTTGTGCATTTCTCTTATGCAGTATTTGAATTTGAGTGCACTCCCATTTTGGCCAAAACCCTACATAAAGTACATTTAAGTTTTCAACATGTGGATTTATGAAAAGAGTAACACCACAGGGCCTAGATGCTACATTGCCTAAAATAAACTAAAATCGATTTTATGGCAGTGATGATGTAAAATCAGCACACAGCATATATTTTGGTATTGTCTGAGGCTATAATACACCAATTGTTGTTGTCTGAGGCTAAATGTAAAACTACAAGCCTACTGTAACTTCTTCAAATCAAGAGTGCTGGTTTATACAAATGCACATAGGTAATGCAGACGAGATCCTAGTAGTAGCCTGAATGGCAGCGATAGAAGGTGGAAAACTATATGTTGTTCCCTATGTGGGAGCTGTGAGCTTAAAGACTTAAAAATAGCTTTATTTAATAACCCTGTGGATAAAAGAATTATTTTGTCAGTGTTTCATGGCTGTCATGCCTTTTTTGCAGTGTTACAAATCCTTCCTCAACACTTTTCTTCGGTGACGCCCCATATCAGCATGTCCAGAGTTATCAGCACTAGTTCGTACGCAATTTTTTTCTTAAATTTTTAGTCAGCCTAAACTGGCGAGGCGCGCAAATCCACCACGTCATCTACAGACAGATGTCCCATGAATAAACCATGATCATAGTTTGTGACATGATTTAGGGCATATAATTTAGATATATGCGTTACCGTTACGTAATTCAAAGACTCAACTTGGTATGGACTGCTGAATGAGTTTGTTATGGTTTCAGCTTGATTCCTGCACTAGTCTATGATCCATTTTACTTTGCTGTGTCTAATGGCACTTCAGAAAAGGATTTCCCGTTTTTTATTTAAACGACAGGGCTGCTGTCCAATCAAAGTCATATAAGCGAGCTAGTTCCAATCGTATTGGGTGTATTGGAGTTCGGAGGCGGGGTCTTGTTTCTTTTTCGTTCTCGTGTGTTTTGCGCAGGAGCTTGCAAGGAATGAACAGCATTGAAGAATTTTCGCGGCCTTAGGAGGTATATTTGTCTCTTGAAGATTAAACTTAATAAAACTCTCTACGCCTTTTCACACAGAAAGTCTCGTACTGTGTAACGGACGACGCAAATTGGTATTTCAGTTTTCGTCTGACTGATATGTCTTTACACAGGTGTTTGTCCAAATTGCAGGCTAACACGTAGCTAGATAGCTAGCTAACGTTAATGTAATGTGTACTATTGACTATTTGCAAGCGTGATTAGGATAGCCATTAGCTTAACGAATACCTAACATTTTATGAGAAGCTTGTTTTTATTCTTAATTGGTCACAGTGGACAGATTGTGGCTAACTGTAACAATATGCAAAGCAATGGAAATTAGAGAGGTTTTATTCTCCTGTTTGTAGTGGACTTCCAACGCTAAAGTTCTGGCCTTCGTCGTTACAAAATTGTAGGCCAGTAATACCAGGACTCTGGATTCACCAAACGTCCCAGTGGTGCCATGTGGAAATATTGACAACGTGAAATAGTAAGTAAGCAGTTGTGACGTGTTATGTTAACTTGGTCAGTTGAGACATAACATTTGCAGACAATGTTTTCACAGCAGCCTCAAAGAAACTGAACTGATACAACTGAAAGTGTGTTTCTTGATGGTACCTAATAGTTATTAGTGATCTAATATATTACTGACCATGGTTTTTAAACTGGTTATCGTGTTAACTTGTGTCTGCTTGCTATTGCACTAGTGTACCTCTTTACACTGTATATTTGCATGACCTCAGCCCCAAACAGCCCAGTCTTTTTTCCAGTTCAAGTGAGATGAAATGTTGCTTCTTCTTCTTCTTCTTCTTCTTCTTCTTCTTCTTCTTCTTCTTCTTCTTCTTGATCTTTGGGGTTTTCTTTTGCTGGGTTCTGATTATGGGCATGCGCCACCTTGTTCAGTAAAGCCAGATGTTTGATCGCAGCACCTGAATGGTCAGAGTTTTTAATCAATGATTGAAAGCAGTGCCACAAATTATTCCAAAAATGCTGGAAAGTAAATGAAGAGTCTACTAAAGAAATGGGCAGGGTCACAAAAATAAAAACTAAGAAAATGTAATTTCAAAAGTTTGATTTTTTTCTATTTTCAAATGCTTCTACCTCCAGATTATGCTTGTATTCCCAGGATTACTTTTTAAAAAGCTGGGGGGTGTAACTTGAAAAATGTGGGGTTGTGACTACTCGTTTCTCCGGTAAACTCCTCCAATGGAAATAGAAACTTTAGTTCTTGAACCCATTATACTTTGGACTTCAAACTGCTCTGCCATTCTTTTTCAGTCACTTTAGCCATTCTGCAGTCTAGCTAGTGAATTAGTCCGATTCATATTTACCTGCTATTGTATTACACACAATAGTAAGTTTGGCCCTTACCATAGATGTAAAGCTGGTGTCAGGCCTAGCGTTCTCATTTCTTAATGATATTTTATTATTTTTTAAGTGCTCTGTATGTGATTTTTTTTTAAAGATTTGAGCAATTGTGGTCCAACTGAATTTGGCTATCTAATCAGGTTGTACCTCTGCATTAAAAAACTAAAACCGATAAGGCATGGAATATAAGGGAAATGCAGGAAGAGGGAACAGATTTGGCTCTGACATGGAATGACAGAATTTGGGTGAACGTAACCAAAATTTTGCAAGAAAAGGAAAGTTACAGCTTACACAATCAATGCATAAAATTCCTGCAGTGCCAAATAAAGACATCCTTTTCTTCTATTTGTAGGTAACTCATGACCGTCCTGATGCGGCTCTGACTGATGCTTTTCCTCTCCGAATGAGAGAATTCAAGGATCAGCAGTCAAAAAGTGTTGACACGACTAACCAACCAAAACGATGGCTTATTCCATTTATGGCAGCCTTAATCGTGCCCAGCTCACCTTTGAGTACCTGCACACCAACTCGTAAGTCAACATCTGGCCCCTGGCATGCACATTAAATGACAACACTGATCAGATTGTTCATTATTGTTGCTTATCGGCACAGTGTGTGATCATCTTTATGTGCCAGCTATTGTCTCAACCTTTGCGTTTCTCTCAATTTTGCCTTAAACCAGTGTGAATTTAGGTCTTTCTTAAAGCTCTGTATTTCTTCTGTGTAAAACAATGGAGGCTTGTACATCATACAAGGTCCATTCTGACATCACCTTGAAAATAGTCTGTAATAAGTGAACTTTGCTTTGAAGTACACTGTTTGTTTTACATAGCAGATGGTGTGTAACCCAAAGAAATTACAAAATAAATACAAAAACCTTTGTGTGTCTCTGTTTTTGCCCATCAGAACAACCCACGAATTCCTTTTTGGGGCATTGGCTGAGCTTGTTGACAACTCAAGGTAAAATATTCTGGGGAGTGAACTTTACTTAACTTTTTACATAACTGAACTTTTTTTTTTTTTTTAAAGTGGGAACCAGGTCTGCACGATGCAGTAATATCATTGAATGTTGTGATGACTATATCACTTGTAATAAAGAACATATAGTCAATCAATCTATCAATTAAATCATCAATCTATAGTGTTAACATCTTATAGTTTTGTCTGTACTGCCAGGTCGTAGGCAGCGAGCAGCCTGTGGTATGGGGGAGGGCATAAAGGGCAGTAGGCCTCCATCGAATTCGCCAAATATATTGATATGTTGAGCATGAAAGAATAGCTTTTAGAAATGTAAATTTAGAAATTTATTGCAGTGATATTGTATGTTGGAATATTTCAATATTTCGATATGTTATGCAGGCCTAATCATTGGACCTAATCATGTGAAGTGTAAAAAAATACGGTTTCCCCTATTCATTTTTAGTTCTCTAATTCAATGTGTCTTCCACTATACAGGGATGCAAATGCCACAAGAATCGACATATATACAGGTAAAGCTAACTTGTGATTCTATACATTAAATATTTTGGCATCCTGTGTATTTTAATGGCAATGGTGTAGGTGTCAAGTGCATAGGCATTTGCCTAAATACCTGTGGAAATGGACCTGTTTGTTTTGCTGCCTGTTTGAATGTGTGGTGTTTTATGTTAGTGTCGTGTTTACTTCGCTATGCTATTTGTGGTACACTGTGGTCAGAGTTAAAAAGGAATATGTGACTCACACACTGTCCTTCTTTTTCTTACTCTTAGAGAAGAGGCCGGAGCTGAGAGGAGGCTTCATGCTTTGCTTCCTAGATGACGGAACGGGAATGGACCCAGGTGAGAACATAACCCCCTTCTGGGCTGTCCCAACACAACATGATCAGTTCTTTTTAGTACCCCATGAATTAGCCAGCAAACATGTGCTTCAGTGGGTATCTGAAAAGCTATCTTTTTATTACTAGTGATCCATGTAAATGGAAAGAGATGACTGCTTTAGATGGATTATGACTCCCTCTTAATTATTCTTAATGTATTTTGGGTTAGTTAATAAAACACCTACCTGCAATACCCCCTGGTCCTTGTCTCAATGAAGGCAAGGATGAGCACTTATTCCTTGTCTTGTTCTCATGTTAGGCGAGGCCACACACGTCATCCAGTTTGGAAAATCCAGCAAGAGGTTTCCTGAGTCCACCCACATAGGCCAATACGGAAACGGCCTCAAATCGTAAGGAAACAAAAATTTAAATAAAAAAACATACCATTCCACAAACTTGGTATTCTAGTGTTCTAGTAGCATGCATCATGGTTATTTATTTTAATAACTTGTCAATCTACCTGTCTGATGATTCATGTGCTCATCAGGAATCAGGTTGTTTAGAAAATGGTTGGATGAGATGTATGGCAGGTTTTTACTTTTTGAAGCCAGGGTCTCCACCTCTGTTTACTTGTATGATTGTACTTGATTCTATGATCTTGTGTTTAAAGGGGTTCCATGCGCATGGGAAAAGATTTTATCCTTTTCACCAAGAAGGAGGGCAAACTCACCTGCCTCTTTTTGTCCCGCACATTTCATGAAGAGGAGGGCTTAGATGAGGTATGGACACAATGGAGAAATGTTCAAGTGTTGTCTTATCCTTATATAATAACGCTGTTCTTGTGAAGGCCGTGTTTTAAGTGCTTTTCAAAGTTGGCATGGGGTGGAGAAACAGCTAGCTTTGGGTGCCTGGAATAAATATATTTTGAATTTGGGGTAGTATTTTACATTCCCATTAGACCAGGGAGCAAGCAGATGTTTTGGAAATTGATATGACTGGAAGGTCGGTCAGTGTTTGACCACTCTATGTTCTTAAAATCCTGTCAGCAGTGCAAATAGCCAGCTACAAAAGATTGGTGGTGAACAAAGGACGACTGCTGACCCACAACATAACGCTGGGCAAACACAGACATAGTCAAATTTCATTTTAAAAGCCTCATTTGATTTGCCTCTACTTACCATGACCTCCCAAGGACAAAATTGAACCTTGACCTTTGGACGTCAAGAACTTCACCACCTAATAATGCCCGTCAGAGAATTTTGAATGCATAAGGAACTCCGACAATCCGATTGTGTGGCCACACAATGACTGAGTAGGAGAGGCAGGATGAGCCCTTAATCAGATGGTTAAAAAATTGGGTAGGCGGATGCAGGGGGCTATCTGTGAGGGGTTTGCAACAACGTAAGGGGCTCGCAGTGCCGGAGTAGGATTACCATGAAATGACTGGAACTAGGCTTTAAGCTATACATATTGGTGCAAATAACTTAATCTGCTGCTTATAACCATATGAACCAGGTACAATAAGGCACTATTTTATTTCTTTAGTCTTTATACAACTTAGCCTGTTCATAACATTAATCTGACACTGGGAAACCCCAGCTTTTCAAATGGGACAGGAAAAGTGGTGCATTCATTTGTTCAGTGAGCTAGCTAGATATTTTGAATTTTTTCCTCCCCCAATTGTGTCTCTGATGCTGATACTCTAGACTCATGATCATCAGGCTGATGTGAACACAAATAGAAAAACAGCTAGTGGGTGGGCATGACGGTGACATGACTTAGTATGCAACTAGCATAAAACAGAAAGAATGAAATGTTTCCTTGAAGGAACAGATGTCAAGATAAGACAGCCTATGAGGAAAGACAACAGTGGACATGTGGAAGGACCACGCGATCCGAGAGCCTCTGGCAATAAGGGCAGATATTAAAGTAGCATAGCACTGCAAATAGAAGGCAATTCACTGTCATCATGTCATTCTTCATAAAAAAAAGGAGTAAAAAGCATACACAACCAGAAAGGCTCTCGGCCAAAATGAGGAAGATGGACTCATGCTCCACCCCTTGTAAAAAATTCTGCAGACTTTTTTTTCATGGTCTACTCCAACAAAAGGCTGGATGTAAATTTAAAAAGATTTTTTGAAAGTTGAAGTTTGAAAGTAGCTTGGGTATAAAAGAGCCACGTTGTCCTCATAAATCTTCAGGCCAATCAGGTGACTGCATTAGACATGATTACATCTGGAGCAGTAACGTTCTTTGACAAAACATATTGATTATCCCTCTTAGGTCATTGTCCCGTTGCCAAGTTGGAATGCCCAAACAAAGCAGCCGCTTACTCAAGACCCTGAGAAGTTTGCCATTGAAACGGAACTGATCTACAAATACTCCCCTTTTAAGACAGAAGAGCAGCTGTTTAGTCAGTTCAAGAAGATAGAGGGAAACAGTGGTAAGTCACACAACTTCACTCCGCCCAATGTCTGTGCCCCTCTGCACTGTGTTCCAAGACTAATCGTTTTTTATATATATAATAACCTAAAGAAATGTTTAGGAAAACCGTTGAAACTTTGTATGGAGTATGCAAACCTGTTGCTTGTGCAGAGGTAACAAACGATCTGCGCATTAGTAAACAAACAGCGGGCATTTTGGTGCATACTGTCAGAGTTCACTGTTCCATTCTAATATGCAAATGCCCCAAAACATCATGTAAGGGTACAATTCAAGGCAGAAAGGAAACAAAATGAATATTTATTACATATAATTAATGCAAAACAAACAGAAAGGCAAAGGAAAGCACTGCAGTTTAATTTTATTACACAACTTATTTATTACACAACTAATTAATAATAATAATTTGCCTTTCTGAAGAGTTGCAACAGTGTGACCCTTACTACCTCAGAATAGCACGCACACATGTAGCTGCACTTTAATCATGGAGCCATCTCCTTTTAGGCACATTGGTTGTGATTTATAACCTGAAGCTGATGGACAACGGTGAGACGGAGCTGGATGTCCAGACGGACCATCAGGATATAATCATGGCCGGTGTCCCAGCAGAGGGAGTGTAAGTCTGTTTAGAGGGCAGCTGTGTTGGACTGTCCTTAAAGGCAGGGTAAAGGCAACACAACTTTGTGTTGTAAGTTAGTTAAACTAAAGAAATAGTTGTCACCCTGTCAATTTCTCGTCAATATCACCTCATCATTTTTGAGTAAATATGAATTTTGCTACATGGTAAACGTGGTTACCAAAGTGGTGAGATTTAAGCAGTACTTTCTGTGTTTGAGCACTGTGGGTGTGTAGGCTGCTGAATAGTCATTGATGGGGTTGGTGTTGTTTTTGGGGACTGTAATCACCTCATGCAGCTGTGTTGTTGGTTTGTTTGTATGTGTATGTTTGTGTTTATATTTGTATTTGTTTGGATGTATTCCTCCAGGAAGCCTGAGCGGCGGTCTTTCCGGGCATATGCTGCTGTCTTATACATTGACCCCAGGATGAGGATCTTTATCCAGGGACACAAAGTCAGAACGAAGAGGCTGTCCTGTTGCCTCTACAACCCTAGGTAAACACAGACACACACGCAGTAAACTTCCCTCCATATCAGAACTAATTTATTGATACCTCTTTAATTTCAACCCTTACACTTTCTGGTGTGTGTGTGTGTTTTGGGGGTTGTAGAGTATACAAATACACATCAACGCGTTTCAAGACCCGTGCAGAACAGGAGGTAAAGAAGGCTGATCATCTCGCCAAGATCGGTAGGTCCCTTTTCTCTCCTGTTACCTTCATACTGCAGAGACGATGTAGATGTTCTAGATTATCTTAAACCTGAGGGATCATAAGATATCATGGGCTTTATCCACCTCTTTAACACTTCATGACATCTCCTAAATGACCTAAATGTTAATGCCCTAAATGTTACCAATGAAACCCTCCCTTTAGCCAGTTTGATGAATTGTGAACAAGGGGACTCAGGAGATGTGCTCCACAATGAGAATAGTTCTTTGTCTAGAGATCCTGAAGTCTTTATGTTGAATCTGATGTCCGCTACAAGTAATAAGCAGTAGGTCTGTTTCTGTGGAAAGTGACACATCCTGTGTGGTTGTGTGTTTTTGTTGACTGGTGGCAGCTCTAAGAATAGCACAGCATATGAACACAGAGTAGCATTTCACCACGAAATTATTCTTAGATTGGCAGTTCACAATAACAAAGCTAAAATTGTAGTATGGACAAACATCGGTTTCAAGCAGGTTTAACTAAAACTATTGGTAGTGCATCACTTAATGGGTTACCCCATGGCTGTATAGGCAGTCTTTGGTCATTAATTACATACCAGGTAAGTGTTGGCCATCATATAGTGCACAAATTATGCAGGGTATCAATGGTAGCTTATGTATGTTTCACATAAAAAGTCTTTTGTGTAATGTCCTGCCTCCCTCTGTCGTGTTTCCTTACAGCTGAAGAGAAGGCCAGAGAGGCAGAGAGCAAAGCCAGGGCCTTGGAGGCCAAGCTGGGAAACGACCTGTCCAGAGAAGCCAGGGTAATAACACAAGCATCAAGTGTCACTCAAGAAAAAGGTTACAGCAGATGTTGTGGCGCTGGAGTCTTTCTTATCTTGTGCCGTTGACAAAAAAACATTATTTAATCAATGCATCAACAACACATGCGGTTTCTATGCCAACATGTATAAACTTCGAGTTTTTTTTTAATGTACTGAGAACCTCTGCAATACCCTAGCAGACAGAAATGTGGTGTCTTTAATGTCATATATTGTTTCATGTCACATATACTACTAGTTGTCCCTGAGTCTAGGCAGTTTCTGAATGGCCAGAGACAATGGGCACTGGGCTGATTTATTAATGCATTGTTGTTCTCTTCCTTCAGGCGACACTACGCAAAGCTCAGGACACAGCTGGAGCGGTACGTGCGGAGGCCAACACAAAGCGAGCTATCCACGCATCTAAACAAAGGTACCACTATAGCCACCAACACCCATGAGTGTGTTGCATCAGCAGAAATGTTGGAGCATTTCACATTATCAGGAAATAGTAACTGAGAAAAGGAAGCAGCATTTGCATATATGTGTAAAACCCATCTCCCATGGCAACATGACCACTATATCACCCAGTGAAAAGACCCTTTTTTTTTTTAAATCCCCAAAAAATTAAGAGATCCAGTAGCTTATACATACACACAGGAGAACATTCACAAAACTCGGAGGATCGTTATAAGATCATTACAGATACAAATGTGCATAATGGAGGTATTGCAAAAACTGCAATAGTACTATAGCTAAAAGCAAAGCTTTGAACCAGTGTTTGGAATAAAAAACAAAACCCAGAAACATTTGGTATTTTGCTAGGAACAGAAACAAAACCGAAAACTTAGATATTTTTATGTTCCGGAACAGAATCGTTAATTTAAAATAATGATAATGCCATTTTTTTTTCATTCCAAAAACAGTTTTGTGTTTACAACTTGACTTCCTGTCTTTCACTCAGTGCGTGGAGAGCGTAGAGAAGCTCATACCACTACAAGCAGCAAGCATTTGAAAGGGCTATGCAGTCTTCCCGCCCTAATTATAATCGTAAGACGTAAATGTAGTAGTCTTCCAACCATAAAACTTTGTTTTAGACATAAATGGCAGGTTGAGTCTGTCATATCTCTGTTATTTAAACTGATACAGTTGAGGTATTTGTTCTACTTCTGTGAGAATTGCAAAAGAAACCTGCTTTTTGTCAATAAATGACACTGCAGAATATAATAATTCATGTAGGCTATAATATCCAAATATTGGCATAAGAACTATGCTAATGCAGCTTCTATTATGTAGAGCTCTAGCCTACTGCTAGCAAACAGTTATTTGCTCTACGATTTATAATTCATGACAGTAGGCTAAGAGGTTTTACTCGTTATATTTCCAATTAGTGCTACTATAATTAGTGCTACTCTAGCTAACAATACTTCTAGCTTTAAGTAACTGGTTTCAGCTCATACCTGTTGTACTGTACTATTACTTTGACAGTGTAACCTGAAGAAAACCTTACCCGCAATAGTAATAAGCTGCATTTATTATCATTTTGTGCTACCTGTGATGTCACACAGTCTAAGATGTGGGGATTGCCTTTACGATGAATGTTATGGTAACATTACAGTTGCAAGTGTGAATTTTTTGAAGTGTCAAAAGTCGCAGAGTTGCTAGTTTTCAGAATTTGCCAAATAGCTTGTTGCAAGTCTTTGGTGTAGAGTGGCTTTAATAGACCATAACTTTTCCCTCTGCCAACTAAAACGTTTTAAAGCCAAGCCTACTGTAACTTTTTTATGTCCCACAGCTGACGTGGAACATCATTAATTGGTTCAGAACAATGTTTTTGCTTTTTAATTGGTTAGGGCACTTCAATTTTAGGGTGGAACTCAAAACCAGAAAAGTCAAAATACGATTTCTGATCAGATCGAACCAATTGACAAAAAAAAATCTGGTTCAGAGCCCTGGTAAAAAGGTCTCCAATCGTGGTAGTGAGTTAAGCAGTATGTTCAAGTTTAGTGCTTAGGTGGCAGATGATGAAGGTGAAGACGATACCAGGTCTAACTTCATGCGTGTATCATACAGTGACATATAAGAAGGACATGTTGCAAATTTCATAAATATAAGTGTGTTTACATTCACAAATATGAATGTCTGTCAATCTTGCATGTAGAGTACAGAGACCTGTCAGCATTTAGCAAGTTACAGTGATCAGATTTCAGTGTGCTGCCCCAGTGTCTGGTGCATAGGGTGCGTAGGTTACAGCTTTTAAATATGTCGGAAACAGACTTCCGCTCGTCTTAAAGCACATAGGTTTCCATTATATTTACCCTGTACCTTATAGTTATGCACGCTAAAATTATATATTGTAACTAAACCCACTGGTTTGGCTTAACATTCCAGTCCTGTTTTGATTTGAGATTCAGTTATATTTGAATGTTCTTTTTTCATCATAGCAAATAACCTCCGCCAAGGAGGTTATGTTTTAGCCGGCGTTGGTTTGTCCGTTTGTCTGTCTGTCTGTCCGTCTGTCCCTTTGTGAACAGCATAACTCGAAAAGTTATGGATGGATTTTGATGAAATTTTCAGGATAGGTCAGAAGTGGCCTAACTTAGAACTGATTTAATTTTGGTGGTGATCCGGATAACCATCTGGATCCAGGAATTTTTTATTCAGTCAAGTTACCAGTGTAGCATGGAATCTACGGAGACGGGGAATAAGGTTGGTACGGAAATGAGGCTCCTGTTCCGGGTCAAGGAGTTGTTGAGTTTTTGGTTAGAGGGTTCAGTGAAAGACAAAGGAGAGTTAGAGGCGGTAGTGGTGAGCAGCCCAGTAGTTCATGTTGGCAGTGGAAATTAGATAAAGTACTTTTCTGCACCGAAGAGCCAACCAAGTTCGTGTGAGCATGAGTGAACGAACCGTCTTAATGTGAGAATGACAATAAGGTGGAGACGTAAGCTGCCTTGGCGGAGGTCTGCGCTCTCTGAGTGCTTTTCTAGTTGTTAATGTTTCGCACCCTTTAACCTTTCTGTTGGTTGGTAAATACACATCTGTCCTTATTCTATCTGTGCATCCAGCTAAGTTTTACCTTCTGTTGTCATTACAAAGAGCCCTTAAGGAGCCCAAAGAGCTGAATTTCATCTTCGGGGTGAACATAGAGCGGCGAGACCAGGACGGCATGTTTGTGTACAACTGCAGTCGCCTCATCAAAATGTATGAGAAGACTGGGCCACAGCTCGAAGGAGGCATGTAAGTATGGGCCGCAACCTCAGAATTTAAAAATAAGATCACACTACTGAACACATGGGCAATATATAACCCACAAGATTTGGTCTGGTCCTTTACTTTTTTTCTTTCACTAGACTAAAGTTACATGTTTACATATTTTTAGTCACTGGCATACTGTTTGTGAATGACTCTGTTGAGTGTGACTGATAATTGGTAAAAGGTAAGGAAAAAACAAGCACGTCTAGAGTCTGGGTGTTGGACCACGTCACAGGCCTATAAAATGAAGTAGATAAAGCCAGCAACACCAGAAATATACTCGCAACAATTCTTTTAAATTATGACATTTCGGGCGTGAGCTCATCATCAGCCATAAGACTGGTATTTGTCCATGGTGTCACTAATTTGTAGTTGTGTTAACTAAAGGCTGCTTGTTGTTTGCAGGGCATGTGGCGGTGTGGTTGGTGTCGTGGATGTGCCCTATCTAGTTTTGGAGCCAACCCACAACAAGCAAGATTTTGCAGATGCAAAGGAGTACAGGCAGCTCTTGAGAGCCATGGGGGAACATCTCGCTCAGTACTGGAAGGATATCGCAATAGGTCAGACTTGTTCTTTTTAACCATGTAACAGAGAAAACTTTACAAAATTTATTGTATTTCTGATCCACAATGTTGACAGCGTAACTGTTGTCTTAAAGGTAAACTTCATGATTCTTAGTTTATAAATGATCACACTAGTCAGTCAGTGCACTAAACAAAAATGTCACATACAGGTATAAAAAAAAAAAAATGTTGCTAGCACAAGATTGGAATTGGTGTCTTTCTTGATAGACCTGTTCAACTCTTGTATTTGACTTCAGGTGAAGTTCAGGGTAGCCAGTCAGCAAATCTGGAATGTCAACTTCAAAGCTGATGCATGAGCCACAGTTTAGTGTGTTGATTTGAAATGTGTTTCTTCTGGCTCTGGACAGCTCAGAAAGGTATCGTGAAGTTCTGGGACGAGTTTGGCTACCTGTCGGCCAACTGGAGCGCGCCCCCAGCCACGGACATGCGGTACAGGAGGCGCAGAGCCATGGAGATCCCAGTCACCATCCAGTGCGGTGAGCCGGCCAACGCCACACTCAAACCACTGATATTATGCTCTGTGTGCTCCTGGCAAACGCTTACCCAGAATGCTCTGTGCTGCAGACAAGTGTCTGAAGTGGCGGACACTGCCGTTCCAGATGGATGCGGTGGACAAGCGATACCCTGATAGTTGGGTGTGCCTCATGAACCCTGATGGCACGCAAGACAGGTAAACTCTGAACAAGCAGAGAAGACCACCACACGGCCGTTTTGGCAAATCAAAGTGGCACATTGCGTGGAGGTGCCTCTCCACATTTCGTTTCAATGCTACTGATATTATTGCAATGCTACATTACACCTTTACCATTGCTTTTTACTAGCTGAAAAGCCATTCTTGTGTAGCACTGTTTTGATGAACACAAATGCAGGCGTGATGAGTGTGATAAGTCAGTGAACTTAATACACGTTTTTTTCCCCTCACGAATGAGGTTTTCATTTAACCTATCCATATTAGTTGTACATACCTAAGCCCTATTCAGACAGGATTAATTTTAAAGGGGTTGCTGGTTTATCACAGGACTGTAATATAAATGTTCAATTTATACGGGGCAAGAAATCTCCATAACTTTACTAGATGTGGGATGAGCAAATTTGTTTACGCTCTGCCGTCACTTCTTTGTCGCTGTGTGCATGCAAAAGTTTGTACTGCTGTTTCCCAGAAATAGGTGTTTCTCAAGATCCTGGCGAATGTCGGTGGGACAGTGCGTAAAGCATCAGCAGAATAATACTAACAATTCAGGATTAGCCTAATGTGAAATGTTGCTTGTAATCAGGATTGTGCATACACTACTATTGGTAAAAAAAGCACCTAAAGCAACCAGAATTTTCATGCATCTGAGAGACCTCCTGAGCTTTTTCATTGGTCTTCGGCGTATGCATTGATGTATGGAGAATGTAGGACAACTGCCCGCAAAACCGAGTACTTCGTCCAGCGCCTTCATGCTCAAGACAGTGCGTAAAACTATTTTTAAAACAGGATGTGACTGAGTATTACGTACATGTTACAGAGGGTCACATTCGCATGGGATTGATATTACCTGCATTAATTTTTCTGGATCATTTTACAGAAGGTAAAAGTTGCCATAAATTTTACTGACTTAGTCCTCTCTGTACACACCATGTCAATAAACAAAATGGAGTAAGTTCTCTGGTAATAATTACTTAACTCCATTTCACCACATAAAACTAATCCCGTCCGAATAGGGCTTTGTAGCAATTTGGCATAATGAGATGCCCATCAGTGGCCATTTTAGATTAATGCACATTTCGGGTGTTTTCCAGTGAGAAATTACTAAACTGCATAGAATGCAAGTTCAATCGACACCTGGTTATACCCAGAATTTTTTTTTTTTTTATGCTCTGTTCTCTCATCCTCAGGTGTGACGCTCCTGAACAAAAACAGAATCTACCAGTCGGTATTTTAAGGAAGGACTCTAAGACGGCCGAGGAGAAACAGAAGGAGCTGTCTGAAAAAATCCGTCAACAACAGGAGAAACTGGAGTCTTTACAGGTTGCCTACCATCTCTGTCTGGACTGGTGTACATTTTGGGGGGAAACTATAACTAGTGCAGATTGGAGTGGAGAGCGTTCAGGATTGCTGCTGGATAGTCCTGTGAAATTATGAATGTGTGAATGTTAATGAAATAATTTAGAAGTTGGTTAGAAGTGATGTGAATATTGTCATTTAGACTGGAAAATGCTGAGAGCATGTAGGTGACTGTAATGTTTTCCCTGTCTTTACCTCTCCTCAGAAAACGTCTACAGTGAAGTCTGCTGCTGATCTGAAACAGCTCCCTCTAGAGGTCAGCATGAAACCTGCAGAGGAGCGCAATGCACAGGTGTCCTACATGCACTCACTCACTCACTCTCTCCCTCACATGCGTATAGTAATGGATCTGTACTGTGATACGTGGCTATATAAGGGAATTACAGTCATAGCTATACCTTTAGCCGTAGCTAGGTTCATAATCTAAGCACAAGAATTCTGATGATGTAGAAAAACATGTTTTTGTAGTAGTGGTATTTTTAAGGTTGCCGTCATCCCATTGCCTTTTATTCTGTTGCAATTGTTGAGGTTGTAAGTTTGTAAATGCTATGAATCTCTTCTTCTCTAGGCAACTCGTTCATCTCAGCGCACCGCTGCCTCCCGCCCTCGTTCTCCTCCGCTCCCCGCCGTGGTCCAAAAAGCTGCTGCTGCTGCCAAACCGTCCCCACCGCCTCGACCCATGCGGGCCCCCCCACCTCCAGCCAGATCAAAACCTCCGCCTACACCGCCTCCACCAGCCAAGTCATCGCCCAGGGCGGCCGCCAGGGCTCCCCCCAAACCGGTGGCCCCCACCCCCAGCCCATCCTCCAGAGCAGCTTCTCGGAGGACCGCACGGGTAGCCGCGGTAAGTCAACATGCTGATGTCCGTGCACTCAAGCAGACATTAGATGCATATTTTTATGACTAATATTGTCTATAAATCTATATCCATATCCATGTAATCAGTTGATTACACCTCTGGTTGGGTGATGGGTTCTTGAGAACATCAATTAACTTTTTGAAATCTTCCCCACTCGGAAGTAATTGAAAGGTTCTACCTTATCTAAGTTTTTGTTTGCAAACAAAACATGTACATATAAGCTTAAATGAACATAACACAAGTGCCAATGACTCTGGCATAAGCAGAATAATGACTTCACATTGTTAGGGGGAAGCAGAAGTCAATGCACTTTAGTGTGTTATTACCACCTCCAAAATGCATTCACTTCTGCTACCCAGACGCACACAGCACACAGTCCATTATTCCTTAGTTAATGTGCCTTGATGTAGTCTCATACATTGGCCCTTATTTATCAAACTAACAAACAGACCAATCATTACAGGACAATTTCGGTCATTTTCAACACCATTGCTCAAGCAACCCGAGACTTTGTAGCACAGAAGACGCGAGAAATTTTGGCCCAACCATATAGGTCTCCGTGAAAGGCAAATTTGCACTGAGTGGTAACCCATTGGGGCAGAACTTTAAACTGTTTTTTACCATCCTAATGTGCTCCAGATCTCACCGCAAAAGTTTTGCAACATCAGCACACACCTCACAACACAGTACTGTAGCGTGTATAACTCAAAGTTAGTTTAAAAAGTGGTTAAAACGGTGTGTTTGAAAGTTTATACTTTTATACTTCCTCATTCTATTGCCACAAGTTGCCATTGCACAAACAATTTGCACAAACAAAAAAAGCCTCAGACTGACAAGGTTCTGCTGTCTGGCTTTCAGTGCAAAATGAAAATACGGTAATATAAAACAATGTGTTTTTTTTTCCCCATCAGTCCTCATCGGCCAAGTCCCCCAGCAGGACCCCAGTGAGAACAGCACAGAAACGGGTGGCAGCCCAGAAGGGTCGAGGAAAACTGGAGGAAGATGAGGATGAAGACTCAGAAGAAGAAGAAGAGGAGGAGGAGGAAGAAGAGGAGGAGGAGGAAGAAGAGGAGGAGGAGGAGGAAGAAGAAGACGAGGAGGAGGAGGAGGAAGAACCAGTGGCCAAAAAGACCAAAATGGCTGCTCCAGCACAGAGAGGAACCAAAGCTGTAGACAATACAAAAGCACAGAACAAACAAGGCAACAGTGAAATGGAGGTAAAACACATGCACACATACACACACACACACACACACACATACACACACACACCTACATTATTCCTAATGAGCCTCGTCTTGTTGAATGTTTTAGTATTGTGGCCAAGCCACAATAGCCATAACTGCCAGTGGAGCATTTTCCACAGCCAAGATGAGCTAGTTTTTGATGATGAATAAGATGATGTCAATCTGTTACAGTAAAGTGATCCAGTGATTTCTCAGTTTTTCCATGATCATTAACTAAAAACAGACATTAGCATAATAATAAAAGTGACAAAAACAATTGGAGGTGCACAGCAATACATATACATTCATTGAATGTTTAAATAAAACTATTTACAACAACAAAACAAACAGTAATAAAAATAAAAGTCACACAGTTGTATTATGTAATTCATGCATTCATTAATTCCACTCTGGTTGAGATGAATGTGAGTGGAACAGGCTGAATGGACAGGAGCTCTGTGCCCTGTAGGAAGTGTTGAATGAATGCATGTGTGTTTTGTTCAGGTCAACAGCAGCAGTCTTGCAGATGAAGGCTTGAAAAGAAGCATAAAAGATGCTCAGAAAGGTATGAGGTATTTTTCAAGAGCTGCCGTGTCATACAGCTGAAAACTAGTTTTCTGAAGTCCGCGTGTTACGACTGTTACACTTTTCAGTGAACATGAAATGTACGGCTAGGCTTTGGAGTGAGAACCAAACAAGTGATTTTAAGAACTAATGTTGTTTTGATTAATGATACAATCCCACTTGTAAATGCGTAAGGGATAACGGCCGCCACAATAACCTATTCCATGGAAATAATGGGGGAGGCAAAAAACTCAGCGAAGTGGAGTTCCTCCTACCAAGTCATTATTTCAAGATTTTATTCTAAAATTTCCATTAGATTTAAGATTAAATATGCATAAACTATCGATTGATGAAATGATTTGGCTTATTTTGGCTACTACAGTTATGGTTTTTATACAGGTGCTGATCATATATTTAGAATATCATTAAAAAGTTGATTTATATCAGTAATTCCATTTGTATATTATATTAATTCACTACACACAGACTGATATATTTCAAATGTGTATTTCTTTAATTTCGATGGTTATACCTGACAACTAATGAACATTCCAAATTCAGATTTAAATTAGAATATTACTGAAGACTGATACAAAAAAGAGATGTTTAGAAATGTTGGCCAACTGAAAAGTATGAACATGACAAGTATGAGCATGTTCAGCAGTCAATACTTAGTTTGGCCTCATTTTGCCTGAATTACTGCAGCAATGCGGCGTGGCATGGAGTGGATCAGTCTTTGGCTGTGTGTTATTGCTCAGTTGTTATGAGAACCCAGGCTGCTCTGATAGTTGTCTTTACCTCAGGTGACTTAATTAGACTGAGAGACCATTTAAAGGCCTTTGCAGGTGTTTTGAGTTAATTAGCTGATTAGAGTGTGGCACCAGGGGTCTTCAATATTGAACCTTTCCACAATATTCTAATTTTCTGAGATACTCAATTTGGGGTTTCCAGTAGTTGTCAGTTATAATCATCAATATTAAAAGAAATAAACACTTGAAATATGTCAGTATGTGTGAAATGAATGTATACATTATACGTACGTTTCACTTTTTGAATGAAATTTCTGAAATAAATAAACTTTTTCATGATATTGTAATTATATGACCAGCACCTGTATGTGCTTCCCGTTCATAAGCGCAACTCAGCTTTTCTTTGAAGACCTATGCCAGAGGTAGCCTGTTTCTGGACAGTTAATGCCCTCATCAGCCAGTCAGAAAAGAGAATTCCATTGGTAAAGGAGATGAGGATTAAATCTCACGATGACTTTGCTGCAGTGGTCAGTCACATATTTATGCTTGCCTGTTTGTAAACCACACTGTGTGTCTTTTTGTGTTCCAGATAAAGGTATGCTGGTGGAGGCCAAGGTGAATGGAGAGTGGTTCACTGGCCGAGTAGTAGGCGTGGAGACGGGGAAAGAGAGCGTCCGCTGGAAGGTGAAGTTTGACTACGTGCCGAGGAACACACCAAAAGACCGGTGGTAAGAAAACACACAGAGACGTGCGCGCACACCCACACACATGGATGTCCATGAAAATATACTGTGACGGGCCAATGACTGTTTTCCATGGATTACTGTAACTTAATCCGTTAATTTGTGCTGCCATTACTTACACAGTGGTAAAATATCATCTGAGCTGTTTGAAACCTCTGGGCTTGTGGGGTGATGCCAAGAATCTTCCTCGGCAGTATGTGTTAGGCCCCACATCTAGCCTGTGAAAGACGTAATTAGTAATGGGGTTGAACAGTCAGAACCTGCAAAGGCTAGATTAGGCATCAAGATTGATTTCACCTGTGTGAAGATCTACAATACACCAAAAAAATACACACAAATTGATACAGTGAAATAAAAAAATGTCACCCAACAATCATTTATGCCAGTGGTTTTACATAAAATCAGATTTTTGGTAAATGTAAAACAACAAACTAGATGTTTCTGATAGTCTTAAACTCACGATAGGCAGTAATAGGCAGCATCTGTCATTTTGTTACTAATTTATAACTATTTCAGAGCAGTACACAGAGGCACCATCTTTCACTGTGTGTGTGCATGCGTGTGCCAGCGGATGAGTCGCCGAGGCCGTGCAGAGTAGAGTGGTTTCGACACCAAAGCAGGCCTGAATTAATTTATCTTGGTTTTCGAGTGGAGTTGAATGAACGGAACAATAGTTATATTGTAAAATTGCTTTGGGTGGGGGGGTGTGTGTGTGTGGAGGGAGTGGGGGTGGCGGGCACGGAATCAATTTGTGGCGGCAGGTGCTGATGTGTGGCAGCCCGCCATACATTGGTCTATGTATGGGAAACACTGCAGTGGGTCCTGACTTTTAGGACGCCCTGTAAGTAAACCTCTGTCACACTGTTATAGTTAGCCATCATGGTGAAATGTCTTATGTTTCTGTGCATCAGGGTATTTAAAGGGGGTGACGACGTGCGTCTCATGCGTCCCGCCTCTCCGGAATCTCGAAGTCCGGACACCAACCAGGCACCAGTGCGCTCGGTGACTCCTCCCACAGCAGCGGAGCCAGACACCACCCAGAGTGGCCCGAGCAAGGAGACCACCGACGGCCTCGTCAGCATGACCAGGTGGGTACTTGTCCATACACACCACAAACACCTCCTCTGGCCATTTTCCAGTTGTACATACAGGTTATATATTAGGGCGGGGTATTTCCTCATACAAACAATACATGTCATAATACAGAGACCACAATACCATACTTTTTGTGATACATGTTGACTCTGAATTATGACCATGTCCAAAACACTGTTCTCTCGAATACCTGTTGTAATTCTCATACGATGGTACAGGCAAAGCCTAAAGTATTGAGCAACTTAAGGTGTCAGTTAAGGCCCCCAGAGATCATTTTATCTTTAAATTCATTTAAAATTATGAACTTAAGATGAAACTTTGGCTTGTCTCGTATGCTTTTAGTTTTTTGATGCTGTATTGATACAGGCCTGAAATATGTGTATGATTACCCTCTTCTGGTTGCACAGGACACTGCTGCGGTATTTTTTTCCACCTGATTTCCGAATCCCCAAGGAATCTCTGAACAATATGACGGCCGAAGACCTTGTGGCTTTCCCCACTGTGAGTATACACACATACAGTGATGGGCAACCTGGATGCGGAAGCTGCAGTCTAGTACTACATGTTCAAAATCACCTGGTTTCCACCAGGTGCATATAATTAGAATTAGCTGATTTAGTGAATCCCAGGAATAAAAATGTGGTACTGGATTGTAGTGTCTGAAGCCAGGACCCAGCCATCACTGCACACATGCAAAAATGCACACATACATGTGCTGGTCATATAGTTAGAATATCATGAAAAAGTTTATTTATTTCTGCAATTCATTTCAAAACAAGACACTTGTGTAATGTATACATTCATTTTACACAACCTCATATATTTCAAGTGTTTATTTCTTTTAATATTGATGATTCTAACTGACAACTCCAAATTAAGTATCTCAGAAAATTAGAATATTGTGGAAAGGTTCAATATTAAAGACAGCTGGTGCCACACTCGAATCAGCTAATTAACTCAAAACACCTGCAAAGGCCTTTAAATTGTCTCTCAGGCACTCTCTACTCAATCTCTGCGCCCTAGCTCGTCAAGGTGTGTGTCCAAGCACATTAATAGAGAGGAAAAATGTAGGAAAAAGTGTACAAGCAATAGGGATAACCGCACCCTGGAAATTGTGAAACAAAACCCATTCAACGTGCAGGAGATTCACAAAGAGTGGAGTCAGTGCAGCTGGAATCAGAGCTTTAAGAACCACTACACACACAGATGTATGGAAGACATGGGTTTCAGCTGTCGCATCCTTTGTTCAAACCATTCTTGAACAAGAGACTGTGTCAGAAGTGCCTCGCCTGGGCTAAAGACAAAAAGGACTGGACTGCTGCGGAGTGCTCCAAAGTTACATTCTCTGAGGAAAGTAAATTTTGCATGTCCTTTGCAAATTAAGGTCCCAGAGTTTTCTTAAGTTCAAGGTCAACGCAGCAGTCTACCAGGAAGTTTTAGAGCACTTCATGCTTCCTGCTGCTGACCAACTTTATGGAGATGCAGATTTCATTTTCCAACAGGACTCCTGCACACAGTGCCAATGCTATCAGTACCTTGTTTAAAGACTATGGTATCCCTGTTCTCAATTGGCCAGCAAACCTGTCTGACCTTAACCCCATAGAAAATCTATGGGGTATTGTGAAGAGGAAGATTAGATACACCAGACCCAACAATGCGGAAGAGCTGAAAGCCACTATCAGAGCAACCTGGGTTCTCATAACACCTGAGCAGTGCCAAAGACTGATCAACTCCATGCCATGCCGTATTGCTGCAGTAATTCAAGCAAAAGTATTGAGGGCTATAAATGCTCATATTTTTTTATGTTCATACTTTTCAGTTGGCCAACATTTCACTCTTTTTTGGTATCGGTCTTCAGTACCTCAGAAAATTAGAATATTCTTTCATTTGGGATTTTCATTAGTTGTCAGTTATAATAATCAAGAAATAAACATTTGAAATATATCAGACTGTGTGTAAAGAAGGAATATAATGTACAAGTCTCACTTTTTAAATGGAATTGCTGATCAAATCAACTTTTCATGATATTGTAATTATATGACCAGCACCTGTACACACTAGCACAAGGTGGTCATCTGAAGTGTGTGTGTGTGTGTGTGTGTTTATGTATGTTGACCCTCCACAGACGGAGTATTTCCAGCAGTACGAGGTGGGTCTACAGAAGCTCTGCAACTCGTACCAGAGCCGCGCCGAGTCTCGGGCAAAAGCCAACGAGGAGAAGAGCAGCAGCGCCGAGGTCCGATTGGCCGAGACGGAGGAGAAGCTTCGCAAGCTGCGCACCAACATCGTGGCCCTGCTGCAGAAGGTCCAGGAGGTGTGTATTAAAGCTGCAGTTGGAAGCATTTTTTTTTTAAACACATTTGCTGGAACGGTCACAATTGTCTGACAGTAGTACATGAAATAGTTTAGGAATATGATTCTGGGAATCTGTCACAGCAAAACTGAATGCAGGCCCTGATGCTTTTTCCCCCCCTCTTCTCTTTGTAAGGACATTGAAATCAGCAGTGACGATGAGTTGGACGCGTACATCGAGGATCTAGTCACCAAGGGGGAGTGAGGATGTTCACTGTCGACCTGCCCCATTTTCCGCATTCCATTCACAACGTTTTGTAAATCCTATACGTTCAAAGTTGTTGGTTTTTTTTCCCCCCTCTTTTGTCCCTAGTTAAGGATGGTGAGTGTGGCAGGAACACTGTTATTTTTTTCTTTTAGTGAAAATCTTTTCACCTTTATAGTACCTTTAAAAAAAAACCCTCTTCCACAGGGCCCTAATGCAAGAGACTGTAACTCTGTCAGAAGATTTATCTCCTGTGACTGACCCTGCTAAGGCACATACGAAAGTTCTAAGTCTGTTTTATATTTTTACGGTTTGTTCTTAAACATGTATCATATGGCTTATATGGGATTCACAATAAATCCTTTAACCTGTGAATTATTGTTTATACCGGCTCTCTCGACACCTATTCAGTTAGAGCAACAACTAACAGGATTCTGACTCTCAAAATAAAATCTGAAGCAATATGACCATGTAAATCAAATGTTTCGGATGCTTTAAGTGCTTTCCGATTTCATGATTATAACAAGGGTCAGACAGGTTCTTGATATGTTATGCATATTTTGCCACGTTCACAGTTGTAATCAGGTGTAATCTGACAATGTTTTAGACTTAATATGTAATTGAACTGAGATCCATGAGGTACTTTCTGCTGTGGGTCCAGTTATTATGAAGAACATTGGTTGTAAAGATCAGGGCTGAATTAAGGGTTCAAGTGCTCCTGGGCACAAAATCATGTAGCCACCACCCTAAATGTCGCCGCAAGTTCTTTTACATGAAATGTCAGGGAGCATAATATCATGTTTTAAGATGTGTTTAGGAATTACAAGTTTGCATAAAGGTAATGTGCAGTCTTGAGCATTTGAGTTAATTGGCTTTACTACTCCAACCAGTCTATTGTGTTCAAAATAATAGCAGTGTGTTGAAAAATGTGAGTGAAGCTCAAAATCCTTATAATAATTTTTATGCTTTGGGAACACTATACATTAGTATTATAGTCTAAATCAAAACCTGAAAAACATGTATCCATTATTTAAATAATGGATATTTATTATAATAAAAAAAATAGTATTGCACTGTTCATCACAAATAGCAGTGTCTGCATTTTCCTTTACAAACTCAAATATTTACTGTATAATGTGATTAATCTTAAGATTTATAACTCTTGTTAATCACTAAACTATTATTCAGTTGTATAACCACTGTTTCTGAGAACTGCTTTACATCTGAGTTGCATGGTACTAAATTCTGGCACCTTTGAACAGGTATTCCAGCTCAGGATGATTTGACAACATTCAACAGTTTCTCTGCATTTCTTGGTCTTGCCTCAGAAACAGCATTATGTCACCCCACACGTTTTTTATCAGATGAAGGTCTGCGGATTGGGCTGGCCACTTTTTAATTTAACTAAAATAACTTGTTGGTCTGGAACCAAGATGTTGCACACTTACTGGTGTGTTTGTGGTCATTGTCTTCCTGAAACACCCATTTCAAGGGTATTTCCTCTTCAACATATGGCAATATGACCTCTATTTAAATATACGCATGACCCCCTGCATGCAATAAATAGACCCAACACCATAGTAAGAGAAACATCCCTATATCATTATGCTTGCACCACCATGATTCACTGTCTTTCTAGAGTGTACTGTGGCCTGAATACTGTAGGGCCTGTCTGCAGCTCTTGGACCCAAAACAAACCACCTTACTTTCGTTGGTCCACAAAATGTTTCTCCATTTCTCTTCAGGCCAGTCAGTGTTCTTTGGGGAATTGTATCCTCTTTAGCACATCTTTTTTTTTAAACAATAGAACTTTTCAAGGACTTCTTGCCAATAGATCAGCTTCACAGACATCTTCTAGCAGTCACAGTACTCAAAGTTAACCTTAGTCTTCGATCACCATGGAGCTGATCATTGGGTGAGTCTGCCATTCTGGCTATTCTGCGATCCATTCGAATGGTAGTCTGTCATTTTCTTTCACGCCTCTCTGATTTTGTTTTCCATTTTGAAGCACTGCCCATCTTTTTTATCTGAGCAGCCTACCATTTTCTGAACTTCTTTATATGGTTTCCCCTCTCCAATCAACGTTTTCATCAAAGTACACTGTTTTGAACAATGTCTGAAATGACCCATTTTCTTAGGCTTTCAGAGATAAACGCATTTACAATATGTGCTGGTGTCATCCTTAATTAAGGGGCACCTGATTGACATTTGTTTTTTTCACAGATTGAATGATCTCACTAATTCAGCTCCACACTGCTGTTATCATTCCCCTTTCAATTAGAGTCTTAGAGTCTGTTGGTTTTCTGTGACTTTACTACACCTACTGGTAAATTATTTGCCATGTAGTTATATGAAATCTAGCAAAAACAGTGATTGATTTAGTTAGCCATGTTGGACTACTATTATTTTGAACACAACTGTAGGTGTGGTATTTGCCAGTTACAGTGACTTGTTAAACTTGTTTATCTACTCACAAAAAGTTAGGGATATTTGGCTTTCGGGCTTTTGTTCCAATAAATTGTTGAGATGAGGAAATCACAACTGCATGCTTCTACTTAAATGCTCTGCTATCATGATATAATACCACTGTAGTGTGAACATTTGACATTTTTGACATTCATTTAACACGAAATCCAAATATCCCTATAACAAAAGGAGAAAATACAATGAAACAAAAAAAAGAGATTCTTACATCAAAATGTTCATACAATCAGACTACGCAACTGTGTTTTTTTCTCTAGAGAGTAAGTCAGCTGTTTGAGCGTGTCTGGCTGGTCTCTCCCACTGAGAACTGATTAATCTGACTTCTTTTCACCCATGTAATAGGGCCTGTTGTAGATGGATTTTGGTGGATTAAAATGGGGTGGGCAGGGGCTAGTCTCTGAAACACAATGATGGTGTGAACACAAGGGAGCAACATGAGGTGAAATGAGTTTATGGCATGACTTGTATGCAGGCACATTGCATTGAGCAATAAACAATGTTTCATCCATTAAGTCATATTTTGTCAGCAACCACAGATGTGCTAAAGATTTTGGTTGTGTTGAGAGCCACGCTGAGTGGCAATACTGAGGCTCCAGTGGTTTTGCTGTCTCCATGTGAATGAAGCATGTATGAGAAGACCACAGGAGGACCACAGCAAACCATTATGTCACTGAAGAGGAGGCTGCTGACATCAGGAATGATAACAAATGAGGGACTTTAAGGAATTCAAGAAAGATCCCTTGTAGCCTAGCTCAGACGATTTCATCCAAATAAGTTAGACTGATCTTTGTGGTCACAATATGCTGCAAACAGACCCAGATGGTAAGTATTCAACCTATTTATTAGACATTTTAGACCCTGTCTTTTTGTATCAGTTATTATTGTCTCAGTCACATTTTTAGAACCACTGAGAATTATGAAATTGGAGAGTGATTGAGATGCATTTCAAGCATTTATGGGGCCCATCTAAAGAAAATGATCTGTTCAGATTTTGAGCACCAGGAAAGGTAAATATGAAATATGTAATGATATTGTGGGATTGGAAGACTTCAACTGAGTGTTTTTGTGATGATGACAGTCATGTTGTTCTCTCAACCACAAAAAAGCTGTTGGATATGCCACTGCTTAAGGGAGTCTTCCTTTGGTGTATGGTATCAGGGACTGGGCCATTTGATGTCAGACGACTATGGTACTTCTAAGAATCTACCTGTAAGTGATCACTGTAGCTCAACTACCACATGGTCTGCATGTGTGCTGCATACAAAACATTGTTGAGATGCAGGATGTTCCCTTTGCAATAAACCAGAATATGTGTTGTTCAGGGTAAGACATACAACTGTCATTTCTACAATGTAGTGCTATAAAAAAAAAAAATCACAAGAACAAGAATCAAAATGGGACCATCAGTCTACCAATTTTCACATAATGCAATTCATCACAGTGAAATTCCAAAAGATTAAGTTCCCATAATATTAAATGATGTCAGTATTAAAGTAACACCTTCGGAATACTAGTTTTAGGAACAGGAGCAATATGAATCATCTGAGAATCATATATTCGGCACATGATTTATTTATTTATCAGAATGTATCAGATTTTGCACCAAGATGCCATAAGCTCCAACAATGTTGTACAAAGTCACCATCCAAATGTACTAAATATGTTGAACCAGAAAGTAAGTCACAACGGCATGCCATAGTAGTGTGTGCAGGTGTGAGCTGAAGCGAGGAAGGAAGGGAGTAAAGTAACAGTTGCCCTTCTTACAGTTTTTGCTCAGGCATCAGTGAACAGACCAAAGTTTACAGACTGTACCCTGTATTCATGTTTTTTGCCTCAACAAGACAACAGCAGGGCTTTCGTCACATGAAACATTTTTTTACTTAGCAGACATGTCACAGTACAAGTCAGGGACACAACGGCAATATCAGCCAGGGGACATTTCAGCGTTAAACAATGAATGGGATGCATTAAGCTTGGATGAGGAGTCTTTTAGAAACAGCACCAGTGCCAGAGGAGCTCTGATCTCATTAAGAGAAAAGCTCAGGAAGGTTTCACCCTGCAGGACTGCCTGAAAAAACCCAGGCTATATTTACAACTGGATCACAGGCTTATTAATGAACACACGCTACTGTACCCATGCCTCATGCTATTCTGGTCAGTTAGTTAGTTAGAGATAGATGGATAGATGGATTTTTTTGCATGTTTATTACACTTAAATGTTTCAGATCAAACAAATTTAAATTTTAGTCAAAGAAAAAAATGCATTTTTAAAATGAAGGTTTTTAATTAAAAAAAAGATATCCAAACCTACATGGCCCTATGTGGAAATGTGATTGCCACCTCAACCTAATAACTGATTGGGCCACCCTTAGCAGCAACTGCAATCAAGTGTTTGCAATAACATGCAGTGAATCTTTTACAGCGCTGTAGAGGAATTGTGGCCCACTCGTCTTTGCAGAATTGTTGTAATTCAGCCACATTGGAGGGTTTTCGAGTATGAACCGCCTTTTTAATGTAATGCCACAGCATCTCAATAGGATTCAGGTCAGGACTTTGACCACTCTAAAGTCTTCATTTTGTTTTTTCTTTAGCCATTCAGAGGTGGACTTGGTGTGTTTTGGATCATTGTCCTGCTGAAAAAAACAAGTTCTTTGAGCTTGAGGTCATGAACAGATGGCAGGACAGTCTCCTTCAGGATCTGTTGGTAGACAGCGGAGTTCATGGTTCCATTTATCACAGCAAATCTTCCAGGTCCTGAAGCAGCAAAACAGCCCCAGACCATCACACTACCACCACCATATTTTACTGTTGGTATGATGTTCTTTTTCTGAAATGCAGTGTTACTTTTACGCCAGATGTAATGGGACACACATCTTCCAAAAAGTTCCACTTCTGTCTTGTCAGTCTACACAGTATTTTTCCAAAAGTCTTGGGGCATCATCAAGATGTTTTCTGGCAAAATTAAGATGAGCCCTAATGTTCGTTTTGCTCAGCAGTGGTTTTCATCTTGGAACTCTGCGTTACAGGCCACTTTTGGCCAGTATCTTCTTGATGGTGGAGTCCTGAACACTGACCTTAACTGAGGCAAGTGAGGCCTGCAGTTCTTTGAATGCTATTGGGAGGCCTTTTGTGACCTCTTGGATGAGTCGTCCCTGCACTCTTGGGGTCATTTTGGTCGGATGGCCACTCCTGGGAAGGTACACAACTATTCTGTGTTTTCACCATGGCTCCCACTATGGTTTGCTGGAGTTCCAAAGATTTAGAAATGGTTTTATAACCTTTTCCAGACTGATAGATCTCACTTTTCCAGACTGATAGATCTCCTGAATTTCATTTAAGTGTGACAAATATGCAATCAGGAAAGGGCAAACAACTTTTCACACCACTGTACATACATACATATACATACATACATACATACATACATACATACATACATACATACACATACACACACACACACACACACACACACACACACACGGATTGATTCATTGACTGGTTGATTCAATGATTGATCCATTCAGTAATTTACACTGATTACAAACACATAATGCACAGACAAGACATACAGAGGTTTTTTTATATAAACTTAATAAATATGACTACACTAGGCCAGGAGAATGAACCATTGCAAATAGACGTGGCACTCAAAATGAATATGTTAAAGGAAGGGTAGGACATGTTTTCCTGGAGCACTTTTTACTATATTGTTTAAAATCCCATCAGCACCCTGATGGCAACCAATTAATGAAATGCCTAACACAACACAACACAAAAATAAAATATGTTAATCAGCTGTGGGACAAGACAGAACTGAAAACACCCTCCAATCATTTTAAGCGAACCTGTTCAAAATGATTGAATGGTCAAATGTGTATCAAATTCAACTGCCATTTGTCCCTCCCCTTTCGCCCATGCAACGAATCTGGAGGTGCGACTTTAGGGGGAAGTCTAAAGAAAAGTGTTTGGACTTTTGAAATGTAAAAAAACTTTTTTTCCAGGATCTCCTACCTTACCTTTAACTGTGGTGATTTAGCAATAGGGGGGACATTCCTTTTCAGAAGCTATACTTTGGAAAAGCTATGCTGAGCTCTGTTTATGACAAATACTGAGTAAAAGTCTTGCCAACAGTGTTGTATGGAAGAAAAGACTGGGGCATTAAGATTACATTCTCATGGACCAGATTAAAAAACAATGCATCACACAGGAGTCAGTCAATTCAGTCACTGGCTGGGAGAGATATGTTGTTAAGGTGTCCATCTTAACTATAAAGCACTGGAGAAAAACACTTATATAGCTGCTGTTTTCAGTCCACTCTTAGCTGGAAAGGAAAGTCCCTGAGCAGCTATCTAACTGTATTCATTGTTTAAGTAGTAACTACCATGTCTGTAGGTTCACTGGGCCTAGAGCGTCACAAAGATCAGAAAATGGAACCATATGCATATGGGTCTTTTGACCCAGCTCACATGCAGTGGGTAAATAAGTGGAGTGATCTCCTCAAAGAGGTTTATTGTCTCCGAAATGTGTTTGGAATCAAAAGCAATAGTGCACATTCTTCATGAACAGCCACAAAATTGAAAACAGCTGAAGTCGAGGTGAAACAATATATTATGCAAAATCACCCATTTACAGATAGCTCATTTAGGATAAATTGTTAACCTTACTCTTGTCTTGCAGCAGTGCTTTGGGATTGTCCATATGGACTGGCACTCTGTTTTTAATTCAGTGTTGGCAACATTAAGGGAAATTTAGTTAGTACTCTTTCAAATATTACAAAGTCATCCTTTGATATTGCTGCAAAACACCAATGTTGGAGGAACCTTTCAAAAGCAATAGAAGTTGATGGTGACCTTGAATGATCCTATCTGCAAAACTCACATTCACAAAACAAGTTATTTAATATTTCCTCTTATCAGATATAATATATATGTCAGGTTTATAAACTTTTCTCCTCAATAAAGTGTAGAAAAGGTTGCAAAAGTGCTGTTTTTTTGTTCTGTTATCTTGCTTCCAAGCAAAGGTGGACCATGTGGATTTTCAAAACAGATGCTTTCAAAAAGGTAACCCCAGAGAGACTCACTTCTTAGTACTACCAATTAAGAACATTTTGTTCAGAACACTGCTACTGTGTAGTTGTTGTGAAAGAAAAAAAAGCGCATCATGTGTCTGCACCATAAAGCACTTCCTGTTTTACTGCATCCATCTCCATCTTTACTACATCAACACTGTTTTTACAAAAAAGCCTTTGGGCCAATACTTGGCTATATCCAGTAACCTTTGTTTAATATAATACAATACCAACCCACTTTTTGTAATTTTCATAAAGTTCTATCATTTGTTATGTTTACTGAACCATAAGTCTGTCATCAGATAGCTATATCCATGCCTAATTTCACCTTACATATACTTTTTCTGGGGGTCTTTTGCCATTTATTTACTTTAAAGGGCATATCTGTCTGAAACTTGTAAAATTAAAGTCTTTAAATACAGAAAAAGCCAAGTAATACTGACTTGTCATATTAACTCAGATGCTCTCACCTGTATTAAAACATGACCTCACCCCTTCAGTCTCTCAAGATCCCAGGTTTTAGACTACCACAAGTTAAGTTTAATGTCCATAGTCACTCTATAGGACTCCTACAGGTAACCCAGACAGTATTTGTCTTCATACACCACACCCGTTTTCACTACAGCAGTTTAAACCACATGTATGAGGCTGTAATGGCCAGTGATGGGTAATCTAGCTTCAGAAGCTACAATCCTGTACCACATATTTCATTTAGCTATTCACTAAATCAGCTGATTCTAATTACCACAGCTTCTCAGCCAGGTAGTGTCATTGAAATCACCTGTATTAATGGCACAGTTAGACCCAGGTGAATTGGAATGTGTGGTGCTGGACAGTAGCTTCTGAACCTAGATTGTCTATCACCAGCTTCATTAAGTCTTCTTAACTCTATAGGGAACTGAATCCATGGCAGTAATTACCAAAACTGGACACCCTAGCTTTAGGAAGTAAAAACCCTCATATGTAGCCTATTTCGTCCACCAATGAATTTGTCTGATGATTTGTGTGCACATTAGGAACAGTTGCTACAGGAAATGGTTGGATAAAATATGTGATGTAGGCCTATATATATTCAATGTATATGTGATATATCTGTATATTCGTTACAAAACTATATTGTTGTTAAAGTTTAGTTTGAAAGAAGTGTAGCAGCACCAGTGTTAAAATGTGAAATAAAGCTCATCGATTATGGCTACAGATCTTTTCAAATACCAGTGACAGAAAGTCACAGTAACAGTATTTGCAATTCCTTCTGCATCTCAGTTGATACGCTTAACCTTTACTGCATGTGATGTTCTTGCTATTCTACAACTGCTGTTAGAATGATCAAACACTCTTGAACAGACTTGATATTAGATATGATATGGTATGCTTTGATCTGTCCTCTGACTGCCATACCTGAGTTCCTGCTCACTTACAAGTATTTACATACATTACCTGTGAAAAGAAGACCTTAAACCAATTAAAATTCATTTGTTAAAAAATACCAGAAAGACCTGATAAGTTATCTACACACCTTTTTATTTTTTATTTTGTATCGTTAAACTCAAAAGAAAGGTTTGTTAAGTAGTAAATTTAGATACGATAAATATTATGTAATATCTTTGCGCGCGCTGTTCAGTTGGCCTCTGGTGCTCCACGGGGGCGTGCGTCACAGCTTGTAGTGAGAGCGACGGTACGTATTACTACCACAACAGTGGATTGAAAATACTGACATTTTGAAAGATTTTGAAGGCGAGCAGACTTGCTGACTTCATCGGTGTAAAGGTATGTGAAAAGTTTGTTTGACGCTTTGATTTTTGTGCTGAGGTGGTGGCATATATTTTTTGTAAACTTGTAATCGTCGAATGAGAACGGCGTAATGGCGCGCGACAAGAGAGAGCGCTGCTGCATCACCAATACACGGGATTAGAGTTTGTTTACTAATCCATTCCCTCCATGCTCTTGAGTTCAGAGGGTTTACTGCTTCCAAAAATAAAAAAGAAAGATGTGACACTATAAAACAGCATTGCCGTTAACAAAACCCGTGTTCTTCATTTTGTATTTTTATCATTTTTGATTAAATGTTTGTAGATATTGGACGTGCAATTATCCTGAAATACCTGCCAGTTAATTCGAACCTGCGGCAGTGCTCTCCTTGTACATTTACTCTGTAATGTAATCTTTAACATCAGAATATTCATATTGTAAACAGGATAAGAAACCTTGATTGTACTCTCCACTGAAAGGAAACAAAGTAACGAACACACCAATGATTTAAGGGTGTTGCAAATTGCAATATCGATTCGAAACATTTTTGTTCCCGTTGTGGAAGGTCGAAGCTTGCCTCGACACGGATTTTACAGAAAATAAAATAACGTTGGTGGTGTTTATGGCGGTTCAATGTTTTGATTGATGTCTAGAGTTGTCGTTGCCTGGATTCTCTCTTGCAGCGTGGCGGTGGGAAGGGAGCACTCCCACCTTTGTTCAGAGAATGGTTGCCTGCCTGTCCGCCTGCACGCGGGGGGAATGCCCTGGTTGTAGCAAAGCCTAAAGCCATTTAAACGTTACATTTTGCGTTTTTTTTTGTTGTAGTCACAATTTGAATGTAGTCTACGCTGTAAATGCAAGATTAAGGGTCTAGTCTGGCTACAAACATGTCTGCCAAAGGCAGAAGTTAAGGCAATATATTTGTAGCGATTCTAAAAATGTGCATGACTAGTTTGCCCAAATGTCTTGTTATTTTTTAAAAGTCTGACTTAACTTTAAAACTTTTATTACAAGTACGTGTGTTATGCACAAGTTAAACGTTCTTCCTGTTTTGAATAGAAATGTTTGACCACAACGATGGCTTCGCATGATGACTTATTTGGAAGCTCATACCAATCGAACTGGTTTAGCTTTCCGAATTTTGCTTTTTGGTTACTTATTTTGTTTTCTGTAGATTTGGCTGATGTCAAACATAAGACTGTGCAACTTTGTTGCTCGAACTTTATTGCCAGCGTGATTTATTTAGTGTTGAACATCGTGTACTTTGTGCATGCAGTGCAGATGGTCACTGGAAGGAGACATGGATCCATGTGGAGTGCGTGATATGGACACTTACGATGTTCAGTTAAACAACTATCTTTTGATCCTTCCACTTTAGTAGTAGCCTAGTTGAATCAGGATTCTTTGCCAAATTTGCCAAAAGAAGCCTTTTAAAAAGCAAACTTCACTGGCAACTGTGTAAACCTTGTCAAGTTCTTGACAACTTGTGCAATGGAACATTATGTACTTCACTGATGCAAGTTCTTGCAAGTCTTGGGTGCTTTTGTATATGCGTGAATCAAATAGAGAAAATCTATGTGTAGTCCGTTGTGTTGACATATGTGAAGTTTAATTAATCTGTCTACCTTATGGCTTCAGTAGTTGCGCCTAAAGTCCTTGCAGGAGTAAGTTGCCTGCTGCTTTTTGCTGCGCAAACTTCGTGGAGTACAATCCCCCAAAGTGCATAATCAGCAAAAAATTTAATAAATAAATAATCCGCACCACAGTGTCTATTGAGGATTTAAAAAGCAAGCTCTTCCTTCGTATGGGCACTGATTCGAGTTGCGTAGTCTGGTGACAATGGCGGAGGGTTTTCATATTTTATGAAATGAGGCAAGCTGTAGCTCCTCAATGGAACTTGCGAGTCCTGCTTTAGTCTGTGCTGGAGTCAATGTATTTGCTGTGTAATTTTGCACAGCGCTCTGGTATTCAGCTCGCCATGCCCTACGGGGGTGCACAGAAGGGGAGTGGTGTTCAGTTGATTTTTTTCAGCGAGCGCACACAGATGAACGCGCACAAACAAGCACGCACGCAGTCACAGACACACAGCCCCCCTGTTTCTACCCCACACAAAGACAAAGTAGTCTTTCTGCTTGAATGGTTCCGCCCTTCGACAGCAGAAGCGTTGATTGAAAAAGTGTTAATTGCCCAAGATATAGTGTGGCTCATAATGAAGCAAGCCACCTGTGCCACGACACGCGACCACACATGACACCATATATGCGTGCACAACAGCCTACGTGACTATTACTATATGTGACTAACCCTAGCTTCTTTAGCCTCTTTAACCCCTGTCACACGGTATCTACATTGAACGACCCTCCAGTTCAATCTGATTGTCTTAAAAATCCTCAGTGACACCTTTGCTGGTTTTAACAATAGACACTATCGTTCGTTTGGGGACATAGCTTGGATTTCGCCCTGGGAAATCGAAGCCATATTTGTTTGCGTGGTGAACTCAAAGACTCTCTGGCTGTCAGAGTAGTATGTATGGCCCCTCCCATGGCTATACATTCTCTGAGCAGGAATGTTTAACCCTATACTTCCTGTACTGCCTTATATGGGGTGTGTCTTTGTAACGTATAGCCCGCACTTCTGCTGAGAAAGAATGCAAGTCTGTATACATTTGGGGGGTGGAGCGAAGGGTGGATTCCTGTTTGAAACAGTTCTTAAGACTATTCATGCGTGATTTGTTTGGCTATCTACTGACTTGTCAACATTTTAGAACATTTGGTGGCTAAGAGTTCAGGAACCATTTCTGGTAGGATGTAAGACTTGGGGGGCAGTTGATTGTATTTGGTAGTTTGGTGCCTGTGTATGTGTTTTTTTTTTCAATCCCTGTTTGTGCTTTGCACCTTCAGAACTGTCGTTGTCAAGATCAGTGATCAGTAAAAAGCCTGTCCTAACACTTTATCTTTCCTATTTGCATGCAATGTGCTCTTCCTTGTATCATCAAAGTTGTCATTCCATGAAAATGACTTGCATTAATGAGCTGTAATTATACTTTTACTTGGCACTACATATTAGGGTTTTGTTTTCATAAGTTTTCAGAAAGTGCATAGGAGGTAAGCAAGGAGGAAATGACAGAATGATTGGAGTGGCAATTGGTAGTATCTATCTGCTTTAACTAATAAAATAGTGGCGCCATGGGTCGGGATATCACAGAATGGCTTAGATTGGTTAAGCCAGACCTGGCTTGCCTTTTTAACCAGTTTCGCTCAGGCATTAGGAAGAAGTGCATGTGAAATAGCTGGCAGAAAAGTTACTTGGCCTCAAAACTAGGAAACTATCTGTGCCAACACACCCACCCCGTGGCATCCATGTCAGCATGGGGCACCTCGGCATGTTGTGTAAGAAAAAAGGTGCACACAAGCAGAAAACAATAAACACTGGCTGCAGACAAACATATCAGACAATAAGACGAAGAAGACTTGCACATTGTGATTAAAATGTTATCTGCTCTTAAATGTATTAAAATAAGCTGTGGAACTAAAACACTACGCAGACCACACCTCTGAGTCTGAACCATAACAAATGTGCAAGTGAGAATCAGCGTGCACGGGAGAGAGAGTTATAGAGGCTCTGTGGGTAGTGTCAAGAATGTGGTTGTGTGTGCTGGCACTGCTCCAGTAGAAAACCCCAAAGCACAGGGCAGGACACTGAATGGGGCCCCATGCGGTTCGTTTGTTTTATTGTTTCCTGATAAAGTTCTTTCTAAACCCAGCGTGCTCATGTAATGATGGCCGCCAGTAAAAAAAATGTACACTTGTTAAATGCACACTTACTTGACCATGAGGTGAAGAGTTAGATTTAAAAACAGCAACAAGTCAAGCGGTGTTAAATTGTATGTAGCCTACCAGCTGTTGCGCTGATCAGTATGTGAGCTACAGTAGCAAATGTGGCTGTGACATTATCTGACCCTCAGATGAAGTACATAAACACATGGCGCCCCGACAGCCTATAGCCATATCCTAGATATATGACGAGCATATCTGTAAATAATTATGGCTGGGACGTAGACAGGGGGTGGGAATAACTCTAAGGGCCCCGCAGTGATGGGGGGGTGTCTCTGAGGACACTTCATGCCATTGCTAATAGGCGGGGGGGGGGGTCAAACTGTTCAAACCAGGATCTGTACTTGTCAATTTAAAGAAATGGCAGATTTAAAAATGCACATGTAAGAAAGCATTTGGCACCTTTTTTTCCCTAGGTAGTTCTTTTTAAATGGCCACAGAGGCAATACCACTGTGTACATGATATCACAAGAAAGAGAACTGAATGAGCTTTTATTTGCCTGTTTTTTTCATTGTGGTACCCTCAATGGTTGAGGAGATATAATCATTTAAAAAAATGCTCCAGTTTTTTTAATGGTCCACCCTTTATAGGTTAAGTTTGTATGTCTTGTGTCTATTTGGGAAATAGGCTGGGTGTGTAGGTTCCTATGTCACACATTGATTAGGAAGTTGGTCTCTTAAACATTCTACCATATGTCAGTAGAGTAACTGTCATGTCCTAATAGTACAAGTGTGGAAATTTGTGTGCATGTGACTATAGTCAGCGGTTAAAGGTGCTGTATGTAAGAAAATAATGGCAAGTAATCATAAAATGATCCTGATATATCACTAGAAAGTAGAGAAACATGTTACATTGAAATGCATATTTCACTGGCAGCAGTGATACAGCCAGAATATTCACATTTTAAAACGGTTTGCAGAAGTCTGGCTGTTTTGATTTTGTCTTTTGCCTCTTACCTCTAGAGGGAGAAGAACACTTAGAAATATTTTAAATTTGATTGCAGTACCAGGTTTGGCCACTGTCCTACATACAGCACCTGTAACACATGTTGTGTCTTGTGATGAAATGTGTGATGAACACCATATTTCTGTTTTTCTCTTACAGGGATGGCGTTCCCTGTGGATATCCTAACCACAGTGGACTATGAATCCCTGGAGCAGAGTTCGAAAGACTACATGTCCAAACTCCTTTATCGAAATACTGAGTCACCTGAATACCTCCAGCTGTCCAGTTCCAAAAAGGTAAGAATTTTAATACGTATTCTTATTTTTGTCCATTTTGATACTGGTCTGGTGTGAAACAGTAATAATTGATCACTCTGGTGGTTATCAGTGATAGGATAACTTTATTATGCAGTGGTATGAACGTCCATGTGAAATAAAAGCAGAGGTCTACCTCACAATCTGTATTGTATATTGCGTATTCAGACTACTTAAACAGCATAACATGGCTAAGCCCCTCTGTATTATGCCATTTTGTATGGGTTTAGTCATAATCAGGGGTACTAGCTTTTATGGATGGTACTACCTTCTACATTTTATATGAATTACAATTACCAATTAATATGTTGGTAACCCCCAACCCTGTTATTTCTGTCTCTTTGGGGAGTACTGGGTCTTGATCGCAGGGTACTGTACACCCCAGTACCCTCTGTAATTTGAACTATGGATTTAGGGCTTGGTGTTTACCCCAAGGTCTCTTAAGGTAGCATTAATTCATGTAAATAACTGTGAATGCCTTGATGATCACATCTTTTTGCATATCATTTTATATAATTAATCATTTAACTGGACATTACATCTTTTTGTTCTATGCATAGATTGAAATAGGCCTTTGCAATGTGAGTTTCGTTCCTCTCCATGGAACCGATGTCAGACACAAGATCCTTGCTCTGTTTACCCTTGATGACCCATTTACAGGTAAAGAAATAATTAAATATGAAGATTGTGTTTTTCATTGATAGGGCAAGTCTGGTAATCTAGTCTCTTGGATGCTGCCATGGCTGTGTTACAGGCTTCAGCTTTTTGACAAACGTAGAGTAAAAATACTTGCGGTGCTTGTGTTGTTTTTGAGTGCTGTTCACTGTTTCTATTATTTGTCTCTTGTTTTTGTTGTGGTGCTAGCTGTGGGGCTGTATCTGCAGGAAAAGTGGTGGCCAGTGGAGGAGGTCCTTAAAACATCAGATACCTCCCGTGAAGGGATCCTTGAGGTACTAAGCCTTTTTTGACAGTTTTAAATGGGAAAAGTTCTACTGGTACACTCATTTTTAGTCCAGCAACAAACTGTGTAGTTTAGAAGGTGTTATATGTACGATTGTGACCAAACTTACCCCCTCTAGAGGCAAGAAGCAAAGCACAAATCAAAACATAAACTGAATTTGTAGACTGTTAATTAAGTTATAACATGCAAATATTTTTCATACAGAAAAATCTACATGACATTTCTCTTCTCTGACAGTAATCATAAGTATACATAAACCTAAAGCACTACACAATAACTTAAACAGTAAATACAGACAATATAGTAAGTATGCACAACAGAATTAATAGACAGTGAGACAACAGACAACAAAGTATGTAGTGTAAAAAAGTGTCACAGTACAGTTGTAAACAGGTAATACAGTGCAAAATTACAGTGGAACAGTGAAAGAGGGAACGGAAAGAGGGAGAGAGATGTGCCTAAAGTAAGTTTCCCAGAATAGGGACACATCAGAATACAACACTCTTTGTGTCATGTGCAAAAAACAATGGGATTGTATTTGTAAACAAATATTGCGGCGGTAAGTGCAAGGATACAGTATGTGCAAAGTGTCAGAGGCTGCAGCAGCTGAAGTAGTTAATGCGTTCATGTGCAGGTGGCTTGACTGTAGTGCAGGGACAGAAGGCTGAAACAAGGGTAGTGTGTATGTATGTTACACATAGCACCTTGAAATTGATAAAATCTTCAACATTCACAGTTCATTTGCATTCCAGCAACAGACTTTGTAGTTTAAAATGTATGTGCATGCCAGCAGTTACACTGTTTTGTACATCGTTATTGGATGTTGTCGATGTATTTGTTTATTTAAAAGAATTTAAGATCCATTTGAACAAGTTTATGGATGAGTGACTGAAAGCATCACGGTGTGCTCTAAGTGGCTATTATGTCACTTCAAATTTCCCTTCACTGACTTCACTAATTTGACAGGAAAAGAAAACTGTAATTATTTTTTAACTTATCAGTTAAGCTCATTGTAATGTGAACTTGTTTATTTTCATAGAATTTAATTCCGATTACCTTAATTGGTTACCTTGTCAAACAAGAAACCATGTTGTCAGTTGACTTGGTAATCAGCTTTTGAACATTTGTCCTTCATAAAAAGGCTGTTGTGGTAAGATAATTGCAAATTGTTTGTCAGTTGAGTTGTCATGTCTTCGATGTTAAGAAATGTGAGCTAAGATAGACAGCGTGTGTTCTTTTCCTTAAGGTGAGAACTGTTGGAGAGAGGGTGGTCCTCTACGTTCTGAACCGTATTGTCTACAGAGCAACAGAGATGAGCAAGAATGAAGTGCCATTTCTCTGTCACAGTGAAAATGACTTTGCTAAAATCCTTTGGAAAAATGGAGAGGCCATTGGCTTTTATTCCGTGAAGCCAGAGGGTACTTCTTTATCAGTTGTCCTCTGACATTTAAGATATGTTACCATACTGCAGTTGCAGTCCTATACCATTTGGGATCATTCTCTCCCATATGTTTACTCCATAGGCAGTTTATGTAGTAGCTTCCTGACACAGCGTTATCAGCTTCCTGTTTTGGATTCCATGTTTGTCCGAAAATGTCATCGTGGTAATGGACATGGGCTTCAAATACTGGAAGACTTTGTGGACTCTTTCAAGAGTGACTGCTTAGGCATAAAATATCCTCTTTCACCTGCAATGTATAAAGGTAACAACCAATCCCTGCAAGACCATAACAATAAAAACAACTAAACTATTAAACTAAAAACATTGAATATCCTCTTTGTCCTAAATGTTTTGTTATCTCCTCTTGTAGTTTGTGGCAAATATCTCAGCACTTATCCAGCAGACATAGATCTGTTGTGGGAAGTCGAGAGTGTAGGAAGCCCCTTTCAGAGGACCCAGATCTCCAGTAAGATTCTAGAGATGGGTCTGAAGCACCAGGAGAATGTTAGCCATGATGTATCCATGGAGGAGGGGATGACACAGATTCAGGAGACTGTGGAATACACTGTGGAAGTTGTGGTGGGTGTCATGTCATCTGTTCATTTTGTGACACTTTTTTTTTTACTTGTAGACATTATGTATTGTCTCCATAGACTGTGTATAAAACCACTGGACAAGCGCTCTGTGACACCGCTAATAGAGTTTCTGGATGAAATCAAAATTGAAGGTGCAGAGAGCTGCCATCTTGGTAATTAATTCTGGAAATGTCAGTGTGAATTATCTGTGCATTAAACTAATGGATAAAAAAACGTACCCACAGTTGTCACAGACTCATACTACTGAAAGACACCAAAGCTGTTTTTTTAAATAAAATTTCAGCATGGACATAACATTTTCATGGACAAGTGGATGTTTGGTTGGATTGCAACTGTGTTCAGTTTTGGATTCATTGTTTGGCTTAGAATGTTGCCACTTTGGTTGTCTCTCAATATTCAATCCATGTGTTATTTGTAGGAAAAAGTTGTGCAGATTGACACACATGTTCACATATCCAAAGGTAAGTTTCTACACCTCCAGAACATTGTTGCATTTAAAATAAATATTTAGGTTGAAGTAATGGAGCATTAAATGGCTCGATAAACTCATTTGAATTTTTTTTCAGATGTGGAAGATACACCTGTGACTGCACGCAGCAGGAGCAGCCAGCTGAGGCGCAAGAGACTGAGAGAGGAGAGCAGTGAAGTAATGGAGGAAACCTTCTCAGAGAAAACCATAAGGTTAGAGTACTTTTTAAAAAAGGACTGTTTGTTAGCAGTTTCTTTATGAAATTAATATGAAATTAAATAAGTTTTGTGATTCATCATATGGTTTGTATGTGCATAGGGTCGAAAAAATTAAAGCAGGAATTGACACACCTGCAGAAGAGACAGTGGTCGAGGAACACACGAAAGATGAAGACGATCTGGTTTTGGGCACAGGAGATGTGGTGTCTTCTGAGCTAACACAAGTGAGATGTTCCTTTCTGACATCAATTATTTATTCAATATTTCATCACATAACTTTTAAATGCTGCTAAAATACAGATTTACAATATAAGTGCTCCGGAGACTGGCTTTGATAAGCTGCAAAAATGCATTGCACTCAACCTTTATCCAATGTGAATTTTCATCTATTGTCTTTTTTTGGTACAGGCTTCAGATGTAACTGCTACAGTGATTGATAAAGATGGTTATGAGGTCGAGTCCTCCATGGAACTTGCAGAGCAACTGAAGGACCTACCAGAACAGGTCTCAACTGTAGATGTTGTGAAATCTGCATCAAATGTATCTGCTAGTGAAGAGACGGTAACCTCAAAAATAAATGACAGGGAGGAAGATGTGCAAGAGGGGAAGCACAGTATTCTTCAGTTACCTGTTGAAGATGTGCAAAGGGAGAATGAGGGAGAAGACGGACCACAGGTAGTTACCACTTCTAAAGCAGATGTTAGTGATGCGTCCCAGCTAACAGTAGTTGAAGATGTCAAAATGACTTCAGAAAGAGATGAGGAGGAGGAGGATGCAATGCTAGACAAGGAATCAGAAACTTTAGAAACTGTGGAGGATGAGGAGCACAAAAAGGAGGCAGGGCAGGGGTCTGTAGAAGAGTTAGACAGTTTTCTTCAACAATCTGAAACCAGTGCTGGGCCAGGAGATAGTGGGGAAGCTGAATCTGCTGAAGAGCAGGAAGCTGTGGCAGAAGACACAGCAGATCCATCAGCTGAGAAAGCTGAACCAGCAGAAGAACAGATGTTGGAGGGGAAAGAGACTGATGCAACAGATTTGGATGTTGACACATCAGATGTAACAGAGAGTAAAGACAACCTTGATGACACTGCAAATGAAGAAACAACAGAATCCAAGGATGATGCAGATGAAAAACAAACAGAAATTATACAGGAAGACGAAACACCAAAAGAGGGAAATGATACTGATTTAACACCCGCAATAGCCGATGGCAAAGGTGAAGATATAGATATCACAGATAAACAAGTTTCTCAAGATGAAATGGGAACAACCACACAAGAGTCATCAGATCATGAAATGGGAACAGATGAAGCAGAGGAAAGCCCAATAGTTGAAAAGAGAGTCTTGAGGAGGAGAACTGTAGCAAGCAGAGAAACACCAAGACGCAAATCTCAAAGAGGCAGCAAAAAAACTGTGGCAGAAAGCACAGCAGCTCCATCAGCTGAGAAAGTGGAACCGGCAGGAGAACCGATGGAGGAGGCGAAAGAGACTGCTGAGGAGACCTCAGACGATGAAGCTCCACAGACCTCTCAGAGAGTTCTTAGAGGCAGAACAAAAGCAGTGGAGGCCACTCCTAAACGCAAATACACCAGGCGAAGCAGGAAGAATGTGGCCCAAACTGACAGCCAGCAAACAACTGAGGCAGAGGAAGAAGGTGACAAAGGGGACGATGGTCAAGAAGTCAAAGCAGATGAGAATGTTGAGATAGAGTCTGAAACTGCAACCATAGTTGAGGAAAAGGACACTGCAGACAATCAAAAGCTAACAGAAACAGAAGTAAAAACTTTAACTGATACAACAGAGACAGAGGGCCAGGTAACAGCAGATGAATCTGCTGAAGACAAAAATGAAATCCAACTTGAGAAAGATTTGGAATCTGAAAAGACAGTCGAAAAAGATGCAACAGATTTGGATGTTGACACATCAGATGTAACAGAGAGTAAAGACAACCTTGATGACACTGCAAATGAAGAGACAACAGAATCCAAGGATGATGCAGGTGAAAAACGAACAGAAATTATACAGGAAGACGAAACACCAAAAGAGGAAAATGATACTGATTTAACACCCGCAACAGGTGATGATAAAGGTGAAGATATAGATATCACAGATGAACAAGTTTCTCAAGATGAAATGGGAACAACCACACAAGAGTCATCGGATCATGAAATGGCAGCAGATGAAGCAGAGGAAAGCCCAATAGTTGAAAAGAGAGTCTTGAGGAGGAGAACTGTAGCAAGCAGAGAAACACCAAGACACAAATCTCAAAGAGGCAGCAAAAAAACTGTGGCAGAAAGCACAGCAGCTCCATCAGCTGAGAAAGTGGAACCGGCAGAAGAACCGATGGAGGAGGCGAAAGAGACTGCTGAGGAGACCTCAGACGATGAAGCTCCACAGACCTCTCAGAGAGTTCTTAGAGGCAGAACAAAAGCAGTGGAGGCCACTCCTAAACGCAAATACACCAGACGAAGCAGGAAGAATGTGGCCCAAACTGACAGCCAGCAAACAACTGAGGCAGAGGAAGAAGGTGACAAAGGGGACGATGGTCAAGAAGTCAAAGCAGATGAGAATATTGAGATGGAGTCTGAAACTGCAACCATAGTTGAGGAAAAGGACACTGTCGAAGTGGATTCTCACCCCACTGATGCACATGAAGCTTCAGAGGAAAAGTGTGCACAGGACGTTTCTGAGTTAGAGAGTGAAGTTACACAAAATGCATCTGCTGAAGACAAAGATGAAAGTCAATCTACAATAGATCAGGCAGTTGAAAAAGAGAACAAATCTGACAAGATCATTGATGAGGATGTTTTGGAAGTGGAAGAAATGACAGAAGTAAAGGATGATGCACAAGAATCAACTGAACAGATAAAAGAAACAGAGGATAATGTGGAACCGGAGGGTGAGGAGACAATGTCAGAAAAGTCTCCAGCTATAGTAGGGGATGAAGAGACTCCAAAAGATGAGAAAAGTTCTGAAATGCAGTCTGATGAAGATGCAGCCAAAGAAACTGAACCTGACTCATCCACAGAACATCAGATTGAAGATATTTCCACCAACACCATTCCAGAAGCAGTGGGGCAAGATAGTCAAGAAAAAACAGTGGTGGAGATGAGTGGTGAAAAAACAGATGTAAATGAACAGACGGAAGAAGCAGTAGATGTGCAGGAAAAGGAAATTACTGAAAATAAAGTGACTACAGAAGAACCTCCAGTTGCAGAGGAGCAGACAGCAGAGACTGAAGAGGTGAAACTGCAGAAAGCCACTATTGTTTTAGTTGATGTAAATAAGGTAGCTCCCCAGCCTGAATTGGAGGCAGAGGATTCAGACATAGCATTAGCCATTGATGACAAAGATGCATCTGGTGAAGGTCAGACACCACAGATTGAAGAGGACAAGAGCACATCTGATGACATGGACAACACTGTTCCTCAATCAAACAAACAGGATGAGGAGTTTGAGGATTCCCAAGCCTCTCAGGATGAAACAGAAGCAAATAAATCATCAGATCATGATATGGAGTCAGATAAACCAGAGGAAAGCCCAACAGTTGAAAAAAGAGTCCTGAGGGGAAGAACTGTAGCAAGTAGCGAAACACCCAGACGTAAATCTCAAAGAGGCAGCAAGAAAGCTGTGGAAGAAAGCACAGCAGCTCCATCAGCTGAGAAAGCTCAACCAGCAGAAGAACCAATGGAGGAGGGAAAAGAGACTGCTGAGGAGACCTCAGAGGATGAAGCTCCACAGACCTCTCAGAGAGTCCTCAGAGGCAGAACAAAAGCTGTGAAAGCCACACCTAAACGCAAGTCTAACAGACGAAGCAGGAGGAATGTTGCCCAAATGGAGGAAGAATCGGAGAAGGAGGATGATGAAACACAACAGCTTAAAGAAACAATAGAAGAAATGGAGGAGCTTCCACCATCAAATGAACAAAGTGGGGAATCTGCAATGCCTAAAATGGCGGATGACACAGATGTAGTTGAGCAAGATAAAGGAGAACAAGATGAATCTGTAAACGACGAGCAGAGTACCCAAGAAGATATTGGTGAGCAGGAGGAGAAGGATATGGTAATACAAATCTCTTCAGATGAAAAAGACACAGAAATAGCAGACAATGAGACACCAGAGGAAGACAAAATGGCTGATGCATCGGTTAAAGAACAGCAAATTCAAGAGGGTGACACAGAGACTGCTACTGAAAGTGTAGACAAAGACAATGCAGACAAAGGGATGATGGCAGAACAACAAGAAATAGAAGAGCAGGGGCAGAGTACTGAACAGCTTAGTGACACACCAGATAAAGAAGATCTTCCAGTGACTGAGGAAATGGAAACGACAGCAGATGATGTTACTATAGAAGAACCCTCAGCTGACAACAAGCAGCAAGTGGAAACTGATGCAGGTAAACTGCAGAAAGCCAGTGTTGTTTTAGTAGATGTAACTAAAGTTTTACCTCAACCCGATACAGAGACTGAAGATGAGAAAGGTGAAACAGGAGATGTGACACCACAGACTGTAGAGGACATGGATAACACTGTTCCACAAACAGACAAACAGGAGGAGGATGTTAAGCAAACAGATTTGCAAGTTTGTCAGGACGAAGCAGAAGAAAAGGAGTCATCAGATCATAATATGGGAACAGATGAAGCAGAGGAAACCCCAACAGTTGAAAAGAGGGTCCTAAGGTACAGAACTGTAGCAAGCCGAGAAACACCAAGACGCCAATCCCAAAGAGTCAGCAAGAAAGCTGTGGCAGAAAGCACACCAGCTCCATCTGCTGAGAAAACTTGCCCTGCAGAAGAACAGATGGAGGAGAGTAATGACTCTGCTAAAGAGACCTCAGAGGATGAAACTCCACAGAGAGTCCTCAGAGGCAGAACAAAAGCAGTTAAGACCACTCCCAAATGCAAGTCCACCAGAAGAAGCAGGAGAAGTGTGCGACAGAACAAGACTCAGGAATCTGAAGAGGAACCTGAAGAAAAGAATGAACCTGAAGAGCTTGACGTTCCAACATCCGTGGAACATTCCAAAAAGCAGGCAACAGAGGAGGTGACATCAAATGAAAAACAAGGGGGTGCAGAAGGACTGGAGGAAGGTGATGCTGAGAAACAGGCCATGCAGGAAGAAGATAAAGTGACTGAGGGGGAGCAAAGCACTGAAAACACTGATGCAAATGAACATGTGGAAGAACTGGTGAACAAAGAGGGCATCTCAGCACTTGAGGAAGAAGCTTGTACTGAACAAAATTCCTCAGAGGAATTTGAAACACTTCAGTTGCAAAAAGCCACAGTTGTTTTGGTGGACCTCAAAGAAAGTTGTATTCAATCAGGCATAATTTTAGAGATCGAAAATACAGAGGGTAAAGTAGATGAAGCTAATCTGGATGAGCAAGAAAAGCCAGCAGTTGATGAGGAAGCAGAAGTCCTCTCTGAGAATACTGAGACCAAAAATGATGGTGACCAGGCAGTTCTTGAGAATGTATCTTCTAATTTAGAAGGGACATCAGAGATGATGGCCAGTGATGAACTAAAAACCGATGCAAATGAAAAGGAAAATCAGGGAACATTAGAAAAGATACCTATAGAAGAGAAAGAGGAAGAACAGGAGGTAATGGCTGAAGCTGAGATCTCGGCCCCTGAAGGGGACAGTGAAATGGCACCAATTAGCTCAGATCCAGAAGATGATACCACAAAGACACAAAAAGGAAGACCAAAGAGGAAACGAAGAGCAGCCAAGTCAACACGCAGACAGTCTAAACGTGTTCGAAAACAAGAGGAAGAGGAACCAGTAGAAGAAGAGGCAGAGGAAGAGGACATCGATGTTGACAAGAATAAAGAATCTGACAAGCCCATACTAGAGGAACCTGTGTCACAGGAAGTGGAAGAAGAAATAACTGAGCCAATAGTAGATTCCACAAAAGAGTCAAACCAAATACAGGAACTCCCAGATAACAGTGAACTTGAACAAGAACAAAGCACTGCAGACACAGAAGCAATTGGCAGTGTAAATGAAGAAAAAGTGGATGAAGAGGAACTTCCTCCAGTTGTTGAAACAAGAGTTCTGAGAAGTAAAACAATAGCTGTGACGTCTGCTCCCTCAGAATCTAAAGGGGCTGATGATCAAGAGGGTACAGAAAAATCAACTGAAGCTGAAGATGTACAGCAGGAAGGACAAGGAGATGAGAAAGGGAATGATGACACCACAGAGGAAGGACAGAAAATGGATGACGAACCCAGCTCTGAGAAAGAGGATGGACTGAAGGCTCCGGAACTGCCTTCTGAGGCCAGAGCAAATGAGAAGGAAAATCAGGAAAAATTAGAAAAGATACCTACAGAAGACAAAGAGGAAGAACAGGAGGTAATCGTTGAAGCTGAGATCTCGGCCCCTGAAGGGGACAGTGAAATGGCACCAATTAGCTCAGATCCAGAAGATGATACCACAAAGACACAAAAAGGAAGACCAAAGAGGAAACGAAGAGCAGCCAAGTCAACACGCAGACAGTCTAAACGTGTTCGAAAACAAGAGGAAGAGGAACCAGTAGAAGAAGAGGCAGAGGAAGAGGACATTGATGTTGACAAGAATAAAGAATCTGACAAGACCATACTAGAGGAACCTGTGTCACAGGAAGTGGAAGAAGAAATAACTGAGCCGATAGTAGATTCCACAAAAGAGTCAAACCAAATACAGGAACTCCCAGATAACAGTGAACTTGAACAAGAACAAAGCACTGCAGACACAGAAGCAATTGGCAGTGTAAATGAAGAAAAAGTGGATGAAGAGGAACTTCCTCCAGTTGTTGAAACAAGAGTTCTGAGAAGTAAAACAATAGCTGTGACGTCTGCTCCCTCAGAATCTAAAGAGGCTGATGATCAAGAGCGCACAGAAGAATCAACTGAAGCTGAAGATGTACAGCAGGAAGGACAAAGAGATGAGAAGGGGAATGATGACACCACAGAGGAAGGAGAGAAAATGGATGGCGAACCCAGCTCTGAGAAAGAGGATGGACTGAAAGCGCCGGAACTCCCTTCTGAGGCCAGAGCTAAGTTGACATTGGAGGATAAAGTAGAGGAAGAGGAGGGAGTAGAACAACAAACTGAGGCCATTACAGTAGAAAACAGTAAGACCACTGTAGAGAATGACATCAAGGTAGTCTCAGAAACAGAAATGGATGAACAGACAAGTGACAACACAGAGAAAGAAGAGAGTGCAGGGGAGGATGATAGTGTAGATGAGGAGGAAGAGGAGGAGGAGGAGGAGGATGTGCTTGTTTTGAGAGGTAGGTCAATCATCCAAACACCAAAACGTCACAATAAAAGGGCCATACAAAACGAGAATGATCAGGAGGCAGTCAAGGAGACGCCAACTCACAAAATAACAAGGGAAAAGACCGCTCAGGGAAAAAAAAGGGCTAAAGTTGAGGTTACACCTTTGCGACGATCTTCACGCAAAACTCCATCAAAATTTGCTTTCTAAAGAAAAAAAAACCCAATGCTGTTAATTTACGGGACCATATTTTGTGTACTAGAATTAGATATGAAAAACAAAACAAACAAAAAACATTGTAGAAAAGTGGAAATGCAAAAAGACGGTTTTGTAATTTTATTTTTGTATGAAATTACAAGCTTTTTCAGTAATCTAGTGAAAGCAAGATAAATAGTGTCCAGGTGTATAATAAGAGGAAGATGAAAATATCTGGCTGTATTTTCAGGGCTTTTTGGATTCTTTATGTACATCTTATTTTTATGAATTACAGGTGACAAATTTACAGAAATTTTTACATCCCACAGTAAGACATTGAGATGAAAAACAGTTTATATAACAGCATTTTTCACAAAATGAAAATCAGGATAACCAAATGAAATCAAGTTAAATTATGTTTTTCTCAAATGTTTTTTGTATTTTGTAAATCATTGCAGTGTCAACTGAATGTATCGCTTGTAATCCTGTAAAAGTTCAGATTATTTTGTGTTCCCAAAGCACTGTCTTTCTGTCGAAAATGATTCAACAACTATTTCGCCAGCAGCTATCATTGGCACTATTAATTAGGAACTATTGGTTTTATTTTCATAATCATAATTTCATTTTTGCTGCAATATGAGTGCTATGCTTCGTTTTGTTACACCCCTTTTACCTGCTTTACATTCATAACAGTTTTTACATTGCAAAATTTTGGAATAATTTCCTCTTCCAAAATGTAGGCCTTTCGACTGAGATAGATGCTACTTAAATCTTTAAAGTCATGTTTTTGTTTTCATTCATTTTTCTGTAAGTATACTCTTTTCAATTTAGTACTCTTCCTGATCATAACCATATAATATTCAGCACAATACATTACAGAAACATGCATACCATAGTGTAAAATTACAGTTCTGAAAACATCCTTGTGCAAATGAATTGAATCAAACATTTGCAGAAATATTGTGAATTTATGTCAAAGGGTTTTTTTCTAATTTGTTTTGCCTATAGAATTGGACAAATCAACTAGTACAGTAAATCCATGACACAGTTACTTGAAAAGGCATTTAAGTAATTAAATCTGATTTTATTTTAAGTTATTTTTAGAGAGGAAACAAGAGGCTAAAATTCAGCTATGACATTAGAACGAGACAAGTCTGGTCAGAATTTAATGGATTTCATGCTGAGTATAAACTACGTAATTAAAAAAATATATTTTATTTATACTGATATGCATTGCAGACTTAAACATGTGGTAGAAAATATTTAAAATAGTCCCTTGTTACAATTGAAGGTGGAAATGTGTGATCCACTTAATTTTCACAAGGATGTGTACGCCCTTTTATGAAATGGTTATTTCATGTCAAACTCCATTATTTGTTGCAAATCACAATTGTACGTGTCTGTGTTACCAGTTATTTTATGTAATGACAATGTTAATTGTTTATGTTGTTTTTAACTACCTGTTTTGTAGAAACAGGATATTTTTTAGTACTTACCTTTTCTACCACTTTGCCTACCTCTTTTCTCTAAAATGCTTCCAGTTGATAGCCCTTGTTTATGTCAGGACAAGGAAAAGTAAGAAAAAAAAATGTCAATGCAGTAAGTTAGGAGGATGGGTATAATAATATAATCTCACAACTAGAGCATTACTGATGAATCTGTAAACAGTAGCCTAAAGCATAGAACCAACTTTAAAAAGGCAACATGCTAAATGGATCTTTTTAGGTCAGTTTAACTTGCACTACTTTGCAGTTATCATGAACAATGCCATGTACTGCCATGTCATGACACTTGGAAAAATAGTAGAAGTTGAACCAGTGTAAGAAGATCCACTCAGCACCTTAGCTTAAGCTTTTAGGTTGGTTCTATGATCACTTTCACAGTACATTTCCATCCCTGGCATAGTGTATTCATTCACTGATTACACTTACTAACACACAAGGAAATGATTAGTCTGTTGCTTACAGATATATATCCACCACCCCACCACCCCCTCCTCCTCACTGAATCCCTAACCCTGAAGTGCCATTTTTGCCAACATGAAAGATTAGCCATACTGTGACTGTACCACTGAAACCCAGCAGTGGCACTACTGATGTTAATTTCCTTTTTTTCTGTACTGAGCATATGTGTGTTATTAATAAAGTTTCTCCCCTAAATGTGGAATGTCTCATTTTTCTCATTATATATGACCTACTGTTTAAAGCCTAATTTCTTAATGCATCGCAGTTTGGTTGATGGCTCAATGCATATGGCTGTATTTCTGCCTATTATCTATATTGTTAATGCAAATCAACCTAGAATTAAACCACTCTAATTTAACATACTGTAATTCAAATTAAAGAATTTGGACAACTTTAAAAGGTGAACTAAAATCAATGTGGTTTGTGCCAGAGATATTTCTATCTCAATGATGATTAGGGCTCTAATAGTTAACAACCACTAGATGGTGCCATTTTTCTATTAAACGTCTGCTCTACTGAAGTATTTGGAAGCCAAGCCAGCAAGTCAGAGGAAAGGAGCTGGCTAGTCTGTCTTTTTTAATTATTATTATTTATTTGATTTTTAAGATTCCTATCTGTGCACCCTGAATCTTGTCTTGAAGTTTACTGATGTCTATGAAAGTCTGTTACATTTCTAGTTAAACTTGAGTGACAATTTTATGTTTTCTGAGTGCAGATGCTGGTACATGAGAAGGAAGTGGCTGTAAAAACAAATTGAAACCCCCTCTTACTCTGCCACTTCCGCAGTGTCATCTCCCACTCTCACACCTCATCTCTCTCACAGACATGGCATTACTGTCCCTTTTCCAAGCAGACGAGTAGTTTGTAATACTTTGGCTGAACATCTCATGTTCTCAAAGCCTCCTTTCAAATTCAATAAACAAATTACAGCAGTAATTCAGTGAAGCTGGCAGACTTCTTGGAACACAAACTTTGAGCTTCATTTTAAGCCAAGAGCTTCGTGCTATCATTTAGATTTAATTGGCCAGTTGAGTCCCCTTACGGTAGTAGTGTCCTAGATCTGTTTTAAACATGCACTATTAGGTTACACATAATAGTTTAGTTGGCTGTAGTTAATGGGTTTTCAGTAGTACAGTATTCAGTGTCAGTATGTTGAAAATGCTTGTGTCTAAGTGGTTGATAAGTACACCCTGTACAAAAGAAAGTGTTCAAAACGAAAGGGTAAGTTGTATGGTGATGGGTTTTGGAAACTGGCTGTCTTAGTGGTTTCACTGTGGGCCCTTCAGAATCTGACTCACTCATTCATGTGTGGGTGGAATTAGATGAATTGAGTAGACATCAGAAGCACTTATAATTCCTGACAATCTTGTTTTTGTCTCCAGCTGTTATGGTGGACAGCCCCATTCCTCTGTTTGTAAATGGAACGGCTTTTTTTTTTCTTTTTTCCTCTGGCCACGTCATGATACAGTCAGGGTGGTTGTTTACTTAACCAAACTCCTCAGCCACGTGGGAGTACTGCTGTTTGGATGCACTGCCCTACAGCAATTCCTTCTTTCTCTCACAAAACACTTTGCGAAGACTTTTTTCTGAGAGGAGGCTACTGCATCCAGTGTTTGTGTTTGTTAGTTAAAATGGTAGTTGTCTGGGGAGATGCAGAGTTATCACAAAAAATGGAGAACATTTTGGGCTTTCCAGCTAGTATGGAATGAATGGGATCCAATTGATGAAGTATCTATTGTCATTTATATTCCTATAATATCATTACCTACTTTCAACCACTGAACCAAGTTGGCATTCCTTCCCCTGCAACATGCTGACTTGCATAATCTGCCAGGTTTACATCTATCCCAGCCTCAATGAGAGCTTTGACCAAGGCCAGGTCCCCTTTCTTGAATGCTCTGTGTAGCTGAGTCTCTCCCTTTGCCATTTCTCTTATGGATGGCTCATAAGTTTACTTTCACACTCTCTATGGTCACTATCCACAAACACATTAAAGGAGAAGAGAAATGGGACAATGACAACATCATGGAAGGAACTGATTGGTACAGAGCACAGACATGACAGTCAAGGTTAATCTGCAAGCTGAGAGAAACACTTGCATGAGCTCAGCTGAGTCTCAGCTGTCCGTCACTGACCTCCGATCAGTATTACACCCTGTAAGGAGGCACTGACAGACAGCCGGTGGGAGGTAAAGGTAGGGGGGTCGAGAATAAATGACACACAAGACTAAATATTAATAATTAACTGAAACCTTGCTCCTGATAGTTAATTAATTAATGAACCCACCCAACAACAGTCTTTATTTACCCCCCCCCCCCCCCCCCCCACCTTACCTTCTACATACCAGAGGGGCACAGGATATAGAAAGACACGTAATAAAATTGGGGAACGTGATATGTGCCATCAACAATTGCGGCAGTGTGCAGCCATGAGGTAGGTCTAGTGTTGTGTTACCTCCTCTGGCTCCGTGGTGATATAATGGGCCTGGGCCTTTGAAGCTCAATATTGGCATGACTCTGGTCATTCCTCCGCTCGCACACCCTGAAAGGACTCTATTGTGAGACACAAGTATTCTGGAAATGAATTTGAAGAATGCACCACCTTGAATTAAAATACCTTTTGTGGAAGCAATACACCAAATGCTTTTCTTTTGCTGTGATAACATCAGGGTGGATGTCTGACTTGATATGCAGAAACCTTGTGTATGGTAGATCACAAACATTTAAATTAAACCTCTTTCGTGACTGTTCTCACACAGTTTAGCCATGTTTTTGTATAGCATGTACGAGAAAACACGATTTGATTTTAGAGCAAGAGAATTTATTTAAAAACGTATTTGTGTCTTTTGTGCATGTGTTTAAAAATCCCCCATAAATCAGTTAGGCAGTTAAGCTCTTGTTGGCACATGTAACCCAACCACCTGTGTTTCACATCTAGATATTTCCTGTGTAAGGGCAACAGAATGGAACTGTAACACCAGCTAACCTCAGCTTTTGCCACCTCTCTGCATCACACTAGCCACACCCAGCAAAAGAGGCACAAGATATTAACACACAGATAAGTGTGAGCAGTCCTTGCATGCAGTAGACCACTGGGACTATTGTGGTCGAAAGCATGTGCTTTTGTGAAATCTTTGGATTCAGTCTAATGCTAACAGCCTATCAGGTTGTGCCAGTTTGGAGCATGTTCATAAAAATGCCCTTTGTGTGGGGGAACACTGTGTTCCGGGTCCAGGCACATCTGTTTTGCATGAGATTTGCATTGTATTGCAGGCTGTGGGGTAGATCATGTAAATACAAACGTACAAAGGATAGTCTGTTCTGTTGAAGTTAGGACTCTTGAATGGAGCCAAGCATATTGATGATCTAAAATAATGTATTTGCTCATTACAATTAACTGTGAATTAACCTTTCTGAACAATGTTACATCAAAACAGAAACTTTAGTTCTGATAATTTAACTCACTTTTCAGGATCGATTGAGAACGATGACACCAAATTACCATTTCCATCTTCAAAGTACTTTATTGATTTATTTATGATTCAAATTTTAAGTCAGTTTGGTTTCGGTTTATTCTTTGCCATTGAGAAGATGTGAGTTTTAATAAGAGGGGGCCACATTCTAGACCAAGATGACAGGCTCAAGAATAACTATTCTTACACCTCTGTCAACTCTGGCACCACTCTGCTGTCCAAATTAGCACCTGAGATAGCACAGGCCCTTTATGTTTATCTCGAGCTGGAAAAGTAATATGGATAGACGGCAACCTGAGAGCGAATAGGTTACTAATCTTTACTGGATATTGCTCGTAAGCATCAGTGATCTTGTGTCCTCCTTACCAATATTAACAACTTGGGTGTCAAGTCATGATACCCTTTTTTATGGTCTGGAAAGTTTTGGGTATGGTAGGGTGTAAACTTGATGCTTTGTGCTGAGAGGTGGTCTCGCCCGGGCTGTAAAACACTATAGAATCGCCACTGAGGATGTGTTATGTGGACGACACTGTTGGATGAAGTGGACATTGATATGTGATTAAATAGGCAGGCAGGCTGGTTGCCCAATTGTAATGAGCCGTTACAAAGTGAAACCTTAGGCAGAGAGGCCATTGCTCAACCAACTGTTTATTTGTCCTCCCTCTCAAAGAGAGGGCAACTGCATTGACTAGCAGGTAAACTACTTATACAGCAGAGTCAAGCAGTTTTTAAGTTCAGGTGATAACACAGAAAGTACCCTGAAGCAAATGTATCTTCGAAGGCAGTTTGTTGGTTATATTTTTGATAAAATGGTGCACATGTAGCTTAAACCACTTCTTTTATCAGCTTTTTGAACAATACTTGTTAGCTGTGAAGCTCTGTACGTTTTCCATTTACACTCACCTGCGTTGAGTTTTGAGCAAGCTGATCAATATAACAACCATAGTGGAGCATTCACAACAGCTTTTTGACGAAGGTATTGGCGACATCCGAAGAATCGTTATAAGCAAAAAAGGGCAGGTCCTTTGCCCATTACTGGTGTAATTTGGTGCTGGTTTGTTAGTGTTGCCCATCTGGAGTTGAAATAAAGCCCATAATGTGTGTAACTGCAATGATCTCATAGCAGGCCAAGCCATTTTCCACACCCCAAACATGAATGACCAGTCTGTTGAGATTTTAAAGATCTTTTTAGTTGCTTATTGCAATTTTAGTTCCCTAATTATATCTACTGAAAGACTAAAATGCTCAGATAGGAACTCAAGACTTAAAAAATGTTTACACTAAAATCTACACTAAGGATGTTTAGAAATATTTCAAGCAGAGTCAGCATCCAAAGGAATGCAATCCAAAGCCTATTAACTATGCCAGTTGTATAACATAGAAATTGCATTAAAGCTTTGGATTACAAAAAAATGGTATCCCAAAAACACTCCTTAACCCCACAATGTGAACAGGACAATGAGGATTTATTTCGGGAGGCTTTTTGGAGCCTCTGTGAGTTGTCTCGTTCCCCCGGCCTTGGCCCCTTGTTTGGCCGACCTTTGGCAGATATCCCTGGGCAGATGATCGAGATGGAGGCTGCTGGGGCCGGGAGGGGAGAAGAAAGGCTCTTTGTTGGAGCGAGGTCCATGTGCCCTGGCAGGTTTGGGTACTGCATCGACGCTGAGTGATGTGGTTTGTCTCTCAGCGCGCTCGCCGGCACTTTGGCACAGCTCTATCCCTCTGAGACCCATGAGGCCTCAGTCCCAGCGCACAATGGGGATGCAGCGACAATTGTAGGCTCTGATGACCAGACAATCATCGGTGTGGGGCCCATGATTTTAAGCAATGGTGTTCCTCTAGGTCCATCCAAGTAGAGAGACACACACACACACAATGAAAGCACTTTCAATGCACTAAAAGTGCTCACACAAAATTAAGAAAGAGCATCAGTCCAGACATGAACTTGTAATTATGAATGCACCTGTGTTCTTTGTGGTCTGTTTTCCATTAAGAGTTCTTTATATTCCAAGTCATTTTTCCTTGCATTAAAGATGCTATACATATGCAAGTTTTAGCAGGAAATCATAAAACGGTCCCGATATGTCACCATAAATTACAGAAAAATGTTTAATTGAAATAGTTATTTTACCAACAATAATAGTGCAGCCAGAAAACTTGCCTTTTAAAACTTGATTTACAGCTCACAAAATCTGTGCATGTTTTTATCTTGTATTTTGCCTCCTGCCTCTAGAGGGGGAACAATGCTTCACAGTTTTTTGAATTTGTTGCAGTACAAATTTTGGCCACAATTGTACTATATACAGCATTTAAGCCACTTAAAGGCAGTGGATACATAAGGATTTTTGAGGCATGTTTCCTCCGGGGACAGGTGATGTTCATCAGCTTACACTCCTTAGTGTGTGACATGACGCGTTATCTTTTCTAACTGCTGTGTAATGTGTGATGTGTGTGGATCGCATGTGCTTTTCCACCTCTGCTTCACCAGCTGCGCCTTGAGTTTTACACTGCTGTCTGTGTGAGTGGTAAAAATGAAGACTGAAACACACAAACTGTTACTTGTGTTTCAGAGTTGACATTGATGGGCGACCATGGAACCACATCCGGGACAAACCATGAGTCTAAAACCAACATGCTTCAGAGTGAGATACAACAGCCTCCCTTCACAGACCCTCTGAGTCCCCGGGCTGCCACGGCCCCCCATGTGTGCTGGGGAGAGCAGGCCAATCGGTTGCTGTACAGCGTGTTAGTCTCCTTACAGAGAACAAGCCCCCCAGGGCACATGACGTCATTCCATGACGTCAACAACAGAGACGGGAAACGTGCTGGCCTCTCATTCTTTACTCTACGATGTGGCACAGGCTGTGCCCCCTCAGTGTAGACTTGCTTAAGTACTGTAGCTGGGTTACTCTGAAATCTTCCAACACACACATGTAGGCACTCGTGTAATTATCATGTTGAAATGTTTGTAATATACCGGAACCCTGTACACAGTTCAGTTTTAAAGTTAACTTTTTGATGACTATAGTTCCCCAAATCCTACAAGTTCTGTTGTCACATATACTGCTGACTGGAAAAACAGGTCTTGTGTGGAGGTTAAAATTATGTAAACCGAGGCATTTAAAACTATGACTGGAAAAACACAGGGGCCTGAATGACTTAATTCATACACACAGTGCACTTATTCATTTCAGTGCAAAGAGAGATGGGACCTTTGTGCCAAATAGCTCACTGCTCTCTCTGCAGGTCTGGCTGGGCACACGTGCCAGTTTGATTAGTGCATTCTCAACGAACAAGAAAGAACTAATAAATACTTTTCATAGGTAACACAAGTAACACAAAGGAAAAAAATGGTAACACATCTTCATGAAACACCTCTTTTCAGTGTTTTGCCAGTGACACACGCTGGTGGGAAATGAGCTTTGCAAGTTGGCGGCACCAGGCATTTGTCATGACGGACAGGGCTGCATGCCCAAACATTCTGGGCATATAAAAACTGTGTTTAAACAAAAGTCCCTCTCACCAGGCCTGAGCAAACAGTACTAATTCAGCCCTGACCAACCCTTCTAATCACTACTATCAGATTTACCATCAATGAAGTGGGAGTAAACTGATTCAGTTTGCATTTGTTGGGTGTTATTTAATGCTTTTCAATTAATTAATAGAGGATTTCCCTGAAAGGCAGAAGGTGAAATATGATTTGCCATGTTAAAATAACACCAGATTGGATTTATATCATAGTCAGCTTCCTCCTCTGACTTCCTTCAATTGTCCACAAAAATATGCTCAATGTGTTTCCTGGACCTGTCTAACTGAAGACAGGCCAGTCATTGTAAACACAGCCATAATACCTCTCACAGCAAAGTAACAGTAGTACAAACAAGGCTAAACCCCAAACCCCACCACAATGTCTCCAATGTTGCACTGACTATTTCTGCCTCAGAGTGTCCAAGTACCCCAGCGGGCTATAGCTTGCACATTTAATGCACTGATACAGTAATTATAAGTGGGGGGTGGGTAGGCATGAGGTTGGCCCCTCTGTGAAATGTTTGGCATCCACATAATAGCCCATGCTGATTTGAACTGTTGGCATTCAACATAGGGCCACCAACAGTGAGAGTTCACTATCCGTATGTTAACTTCTATGGTCCCATGTCATACAGGCACCTACAGTGAATATGTAAGAGCAGGAGACCTTTTTACAAAGGCATGTAATACTTGCCTATACTATTTTCTGGGAATGACAGCAAAGTTATTTGTCTGGTAGCAACAATAATGGTAATGCGAACATTTGACCTCTAAGGCAACCTGGGGAATGCCACAGAAAAATGTTGTACCTGAAGTAACTGAGTACAAGTGCAAATGACCCAATACCTGCACTGAACCTTTGGTCCTTAGTCCAGGAGAGGGGTGTATACAGTTTTACTCTGCAGTTAATCAAGACCTTGGCCTCATGTGGCTTGCTTTTAATAAACACAACACACCGATTAATATTTAATATCAGTGGCACTGCACAAGAAACCTGTCACGAGACAGCCGTGACTTCCATCTAGCCATTAATTGAATGAAAACGAGGCCTCCTGGGGGTGGGTGTGTCCATGCTGTGACACAGCCATGATGCAGAGAGCCACTGGTTTGGCAACTCCACCCCTGCAGCCCCACTAGTCTGGGTCCTCTGGGGCAGACTTTCACTTAAAGGGAAACGAAAATGATAACTGTTTTCTTGAGCTACTCGAAAGCCACTGTCCTTTAGATTGTTTCTCGGTAAAGGCATGTTCCCTGTAATACATATTGAAAAAATCAAATTCACACATATACCTCACTTATAACCCCACAAGCCACTTATTTTTCCTGCCTTTTACAATGAGACGTTTAGTGGTGTGTTGTGATTTCTTTTAAAAAAAAAAGCCTTGTTTTTTTTTTTGTGTAACTATAAATATGTACATTTTGTTGGTTTTTCTATTACTACTATTAACTTCAGGTTGCTTTAAACTCTGGTAAACTCATTATGACTATGACTATACCTGACTGATCTCTGGGTTCGACTATCAATACTGTCAATAACTATTTCCCAGAGTTTTGCAAGTATGTATAGAAGGGGTGTGGGGACAGTGCTTCTTCCCAGCTAGTCACTGAGAATAAGCATGACATAAACATAGATACATTTCATGAGTCACAAAGTTGAAATGCTTTATTAGGACATAAATACCAAAATAAATATAACACACTGTTTTACAACAGCAAATAAAGCTGCTGTACAATGGTTGTAGAAGAATGATTGTCACAAGAATGTTCAAGTGTACCAAAATCTAGGCTCTCGTATTAATAATCATCTTCTGAGATGCCAAAATACAATCACAATGGAGCTATCTGCACCTGCTATTCTTAGCACGTCTCTTTCGCTGTCTTTTCAAAGCTATCTAAAGGCACAGTCTTCACCAAGCCAAGCTTCCTCATTTTGAAAAAAAAAAGAGGTAGAAGAATTGTCTATCTGTGTGTGTTATTGCTATGTGTAGTACTGTTTTAGCATAGTAAAATCTGTATCTAACCTGCAAGGCACAGCGAGTGTTTCCTGCCAGTAACTGCTGACAATGTTGTGTTAGCTGTCAAAACAGGATCATGAGCAGCCATTTCAGTGACAGCAGAATGAGACTTCCAGTATTAAATATGGCTAGTGAATAACATTGTAGTTAAGTGGTGTAATTAGCAGTACATTGGTTTCAAATTCTCCAAAAAGAAAACTTGGATATAAAAAAAGCACATACCCCATAGAACATTTCTTCTGTTTTCTGTTAAGACAACAGTTTTGCCAACTGTTTTCGCTTCTCCTCGAGCTTTTCCTCCAGACATTTGATGAGGATGGGATCCACTTTGGGGTCAAACTTATTTGCAAACCAGTGGCCATAGTTCAGGAGCCACCTCAGCTCGGCGGCCCCGTAAATGCACACGCTCCGCATGTGACTGCCGGTACACGAGGGATACAGGTTGCCCTCCAGGTAACTCCATTTAACCAGTCGTGTCTTGCTCATCAGGTCTGTCACATCTGGCTGCGATCTGGGAATGGACCCCGGTGCTTCAGGTACCCGCACCAGCGAGGCCCAGAAGTGCTCATCCGGTGAGTAAGCGTCAGCTGACCACGCCAGGAAATCCAGGGCCAGCTGGCTGTTCATAGAGTAGCTCACAAAGTCCCGGGACAGCACGAAGTAAGCGCTGCCGATAAACATCTCGATGCCGTGGGGAGGGGGGTCTTTGGCACGTGACGTCTTGACAGGGATCTTCTGGTACTCGTAAGGCATGTCCTTCAACTCGTGCTGGAACTGAAAGCGCTTCTTTTTCAACTCGCTTGGTCTGCTGGTCTCCAGCATGTTTGCACCGTTAAGCTTCTTCAGTTCTGACACAAGCTCGTAATTAGACCTCAATGGGAAGTCTTGTCCACACAGATTGATGGCATACTTCCACTGAATGTCAGAATGCAACAGGTCAGATAGGCAGTTCAAGTCTGCCTTTAACCTGGTCACATGAGCATACTGTACTGACTCCAATTTGCTGGCAATAAAGACATTCGGAAAACACTTTACAAGGCTGTTTACAGCAGCAATGAAGGACTTGGAAGACTTTTGGTCGTAATGGATGCAGTAGACATTGTGGGGAGCATAAATGGCGCGAAGGATCCTCTCCACCATCGGCATGTTCTTGTGCACTACCAAGGAGTAGGCGAGAGGGAACTCCCTCTCTTCCTTAGACGGAATTATGTCATTGTATGTCCTCACTTCCACGTACCTTTGGCAGTCTGCTGTCAACTTGACAATACTGTCATCCTCCAAGTCCACTATTGCTTTTCTCCTTATTTCTAAGGACTTGCCAATTTCCACCGGATCAAGCTGATAGATGGCTGTGCAATCGATGTCAGGTTTATCAGCATAGGTATTGAAGGGGACGGAAGTAATTCCATACGGCTCGACGTAAAAGGTGTTTTTTTCCAACACCTTGATGTGGACGAGCTTAAGCACGCACACAATCAGTATGGTGAAGGAAAAAATCAGGCACTTATTTTTCAACTTCTTTAGCAGAGACCATCTTCTTACCATTCTAAAGAAAGAGAATGTGACACATGAGTTTTTGGACTTTTAAGACAATACAAGTATGATTTAAAATGATTTAAAATTACAAAAACGGTCAATTGGCAGTTAGGTTCTGATCAAGGTTGACTCAAAATGTGCTCTGCACACAAGGAACAGACTTCTTATCATTCATTATGAATACTAGTTCAGTATCAAAGTAGGCTGCAGTATAGCCCTGTCACAATATGCAATCCAAAGGTCAAGAAGAGGAACAACAGTGATTAGGTCTGTAGGAACAATGTAATAAAGGGAAGCTGTTGGGTACAAGTACTGACATATGATATGTATGATGATATGATATTCTTAGGATGCTTACCTTGCACCGTTACACTGTCTAAAACTTTGTCACATGCCATTAAAAAGGTGTGTCTTGCCTTCAGACAGCCTGAGGATACACAAACAGATTTCAGACTGGCACTTTTTAAAATTCTTAATAGCTTTAGAACATTTGCTATTTTACAACATTTTGTTTACGGTTACAGCCTATTAACGTTTTGCAAGTAACTTTGTAAGTGTACAATGCATACACAGAAATAACGTGAATAATTCCACATAACATACAAAGAAATTAAACTCGTATAATCTGCGCTACGCGAGTGCCAAGTTCCCACCACGTGAAAAAAACGGCGCACTACGCTCGAATAGACGCAGCCGTTATGGATTGAGATCTATCTCAAGTAGCCCAGCGGCAACGTAAAGTTGTACAGTGGTCCTGAATTCGACACAACGTGTAACTCTAGGTTTCCGACTATATAAAACATCACCACACGTAAAAGTACCAAGGCATGAAAACATGAAAACAGAGCATATGAAAAGAAAAGAAAACAAAAAAAGGGCAAAAACGTTACTTACACACATGTCCGAACTCATGACTTGACCCACTCATGGAGGCAGCAAGTTGACAAATTACGGACTCGAAGTGGTAGGTAGTGACTTAAGCAGAGGTAGGTGTGGCAGTATCTCAGCCTGACGGAAGGCGTCCTCCTCCCACTGTCCTCACGGTTACTACAGAAGTGCGTTAGGTTTAGTTTCTGAAAAACGCTCAACTTAGTACATCAGTATAACGCGCGTTATGAACACAAATCGACTTACAAAGACAAGTCTGTTTCCTCCCTTTAAAAAAAAGTATGCAAAGATATTGAGGCCCCGTAATGCTAAACTTATAAAAGCAACTTTCTTATCAGTCAAAGGAGTTAGAACTGTTAAGACATTGTGGCTAAATGCTTTAATAATCAAAATATAGGCAGAGACCAGTTTAGAATTGCGAAATATATCTGTTTATTTTCAAAACACGGTTAATCACAATAGATTTTTATTTCACTAGTGTCAATATTGACAGTAGAACATTCCTTTTAAGAAGCAAAAACAAACACAACTAATATTAATATAAAGTCAAAAAGCTGAAAAGTACAAACCAATCAGCTTAGAGAAGATGCTACCTCAAAACCTCCAGTCCAGTCCTCACTCTTTGTTATACATTCCCAGTGTTGGTCAATGATATATGTTGGTGCAAACTCATCATTGCCTACCAGCTGGATAAACTTGAGCTCCATGAAACCTCTCCTTGTGCTTCTCTTGATATCTGTGTCAAAAACAAAAAAAGGAGCGAAGTTATGCTCTGCTAAGCAGTACTTGTCTGCATATTGGCAACTGCATACTGGGTTTATGTTAACTTGCTGACATGCCAGAACAGCAATAACATATATTAAACGTTCAAAAAGGGAAGCTGAGGAAAGATATTACGCTGACAGACCGTTTGGCTGTGTTGAAAGCTGGGAACCATTTGCACTCTGAGTTGCAGGGGTGGCTGTGTCTGTATTGTCTGCATTCAGGAGGTGAGCACTGAGGGACCTGGACCTAAAAGTTATCTTCTCACACCAGAAAACACAAAGGTATACTATGAATTAATTTCTTTAATATTATTGGTAATTATTTATTTCCTAATCCCATTTTTTTAGAAAAAGGGAAACACAGAGGCATACTGATAGATTTCCAATACAAATAATTTATTAGTGTCTACTTAAAACGCTTTTTTTTCACCCTCTTGGCACAGATCCTGCATTTGGCTTTGACGCGGTCAGTTTGGTAAGTCTGGGGTGACTAAGGTTGAGCTGTTTGCACGCCTCTGCAGTACTCCTCTAAATAATTCATTTCCAAAAGCTCTCCTTTGCACCATTTGCCTAGACCCACACTGACAGCATCACTTGGACTTGGAAAATTGGTACATCAAAGCACACTCTAGTGTTAACCACGATGCCCGTTTCACTTCCATGTGACATTTTCAACTATGCATTCAGCTGAAAACGTCGACTTTTGATTTTCCTAAAATGGCAGCACTTCCAGAGCACAGGGAGAGTTACAGTGTCTCCAGCAGACCTATGTTTTCATTTGACAAAATGATTTACAGAGGTGCAATGGCTAACGAACCTTTTCCCATGCGTATGCTGAGGAAACAGGAATGTTGTTGCCCAGGATGGACTCAACCCATTGCTCAGGGGTGAGAAAGACTCGGCCCATTCTGTCTCTGATGGAGCCATCATGGAGAAGAGACGCTCGGTGGCTGGAGCCCTGGAAGACACGTCACAAGGAACCTTACACACCTGAAGATGACACACAGCTTTTATATACAGTTATTATTGTTCAGGAGTGTCACAGCCTTGTTAGTGACTTGGCCTTGTATCAAATGGTAACCAGTTTGACGAGTAAAAAAATGTGAGCAGAGAAAGTGATTAAACACCACTCTCCTATGTCCACATCAACGTGAGTACGGCACCTAACCTCTGAGTGCTCCACAGGCTCAGGCTGCAGACTGTACATGTGTTTGCCCACTGTGTGCTTATTGTATGCTGTGTGTGTGTCACTAATTCACATACGGGTGTCTGTTTTTAAGACCCAATTTCCCTCTGGGTTCAAAAAGTATATATACTCCAATTATACACAATGTTTGGTGGCCTCAGATGAAATAGAATATATACTATACATTGACTTGTGCCATACTGCAAAAATATCTTAATGTGGCATTTGCTGTTACCTTCAGTTTAAACTCTAGTACGTCTTCCGCCGGTGTAAGGACTCCTTGTGCTATGAGACCGGCTAGCTGGTTGTTCTCCTCTGGCCTGCTCCTATCACTCTGTGATCCATCACCACCCTGTGTTTCTGAGGCTCTGTCCTGCTGAACTGAGTCATGGCTGGGGTCAACTAGTGTCAAAGACCTGCCCTTGACACCTCCTACATCTTTAGGGGCAGGGCTGGACTTTAAACAGCTTTTCTTAGTTTTTGATGTCAGCAGTCTTCCTTGTGGAGAAGCACCAACACTACCTTTGGCTTTGGGCACAGCAGTCACATGGTGGGTTGCGCTCGTGCTTGCGTGTGCCGGTGCCAGAGGGTTTCCGGGGGGTTCCAAGTCAGCAAGGCTTGTTTGAGAACCGTCTGCAGAGTTGGGGGATAGTGAAGGTTTCAGGTTGAAAACGGGCTGTTTGTTGGATTCCTGAGGTGCACACAGTTTGGAGAGGTCAACGAAGGCAAAGCTCTGTCCACCGTGGCTGACCAAAATAATGCCCGACTGGCCCTGTGGAACAGCAGTGGGCAGGGAGAGGGGGAAGACTGGAGCTGTAATGTTTTCTTTAGACGAGCCTGAAAGACCGGTCCCAGCCACAATTTTGGTGGCTTGGCAAGCAGGCCCGTCCTCTTTGTGTCGTTTCTGTGATTCTTTGAAAGTCAATTCAGTAGAACTGGTAACACCTTTGTCTTTTTTAAGCTCCTTTGTGACTTGCCTGTGACTGGACTGGACAAAGTTTTCTGGGCATCCTGTTAATAAGGAAATGGGGTTGGGTATTTTGGAACTAGCGATGGGGGATTTCTGACGTTTGGTTCCTGGTACAGGTTGACTTTTCTGGGTGTGGACTCTGCGTTTAAGCTCGCTCTGCTTTTGCAGAAGGCCCAGCAGTCGTTTCTGACGGGTGGCCAAAGACATGAGGCTGTCTCTTAGCGTGCCCTGTTGAAACGAGTTGGGAGCCAACCTGAATCAGAATCAGAATAAGGGTTATTGGGTAAGTATGTAAACAGTACAAACAAGGATTTTGTTTCTGGCCAATGATGTCTCTCCAGCTCAATAAACACAATTACAATAGTATAAAAACAATAAACAATACAGAAAATATGGGTTTTGTATACAAGACAGACAACCCTGTTCACTCGAGCAGTAGAAAAGAGAAAAAACTTTGCACGAAAGACATCAAACACAACACACTGGAAAGGGGGGGCTGCTTCAGCAGCACGTGTTTCCTCCCCCGAGACCACTTCTTTTTTTCATGAAAGATGGAGAATGAATATTTTGTCTGCTTGCATGTTCCAAGCTACATGGTTCTTGGGTGATACTGAATAATTCAACGTGTGCTGCACCCTATACCTGTACTTATTTGTGAGGTCATCTTTAGCAGCTTGCTGTTTAGTAAGCACTTCATTCAGCCTGGTCTGTATCTGAGTCCATTCCTCCAGGAATATGTCTGTAAAAAAAGTACAAATGTTTTTTTTTTTTAACCCCCTCCTGAATGGATATAAAAATGTCATCCATTATTAACACAAGGGGTTAGCAACCCTATCCGTTAAAGGCCTCCGTGTCTCGGCTACATTGCCTTCTTTTCAGAAGGGAGACACCTAATTTCACCCAATTAACTAACTGGTGTCAGTTCATTAGATGTGGCTGGTGTGGTGCTGCCTGAATGGATGGATGACCAACCCTACCTTCAACAATCCAACCAACAAATACTAACAGCATACCAACTAACACCAACATGACTGACAAAAGGGTGAATTGATGATGTGAGGTTTTTTTTTTTGGGGGGTCAAAAGTTACCGAAATTATCGAAAGGCCCAAACACAGGATATAACATAAGTAGCATATTTTTAACAACTTGAATATTTGCAATAAACCTGTTCAGTTGCCAGTAAAATGTCATTGCCTCATCTGGCTAAGGCACAGTGTGTACTGACCCATAAGTATGGGGTAAAAAACCTTTCAAATATCTGTGTGTATGGGATAGAAATCTGTGCATGTTTGGAAAATCTAACATCAGACATAACATTATCCCAGGGCTAATTATCAAATATCTGCGTTCTCTGCATGTTTACATTAATTTAAAACATTTTCAATTCGTATTCTGATGCATAAAATACACATAATACATTTTATGTAGAAATGTACTCATTCAAGAGTTGACGAAAACTTTTTTTTTGCTCAACTACAGTCAAATATGCACAGACTCCACATAAGCACGGATTTCTATACCATGCACACAGATATTTTTGAAAGCTTTCATACCCCATACATAAGCCCACATAACCTGTGTCACAATGCTAGTCATTTGTATATTATTTTGAGATTTGGTAATAGTACTTGCTTCCTCAAACTATTTTTGTAGATTTCTCTGGGGTAGGTATTATATGAAGCACCCGAGCTATGCTTGAGTGTGAGAAAAACAAACACACCTTTGCCCCAATTACAGCCCTTAACTTATGGACTTAAATACAAGAATATTTCGCATGGATACATTGTTACATGTGTGTGCCATCCACCTTTGTCTTGTGAAGTATGTAACTCCCAGGCTGACATATCACTCTGCTTTCTCTCAACCTCCTGCAGTACTGTCATGATGTCTGACTCTGCGTGAGCTGTCTTGTTGAGGCCAACCTACAGAATGTGCACCGCATTGCAGAAATGGAAATAAATAAAATAATCATCATACATGTTTGAAATGTTTCTACACCTTCTAAATGGGCATTTCGGTTGCAACTGCTGCATAGATAAAGTTGATTATAGTTCACATTGTCTACATAGGAGCTCCATTCCACTCACTTTATTTCCTATTGTGTTGCTTTTGCTTGGCTCCCAGCCCTTGGGGTCTTTCCAGTCCTTTGGGTTGCTCACTGGTCGACTCTCAGGGCCCTTGGAGAAAGGAGGGCTTGGCTTCATCTGGTCTATGTGCTCTAAAACATGGAAAATCTAATTTATTTAAGGCTAAAAATAAACAATGGGGGCAGCGTCGTTTACCAGTGACTAACCAAAATCTATTACAGAATGCTAAATATAAATGATAAGAGAGCAGCATCTCTGACCACTGACAACTTTGTTTTGATGTGGACACTAAGCCACTTACACATTCCTGGTCCCCACACAAAATAGGTTAATGTAGATTAATAAATGTGTCCAAACAGGGGCCTGTGTGTGTTACAGTAAGAGTAAGAATTTCTTCTGTTGCATGTTTTTGATACATAGCAAGGTGTTGCCTGTAAACGCTGGAAACTGTGTTAAACTGTAATGTGTAACATCTCATTGGCTATGTGATGTCTGTAACCAGAATGGTTTGATAGTGTTTGGTTTGAACTGGGATATTTCAGTGTCATTATTTTGGTGCATACAAAAATAACTCAGCAATGCTTCCCCATTCTACACATCCCAGCAGATAACGCCCTCCTATGATCTGGGTTTTGCTGAAGGTTTCTTGTTGTTCAAAGGGGGTTGTTTTAAGCCATTATTTCCTTAAAGCTTGCTTTCTGAGATTCAGGCTCTAGGGTCGGTGAATTGACCAGATATGTGCTGTGAATGAATGAAATTGGTTTCGGTGTTGCACTTTCCTTTAAAACAGTAAAAGAATAATAGTCACCTTGAGCAGGCTGTAGTGGCCGCACCACTGGTACCACAGTTGCCTTGTATGTTGACAGCAATGTTTTGACATCTTCATGCCATGCCAAGTCCCATGCACTCTTTCCTTGGGCATTTCTATCATTTGGGTTGGCTCCATTCTGGACTAGAAGCTCAATTATCTGTTAGAGTAATAATACATAACAGTTCATGCATCGCCACAGCCCTATCTGACAACTATAACAAATTTTATATGTCAGTATATTTCTGCCAGGCAGGAATTATTTTAACCTTTATTTAAACCGGCTAGTCTGGTTTCATATACACATTTCATATACACATTTAACAATTACAAAACAAACACAAAGAGGCAAAGACATCTCATTTTAAAGTGTATTCAAGCATGCAAGAATGCAGTAAGTATTCAGTGGGAAAAACAGTCATTCTGCTTGCACATGACTTTTGTTTCTTTACAGTAGAACTAGTTTGGACACGAAGACACCATACACCAGTGTCAACTCAAAGCAGCAGGTCACCCCTGTTTTGTGTATTTTTTTCAGTGGCGGTTGAAAACCTGAAGGCCTGAGTTATTGACAGTGTGGGTTGGGCTCTGGGGTGGGTGGAAAAGTTGCGAGGATGGCAGTAACAGTACCTCGTACCAGCCTGACAGCATTGCATCGTGTAAAGGAGTCAGTCCCTCGGGCCCTCGGCAGTTGACGTCAGCTCCGGCACACAGCAACTCCTCCACCACGGCTGTGAAGCCTCCAGCACAGGCCTCGTGCAGCGCGGTCCACCCTGCATAGAGAAACACGGTACACACTCACACGCCAACAAACAGTGCTAATGTGTAACAGGTGATCCGTCGATACACAAATCAACTTAGCCGTAAAAGCTGGGTAATGTTTGAGTAGGGAAAAAGGCTGGAAGAGTCTGACTTGGAAGAAAGACTACATTGTGTCCCGCTGTGAGTTTGTCAGTTAAGGAACTGGTTGTCTGGGGAGGGTTATAGTTGAGAAAGATGTATCACTCCAAAATTGTTTATTTGGTATAAATGGAAGGTAATAGACGGACTGTCTACTGCCATACTTATTCCTGTAATTTCATTACCTAATTTTAAGCCTGAGTCTAATTTTAGTGTTCTGTTGGGACAACTTAGTTAAGGTGGGAGGGATGTGTTGTTATGTGTTGCTATACCCTAAATACAGAGCACTGGTGGAAACACTGGACTGAGTTGGCATTGCTTCCCCTGCAAAATACTGACCTGCATAATCTGCCAGGTTTACATCTATCCCAGCCTCAATGAGAGCTTTGACCAAGGCCAGGTCCCCTTTCTTGGATGCTTGGTGTAGCTGAGTCTCTCCCTTGCCATTTCTCTTATGGATGGTTCGTAAGTTTACTTTCGCACTCTCTATGGTCACTAAAATTGACATACGTGTTAAAGGGGTAGAGAAATGGGACAATGAGAACACAATAGGGGAAACTGATTGGCACAGGTCATACCATCAGGATCAATCTGCAAGCTCTAGTGACAAGCAAATACCTTCATGAACTGATGAGTCAGTCGTGCATTCCAGTGTTTTGCTCAGCTGCCATGGTTTCCAGCAGCTCTGTGATTTCACTGACATGCTCCGTCTCTTCTTTTGTTTTGGTGCCTTGGCCTTATGCTTCTGCAAGCCCTGACTGGCGAAGGAGGCGATGGAGCTGGGATTGGCCTCGGTGGTCATGTTCACATGAAGGGAATCCGATAATTCACTGCCACACGGGGCCAATTGAATGTCAGCTCCCATGTCATTCTGACTGCAAGACTCTGGGCAGGGCTCGGTGGCCACTGACTCCCTTTCAGGTTTATCTGGCAGAGAAGCGGTGGCCTGCATGCTCTCACACTCAGATATCATGGTGCAGTCTGAGTCACTGGAACAGTCGAGTTCATGGGGTGCGGTTTCTGTTTGAGCTTGACTGGGACACGACTGCACACGACTTGACTCAGCAAAAGCTGCGCTCCCATGATTTTCCGACACACTGATGTCTGTTGGCTGGAGGCCTCTGTGTTGTTTCTCAGGTTGAACTACGCACCCACTTCTCACAAGAAGGTTTTCTGTGGTTATTTCTGTGTGATTAGAGTTCACGGTGGTTTCAACCCTGCTGAGCATTATTGCGTCACAGGAGTGTAAAGAGGGACTGCTGTTTGCCTGTGCAGGTGGGGCCTCATCACTGCCCGGCTGCAAACAAAGCCTCTTATCTTTCTCACTTTTCTCTGTTCCTGCAAAGGCATGCTTTGCAGCACTTTTATCTATCTTGCTTATCTGTTCGTCACACTTAACACCACTCCTTATAAATCGTGAAGGAGATACGCATAGTTTTCTAAGGGCATCTGAGGCAATAGATGCAACGGATGTGTCTATTTGTGCCTCAGGCCCACGCAGACAGTCTGACGTGTGAGAGTTTTGCAATGCTTCCCCAATACAGGCTTGATCCAGGTGTGGCAGGCCAGTGTGTGATATCTGAACACTAGGTGCCATTTCTGATGGCTCACCGCTTGCCTCAGACCCAACATTCCAGGCTGTCGAGTCTTTCTTGGAAGACCAAGGCATTGACTGAGCTTCTTCATTACTCTCTCGTTGTCTACTTCCTCCTGCGAGAAGAGACGGAGAGTAGCTGTCACATGACTCAGATGACTCTATGGCAAAAGATGACTCAACACAGCCCACTGGTTCAGCATATTTAGTGACTGGCACACATGCGCCCCTCACACCAAGGGCACTTTCTTTTGTCATGTCTGTGTGACACGCGAGTAAGGACACACTGCACTCCTGCGTGTCATCCAACAAACATACATCTGTGACCACCGTACCAGTGACACAAAAGTCACTGGTGGGGCTTTCCAAATGATTTGTAATACCAGCGGTCTCTGTGAGATTTGCAACACCAGTAAAACACTCAAGGGTGGTACAGTATGTGGAAGCTGAACTGCAGACTTCCTCATCATTGGTTTCCTGCTGATTTATGTGATCAACTGTAGAAAACTTCTCCACGCTTGCTTCCCCTGAAGTTTCCTCTGTCTGGCTGAACTCACAGTTCACCTTCTCTTGTTCTAAAACTGGCACACCTTTGAAGCCATTTTCTGCTAAATTCTCACACATTGCAGCCTTAGGGCAAATGTCAGAGGTCACGTCCTTGCCCACTTCTATTTGTCCCTCACCTATGGGGCTATGGGGGAACACGACACTAACACTAGTCCAAAACTCATTGGTGCAGATGTTAGAACTGGTGTCCTTGGCCACTTCTTTTTGTCCCTCACTTATGGGGCTCTGAGGGCGCATCACACTAACACTAGTAGGCAGCTCACTATTGATGCCTGGGGCCATCTCTACCACAGCTAGGCTCTCCTGTGAGTCACTATGGGGATTCACCCTTACATCCACACAATCAATGTTTCCCCCTCCCTTTCCATCTGATAACCGCAACAGCGCTTTTTGACTGGTTAGCGAGGAGTCAGCAGAGCTTTCGATATGCCCTGCCGGCTTCCTCTTATCTGAGCGGATGTTATCGCCCAGAGGAAGGTTCAAAGGGCCGCTCTGTTTCCTGCCGTCAGACATTTCTTCCTGCCTTTTTCCAGCGGACACGCCACAAGCCGAGCGCACCGTCTGGTTAGTTTGGCAGTCGTTGCAAGAGTCCTCGGCGCGGCCTTGGAATGCGCCGCTCTCATTCCTCTCCACGTATGAGGTCCCAGCAGGGCAGCGGCCAGGGGACTTCTGGGTTGAACACAAAACAAGCACAAACAAAACAAAAGAGAAGAAGCAAAACAACCCAGTCATCTGTGCAAAACTGTAGGCCACATAAAACTGAAGGTAGAGGACACTGTGAAATACAAAAGTAGGCTGAGAGACAATGAAATGTTTTGCAAGTTCTCTCTGCCAATGGATCTTACCAAATCTTTTTGTGGAGAGACTTTTATGTCTAGATGCCCTGGAGAAGAAAATAAAAATAGTTTACATGCTGGACATTCAGAGATGAACTTCGAAGCACCTGTAGCAAATGTAGCCTGGCACAAGAGATTACAAACAAATATACAAAGTATTGCAAACCATGCATAAAATCACGCGATGTGATGCACAGAAAAAAATTACTACTTACACAAAAACAAACCACATGTTTGTGCTCTTCAGTTGTATGTACTTGAGTGTGCATGTGTGAAGAGGATTTACACAACTAAATGAATTGGGCTTACAGGGTTAAAAAATGTTTCTCACCTAACAGTTGTTTCTTTTCATTGGAGGGTACAAAACTTTCCAGTAGTTTTGCAATTGACACGTTTGTGACACAATCTATGGGTCTTCTTCCCATAGCATCTTTTTGTAGTGGGTCAGCACCATGCTTCAAAAGCAGATCAGTCATCTGAAGACCAAAAAAGATGTTGCTATAGTCAGCAAATCACTCACCCTGTGAACGTTTTATTTTAGTTCCTCTTACAAAACAGAAAGTAACTAAAATTTCACAGATATGATTCAGTGCACATTTCACAATGACAGGGAAAAGGAGCAATACATGATGTGTAATTGGAATTTCTTCACTTGCAAGTTTACGTTTAAAATGTGACAACAGTGCTGCTATACTTGTTTTGTTTTATCATTTACACATTTTCAGTCAGCTACTGTGTATTTCAGATAGTACCTTTTATTACATATATGAGCTATTTGTATAGTATAGAGGATATAGATATAGTTTTTGTCTGTGCCTTTAAGATACCTACATTTTCTCTGTGCATGTATGTATATGCCTGTGTAAGTATGTATGTTTGTGTGTACATATGAATGTATCTATCCGTCTATCTATCCTCCTCTGGGTTACATTCTGGTGTGATCTGTTCCACTCGGTAATTGCCCACCAAGTAAAGCAATGGTCTAATGTTGTTCCCCTCAAAGCGGCTGCATCTGTGACTCACTCGCAACAGGACCCTGTGACCCTGCACTGGAGTTGGTTCCCCAGACTCACCTCATACTCTCCAAGCCCCACAGCCTCGTGTAGTGGAGTGACTCCATTGTGGGCGGCACAGTTCACCACAGCCCCTCCTCTCATTAAGTGTTCCATGATGCCTACTTGTTTGTTGGGAACAGATTCATGAAGAGGGGTCCAACCTAAAATACACACCAACCAGCCATTATGTAGAAAGGTGCTACATGTAGGGTTGTGGCCAAAACTGGTCCTGCAATACTACTACTACTACACTACTACTTACAATAATAATAATAATAATCTTTACTTGTATAGCACATTTCATACAAAGGATATAACTCAAAGTGCTGTAACAGTTTGGCAATCTCCTTTAAAATACCCTAAAGCATTATTTCACCTCAAGAGACAAGACCCAAAACACAAAATAAAAATGAACACAGTTTGCAGGCTGTAAATCAATAATAAAAGTGTGAAAACTCTGGCTGTACCTTTGTTGTCGTTATTTTTTATACATGTAGCACTTTTAAGGAGTGTCTCAAATCATGTCTCTCTCCAGTACATTAGCATCGAATCCACGCAGGAATACAGAATTATAAGAAATTCATGCTTTCTGTTGAAACTAACTCATGGACGGGTCATGTGACTTAAAGAATCTCCTAAAATCGATTCCATCTGCACCACTGAGGAAGACTTGTGAATCTGGACAGGAAAAGTGTGAGGCCCCCTCTTACCTGCGTGATCACAGGCGTTGATAGAGGCCCCCTGCTGTATCAGGCTTAGGACCTCTTTCTCCTTCCCCCTGGCCACGGCTTTGTGAAGCTTAGTCTCCCCAAAATGGTTCCTCTTTTCAGTCTGTTTGCTGAAAGTCTTTTGCTTCTTTGATGTCTGTCTGATTTCACCTTCGCTTCGGCCATTTGGTGCCCCTACAAAAGCCCGCAGACAAATGATGAAATGTACTGTAAAACAACTTTAGGCCATACAAACTTACACACACAAACAGGTGTTTTTTCTGAGGCAGTGTTTGTTTTTCTTGTTCATGTCATTCTATCTGTGAAGCAAGTTATGACTGTGTGTTTCTATGTGTCCTCTCAATAAAATCCCATAATAATGGGCATGATATTCCACAAACACAGGTTCTACACTAGTTTTGTCAAATATACTGAATTTGTTACAGTGGAATTAACTGTTTAGTCATTATTAGAGGGTACAAAAACCTGTCAAGATATACACAGATCCAATACCGGAAAACAAATTGACATTTGAAATCTATAGAAGCTGACATACAGTTCCCATTAATGAGATGTTTTTGTTCATTTATTTTTTTGTTATATCTGACTCTAGTCTAGTGTAAGCTTTTACAGGAGTCAGAAGTCTAGCGTCTTTGCCATCAACAGACTTAAGTAAAAGTGCTGATGTCATTGGGAGTTTAAGTCAGTTGGAGTCGGTGAAATATTTGAGACACGCCCTATGTCATTACTTTTAGAAGCTGTATGTCGCGTTACAGGAGCTGACACCTCCCTGTGGGTGTCATTGGTCTCTTCCTTTTTGGCTAACTGTGTATTAGCCAACTCCTGACTGAAGAGAAAAGACACACACACACACACACACACACACACACACACACACACACACACACACACACACACAGCATTTAGCTATGAATATCCCTCATATACCAAACATGTATTCAGACTCTACACATGTTGGTATAAATAGACTGTTATTGTAGGTGTACATAGTTGTGTTCCCACTGCTACCATTATCATTTAGGCACCTTCGAGTGAGGCTTCTTAACCCTATGTTGTTCTTGTAAGTTGTCGTCAACCCTCCATCTGTTGGAATTACACGGAAAAACAACACCTCACATGTTATGTCGAACAATGAACAGTTTGTAACTTGACACACACTTGTCTTGAGACAATGTCCTGCTTGTGTAAACATGCCTGGCTTTTCTTTTTCTGGAGAAGATTTATAGAAAGAGAGACTGACACTGTAGTGTATGGGGGATTGTTCTGCTGAGTAAAGAACCTAAGGCTACTGTACTGTATGTTGCCAAGGCTTAGGCCATAAATGGAGTACTGTTTCACTGCCTATGGATTTACACACAGAATTAATCTTGTCTGCCCACTCTTGTGCCACAATACATATGTACTCCAGGACACATGGCAAGAGCACATACTGCCACAGAGCGGGACGGGTGGACAGGCTGGAATTCTTATTGACATGGTGGCCTGGAATTCCACATTTGCATGACTATGCACAATGATTTGTGAGCAGCTGTCAGCACACAAAATTAAAATTTGGTCAAACCAGCCATGCCTGACAGCACATCAGTGCCTGATCGCTGACTTGATTAAAGTTATTGCTTAACAAAGACCACTGATTATTTGACCAATCAATCCAAAGCTTTGTCAATGAACAAGGAATTCTCATTAGGTATCCTATGTCCAGCACAATAGCACCCCCTGCTGTTATACACAAAGGACATTCCATTTTTTTTTTCATGGCTCCTTTGACTCTCAAGTTTGCCTTGACACATGTTCATCTTACATTTGATTACATTTGATTGAAACTAGAACTGAGACACTTAGTACATACCTCGCACTGAAAAAAATAAATAACTCTGTGGTAGTTTATACCTGCCAAACATGCGTAAGACCCAGGGGGGGATAATGGGACTGACTACTAAGCAGGAGAAAAGATTCAACTTTGTGTTATAAATTGAGGTCATGTGGACTAACCTCTTACTCTGCCTCTGGTGTGGAGCTGTGCTGTGGTTGGACACAAATAATAGACTGGCGTTTCACAGACCATTGCCACAGATGATATTCTATTTGCCCACAACCTAAGAGAGCATAAAGTAGCTGCTGAAAAAAACATCTATTTTTTTCACCTGTTCACACCGTAAAAAAAAACAAAACTGAATGGGCACACTATAAATATACTGTGATGTACCATATAGTATGTGCAAAAAAAAAAAAAAAAACACGTGGCTACTAACACATTACACAAACACAATAACACAAAACTAGACAAACTACAGCTTGCACTTATAGCATTAGGGTGCGAGTGTCAGTTTTTCCTTGTTTGTCAATACACCACAAAATACAGATTCTTGCTTGGATTACCTTACTGAATATTTAAAAAATAGCACATACATAAACTTGAAAAGCAACGGGTAGAAAGGTTTAACTATGAACCTGTCTTGACTGTTTTTTTCATCTGGTAGGACGTTACGATCTGACGCTACGCTATGGTTGTCAGCAGTCGTTCTCTTTCTCAAAGAGTGTCTTCTGGGTGGATGTGATGGGCTGGACCCGGGAGCCGGAAAAAGGGACCCAGTGCACTCTGTGGGAGACAGACTGGACTGGCGTGTGTCTGCAGAGGCCTGCGTGGGGGCGGCCTCACTCTCTGCGGCTTCTCTGTTCATCACAGGTTGCTGATACTTTGAAGCTTCAATCTCTCCATCTGTGCCAAAATATTTAGTTCACAAATTCAAACACTGGGATGTACAAAATTACTTGTTATGTTGGTTTTTACTATACTAAAATTTTAAATTAATAATTAATAACTGATACTTTTGCTTCTAATGACTATATTTTTGATTTCATATGGCCATAAAAGGGAAATGAAATTAAAGATAACAGATGCACCATGTTTGACAAAACAGACAGATTTAGACTAATTATATGAATAATGAATGTACACTGTAACACTGAGTTTTATCACTAACATTTTTCCATGGTAAATTACATTGTTAAGCATTTACTTCATGGTATATGTTTAAGCGCTTCAAACCTATTTGTGGCATTACAGCATTAGCCCAACAGCCTTAGCAACACCAGTATAAACTAAGTATAAAGAAAAATCTGCAAGTCATTAAGCCACTCATGACTATACAACTGAAACAGGTTCAAAACAATGATGAAAATACTACCATACTATAAAACAGTCACTAGGTGGCAGTCACTTCAAAAGTATTGCTGCACATCCCTACATATAGTTCTATGTTGAGTGTGCAGCTACAGTACAGGTATAAGAGTTAAAAAGAAATAACTATATTTGTGTAAAAACACAAAGTTCTACGTGGCCAATCACATTTTGTGGTGACTCTGAACTGACCACACTGCTGAGAAATGTTGGAATGGCTTTGCTCTGGTGTACTCCAAGGTTCAAGAAAGGGGCCAACACACAATACCAGTACTATCTGACCTTGCCTACTGTGTATTATGGTCTAAATGTTATCAGACAGACTTTTTCTCTTTTTCCCCTGGTCTGTAATCAGCTATACACCAAGGATTAGTGTTTATCGTAACTGGTCCTTACCCATATCACTTCCTGCATTATTGTTCAGTTCATCACGGTCAACTGAAGTCTCTGCAGTCCTATGTGTTGGCAGAGGAGAAAAAAAGTACTTTTGTGATACAAAGCGCATTTCAAATACGTTTAAAGTTACTTTACAATATAATGTTAATAGTGAATTAATGCATTAAAACCTGTAAAGGCGTGATGGCATCTGACTGACCTACAGAAACAAAGCAAGTACAATGCATCAATATGCTTTATAGTACCACTCCCACCCCCCTCTCCCCAGATTGCACACTTTCATTATTATGGTAGCATGGTAACTAACTACACTAACATATTTTTTTGCTTCGACATAATTATACATTTATCTTCAATTGTGATTTGACCACATATGGTTTAGGTCAATATTATGATAATTGTTAATGTGTTTTTAGTGTTCTATACAATGCGTCACCTCCTCAACATATATATACTTTCAGAGACAAATGTCTGACAAATATGTGAACAGGGGATAATTTCAGTGGGATGGGGGCGGGTAATTGCGTGATGGTTAAGTGATGGTGCACAAAGGTTTTGTAAAACTTCACTCAATCTTGAGAAATGTAAGCAAGGTAAGATCTCAGTTTAGACCCTCAATGTACTTTACTTGTAATGCAGTGGTTTCAGCAGAAACGTTCAGTCTGTTGAGATCCAGCAGTCCAATCAAGGGAGAAAGTTCTATCGGACAAAGCGGAAAAAAGTTAGCTCAGGACCTAAAATAAACTTAACTGACATACGGCCATGATAACAGCCATCGACTTAGTCATAAGATCAACAAAGCTGGGTTGTGAAGCCGTACCATTAATCCTGGCCTTGACACCGGAGTCACAGAAAAGTGAATTCTGCCCTACCATTAATCTGTGAAGGTAAAGTATATAACAAAACTTTACACGGGAAGGGTAATGTTGCGTAGACAGTTGCAAAATATAGCCACACAAACAGCTAAGAACAGTAGTTAGTCCACCTATTCTCAATGAAAACCCTGCTCACTTCTAACACCTGTCGAAGTTGCTCACACAAATTACGCCTTTCTTAAATAAATAAATAAATATGCTGCAGTTATTCTACAGTCAATAAAGTGAAGTTGCAGTGACGGTTTAGGTCATGGAAGCCCCCTCACGAAATTTGCCTTTAACTATCCAGTGGACCTCTGTAACATACAGGTGTACACCGAGCAGTGGGCAGCTAGCTAGCCGTGCAGCCGCCAGGGAGCGGTAGGGACTACGTGTCTCGCTCAAGAGCACCCATCGGGAAGGATGGCGGATCTAGTCGATGTGGGGAATTTAACCAGTGAGCCTTCGGCTGCAGTCCATAACAGCCATACACACTAAAACGTATTGAACTTGTTTTAAATAAAGATACGCCAGCTACAAGTCTGAATTCAATTTTATCTTCACCACTAATGATTAACTCCAGTGGCTACAACACTGTCATTCAGGTAATGCTAACATATCAAGACATATTGAGCTCCAAACTAATAACAACTCTGAATTTAGTTTCATCTTCGCCAGTACTAATTAACTCCAGTAGCTACAACATTGTAATTCAGGTAATGTTAATATATAAAGACAACTCCAAACCAATTCATTCAACTCCAAACCAATAGCACACCTGTTTAGGTAAAGGTCTTCGTCCACATCGCCGCATTCGGAATCGCTGATGTAGTCAAATTCACTCATTATTGGGCTTCAAATTTAGCCTTCTACTGTCTATGAATTTACCACACAGTCAATGGTATAACTAGCTACTACTAGCTAGCTATTGCCCGCCAAAATACATACATTATACATACATACAGCGCGCCACAGGCAGCGTTCCAGAATCTTAAAAACAAAAAAAAAAAACATTTGAAGACAAGATCAGACTTATCCATAAAAAAACAAAACGAAATTTCAGTTCTTCAAAGTGGTATAATCTACCAACAACGAACGTATCATGTGAAATTTCGTCTTCTTAAAAAAAAAAAAAAAAAAAAACAACAACAAAAATGCGCTTGGGCTAAATTGTACCGATCCCAGCTAGCAGAGCCTGGCGTAGAGCGTTAAAAAGGCGACATGATCATAAATCACATAAAGGTTTCGTGTTAATATACCAAAGTCTGACTGAGATACAAGATGATTTTCAGTTTGCCAGCTTTGCGTCATTTTCGATTAGCTGTAAGTGAAAATTGCATTACTAGACAAAATATGCAAATGATAACTTTTGTCAGGCATAGTCTGAAGATCAGCTGTGCCAAGTTTCAGGATCTTCAGAGCAAGCAGACACATTTTTTATGGCGTCAAAATAGTCTCATAAAGCACTCGCACGATAAAACATGCTTCGAGCGTATTGTATTATTTCACACGCGTAGATATTAACTGCGAGCGAGCAAATTATCTCTGCGCGCGAGGAGAAATCTCAAATTATCTCTGCGCGCGAGGAGAAATCTGTGACCAGCGCGCAAAACAACCACTGGGGGGCAGTCGCTCGCGCGAAATTAATTTCTGCTCGCTCAAAGCAGTTATCTGCTCTCGCGAATTTGACACTTCTGCTCTCGCGCGCAGAAGTACTACTTGGGCAGAGGAAGGGAATCGGACTCGGACTCGGAGACAGGAACAAGGAAGACCGGAACATTTGCAATGAATGAAAATAGCTTCTTTAGCAGAGTTTCTTGGAAATATGTTTTTAAGAAATATGTTGTGTTGTGTAGTTAATTAGTAATCAGCATTAGTCTGTGTGGATTCTAAACAGCTAACGTTAACGTTCGTTTGGTAACGCTAGCGAATATCCGACTTAGCTTGTCTGACAAGTAATTTAGCAGTGAATATAATCTAGTAGGCCTACGTTTAATTAATGCCGTGCGTTGACTGTAGTAGATAGGTGTTTTTGCTATAGACTGGTAGGTTGCTAATAAACACCAAGTTAGAGATAACGTCTACTTACTTGCTAGCTCAAGCTATTTCTTAAAAACATATTTTCAAGAAACTCTGCTAAAGAAGCTAGTTTCATTCATTGCAAATGTTCCGGTCTTTCTTGTTCCTGTCTCCGAGTCCGAGTCCGATTCCCTTCCTCTGCCCAAGTAGTACTTCTGTACTCTTTGCGCGCGAGAGCAGAAGTCTCAAATTCGCGAGAGCAGATATCTGCTTCGAGCGAGCAGAAATCAATTTCGCGCGAGCGACTGTCCCCCAGTGGTTGTTTTGCGCGCTGGTCACAGATTTCTCCTCGCGCGCAGAGATAATTTGCTCGCTCGCAGTTAATATCTACGCGTGTGAAATAACACAATACGCTCGAAGCATGTTTTATCGTGCGAGTGCTTTATGAGACTATTTTGACGCCATATTTTTTTGCTAATTACAGCACCACCTAGTGACCAAATGGCGACAAATTAATCATGCATACTTTGGATGGGGTCAGAAGCCAATGTAGCATGGTAAACCAGCTCGTCGTACTTCACTTTGTTTCGTACAGAGGGTCTGGCAGTGCTTTTTTGAGAAACATTTTTCTAACTGGAGGTGTGGACTGGAACTGGAAATTTAAAACAATAGGATCTGCCTTTACCCCAATCATAAATGTCTAATCGTAACATTAGTTGTTAGTCTGGAAACTAACAGGTTAACAACTAATGGAGCAAGCTGGAAGATTAAACTTTTCCCCAACACCGTGGGGAGTAGGGCCACGACATCTCTTCTACGAATGAAACTCCTCAAACATTTTTCTTGCTCCAACTTGAATTCTTTAATATCCCCAAGCATTGCCACAACAGACTGAATGGCCTTGCCTACTTTGTCCTCCACTGCCATTGCCAAGCTACATCCACAGGTAGGCTACAAGTGAAGTGTAGCACACACAACGACATCATCACTCATGAACACTCCCTTTGTCTGCTGATTGGCTAGTATGGAATCTGTACTACAGACGTCGCTTGGTAAGCGCCAGACCATCTGGTTTACCAGGGTAAAGCCAGTGTACCAAGACTGTGATATGCTGCCTTGCTGAGATATGACCTAACTTCCCGTTTGGTGGCTTCGCTGCTGATTTTGATTGGCTGTCATGGACAAACGATTGCAAAAATCAAAATGCCATTGAATAGCCTTTGTCAGGGTCTGAAGATCATGTGCCCCAAGTTTTGTAAAAATTGGTTAAAAATTGTGACCTGTGGTAATTTAATTTCACTTTCCACATTTTCCAAAACGGCAGGAAAGTTTGGAGGTGGAACTTGATGCCATATGGTTCATTGAACTTGGCTTGAGCCAAGAATGATACCAGTTTTTTGAAAATTGGACATACAGCTTAGAAGCATAAGTTACATGCACTTCAACCAGGTGGTGGCGCTAGAGAGGTTGAGGTGCACCCTAAGTCAAACTTTTTTTTCGCACCAGTTGCATGGCGAGGACAATTGAGTTGAGTCCAGCTGTAGGCATGGGATTCATGGGATTCATGCACACATTGACAGTCTAGTGATGGACTGAGTGTGAGTAAAAATCAGTAGTATTTTAGATAAAGAATTGTTTAAACAAATCATATTGCCACTGTTTAGCATATACCAGAAGCTAATAAACTGCCATACACAATTTTTCATGAACTATTGTGTGACAATACTGGGAAATGACTGCTGAGGCCCTTGTTGGCCTAATAGATATAACATAAAATATGTATACAACAAATGGAGTCCTCAGGCTTCTGGAAATACTGTTTTAGTTCTATAGTTTTAGCTTGACTTGTTGAATACAGAATGCATTGACCCATCCAACACCCCCAATCATGCTGTGCTTTGACAAGAAAGTCCTGCTTGATTTAAAACAACTACTGTACACTTCACATGTTCCGATGGCTTGTTCCCTGCAGTACTTCTTACTGGGCAATGTATTGCTCTACAATTGAGCAACACACACAGGCCTGGAGTACTTACGATGGGTGAACAATAGGTGCGAAGTAACTAAGGGAAAATCTGCTCTGCTCTGAAGTGTTTTTTGATAGGCATCAGTGGGAGGGATAGGTGATATGACCTGCACAAAAAAGAGAGTTAATCATAGACAATGCTTACATTTGATTGCTGCCACATAAATTATAGCTTATGATATATTTCTTCCTCAACACAGTTTTAATTTGACTTAATTGTGTGGAACATGTTTTTAAGCAGTGTGACTATTCTCAGGTTTACATGCAAATATCTGTCATTTTTAATGTAGTTCTTTTTATATGAAATTACAAATGTATGGTGGCATTTTATCAATGCTTTATAACCTAACTTAATTGTTGCATTGCAATTGCATTGTTGTGTGCAATGAAGAGCACGCTGAAAAAAATCTTAACATGTACTTTTTTTGTGATTATATTGAAACTGTACAGTGAAATTCTGCACTTGAAACTAGCTGCATCGAGCCAATGATGAAGCTCCATACTGATGGTAACACTCAAATTGGCTCAAGAGCTGATGGTGAGATCACGCGTCCTCTGGTGAGCAACACCTCCGAGGCCGTCGCCTTGGCGACTGGGCGTGTCCTCTGTGCTTACAGATATGGTCTTGAAATATGATTGGTTTGACTATGAGCTGACGCAGTCACATGCCATCGCTCCATACGCATTACACCCGGATGTCGGTAGCTTATAGGTCTTCGCCTGAGAGTACCTTCTCAAGCGAGGAACGATGGATTATTCTCTCTTGTATTCATTAATCGTCAGCTCATAACATGTTTGGACATCAGGACATTATTTAAGAAGCTACATGGAGAGTTACTGGAGTGTTCATTGCCTACAGTCTTTCCAGTGAGGACGTAACTGGAACAAGGGAACGTCCTAATTTTTTGACCCTCCCTGACATTGGTAGGCTAACTAGCTCTTTTTGATCCTTAACATTCGGCTTTTATTTCAGTTTTTAGAGTATGTTATCTGTTCAAATGCGACTTAATGTATCTATTCAGTTGTATTATTGATGGTTATGTGTTATAATATTAGCTAATAATGAAGATTCTTTTGCGATTTGGGGGTAATGATTTTAAAGAGCGACTCAGGGCAAGAGAGGAAGCACGCGTTGACGTTGTAGCGACACTACATAAGAGGAGTATTGCTATGTCAACAAACAGATGCAAGTAGCATTTAATACCGTTTCATCGATCAGCCACAGCGCACTTAATAACGGCTGCCAAGGTGTAGTTGTAGTGACGTTAGCATATGGATGTTGTCCCAGCAAGAAATGACAGTTAATGGCTGAGGGCGTACATGCTGTTTCATCGGGAGTGGTGAGTGAGGTCCATTGAGCTCTGTCACACAGTCGTGCTTTCGGACTAATTGCATCATGCAAATGTGCGACCAGGTCCAACGCAGGTTGTTTAAGTGGTCACGGTGACTAATTGGAATGACTTTCACTTTTCACTTCTACGTGTGATGCACGGGCATTGTCATAGATGTAAGGGCATATAGCCCGCCTGCATTTCATATTGTTGAAAAAGGACTGAGAATACCTATCCGTTCTAGTCAGCTGGTGATCATGAGAACGAGTTGGTCTTTGGGTTTTAATAAATTGCCAAGCACTCAGCCTTGCCTTCTCTTTCTCTCCAGAAAATTCCGAAATCATGCTCACTCGGCTCTTTCGCATGCATGGCCTGTTTGTGGCCTCCCATCCTTGGGAAGTCATCGTGGGGACCGTCACCCTCACCATCTGCATGATGTCCATGAACATGTTCACAGGCAACGATCAGATCTGCGGTTGGAACTACGTCTGCCAGAAACACGAAGAGGTATGGCAGCCCTGGCTGTGTGTACATGATGTCATTTTGACGTACTTAAAAGAGACAAGAACATTCCTGTCAGTCGTGGGAATTTCATAAATTTATGGAATGTTGCTTTGACTGCCTCTGCAGAAATCAATGTCACTGATGATGTTACATAACAAGCAGAAACAATGTGTTTGTCACCCTGACTATTGTTGTTACAATCTTGCCATGTAACTAGGCTGACTTCTGATTTTCCAGGATAATACTGCCTTGATCTAGACATTCATAATAATATTCTGGGACACTAGTGACCTGATACTGAGAATGAATGTCTTGTTTTTGGTGTTTCATTTTCTGTGTTACAGCCGGTACTGAGTAGCGACATCATCATCCTGACGATCACACGTTGCATCGCCATCGTGTACATTTACTTTCAGTTCCAGAATCTGCGCCAGCTTGGGTCAAAGTATATTTTAGGTAATCCTAAGTGCCATCATGCAGACAGTGTCGCTTCATTAGTTTTGGTTTCATCAAGGCTGTCTGTTCTTGCTGTACTGTAATCATTGTTTTGTGCCAATATCTGATTGCAGGCATTGCAGGACTCTTCACAATATTCTCCAGCTTTGTATTCAGCACTGTGGTCATTCACTTTCTAGACAAAGAGCTCACCGGACTAAAGTAAGTGCCATTTTCTTTTCCTCACTCAGAATACTAGGGATGCACCGATACCGATACTGGCATCGGGCATCGGCCCGATACTCCACTTTTATCTCGTACTCGTACTTGCCAAACAGTTGCCGATACCACAAACCGATACCAGTCCCAATCCCATGCGCCAAATGTTTCCTGCAGCGCAGAACAGAAACTGAAGAATTGTCGAGCTCAGGTTTGAGCATAATCAGATGCGCCAATATAGTGTTTAGTGAAGCGCCATTTGCCAGCGTCCGTTCGAGGGGAAAAAGCCTCTCCCATCTGGGGAAAATATAGCCTAACTCTCAAGGTTAGACTAATTTCGTCAGATAACAAAAAAAAAAATTCGTCAACAACAACCCAAGGCCATTAGGGCCTACCCATTTTTCTATGGCGAAGATGTTATCATGAAACATTGCCGTCCCTCATTACATTTTCCCCCAAGGCTGTCATTTTAAACATCTCTCCACACTTCGCCCCCTTTCGCTGACATATGCCTACGCTAAGATCCCCAACGTTGTCTGTCTTTTTTAAATGTCGGCTATTCGCCTTGTTAACAGTTTTGTATGAAAGGCTACTCACTAATAAATTATTATTATTATTACTATTATTTTTTAAAGTGAATCCAACCGTTGCATGTGGTAACTCACTGTCCTCCCTTCAACAATCGGTACATGTCGCAAGAAAGCAAGTCTTGACTACGAAAGTTGGACATTATTCTAATCGAAATAAATATCAGCCTTGTCCAGACATTTTAGCTGCTAAATATGCAATTCTTTGTGTAGGTTATTTGCAATGATTAGTGTAATTTTCTGGGTTTAATATTGCGCGACAATGGAGAGAGGTTGCGCACAAGCGCAGCTCAGTCAACGTTTCAATGCCAGCAGACAGTCCCCCGAAGAGGCGCTGTCTGTGCTTTGTAACGTGGTCTCAAGGCTACTCTGTGCGATTGTCAATGTAAACGTGCATGATCATCAGTACGGTTGGAAAACAACGTAGTCCTATTACATATTCCAAATAATGCAATTTGTTTGTATAGGCCATACACAAACCATAGCCTGGGCGTGTTTATAAATGTGTCAGTAGGCCTAAACACCAGACCAACTCGGACATCAGGAGTTCGTCGGCCTAGGCATACATCACGCATGACGTAAACGTGAGTTCATAAATGATTTATTTTTCGCTAGGCCTACAAAAAAAATACCACTATGACTGTCAGAATTTGTGGTCACAGTTAGCCTCATTTCGCTCCGTTGGTCGCTTACCCTCTCCATTCCACCACCGGTCTTCCGCAACATTTTGCTTGGTTGACTTCAGTGTTGTTCACAGGTATTGCACTTTACAGTTTTTTTTCCTAACGAAATTAACACTTGCCTCAGTTCCTGACAGTGTTGTTTGATCGTCAATCATACAACCTTGCACGCAAATAGTCTACACCTCTCGGCCATATCACCCCGGTAGAAAACTACATAATTTATGGCAAAAAAAATATGGCAAAAATGACAGTACTCGGTATCGGTAGTACTCGGTATCGGCAAGTACTGAAAATGGTAGTACTCATACTCGTATCGGTTTTCAGAAATGTGGTATCGGTGCATCCCTACAGAATACATATAACATGAAAATGACTTGATAACAACTTTAAGTTATTCTTAACAGTTATATTCAACCGAATGATCTGTTTGTTTACAGTGAGGCGTTACCCTTCTTCCTACTGCTGATCGACCTCTCCAAAGCAAGCGCCCTTGCCAAGTTTGCATTGAGTTCAAACTCTCAGGTATATTTCTGTTATTCTCTCACAACCACTTTGTTTTTTGTGGTGTTTTGTCACCAAGTTGGTCTGGAGCACATATTTGACATGTTGCAACTGCAGTAGTAGTGACAAACGTGTACTTTTCTGCAGGATGAAGTAAGGGAAAACATTGCCTGTGGAATGGCTGTCCTGGGACCTACTTTCACTCTCGACGCTGTGGTGGAATGCCTTGTGATTGGTGTTGGCACGATGTCAGGTATCCCAGAATAGATGCTACAAAGGCAGATAAACATTCAAAATGATACATGTTCAAAATGAAGATGTGTGTGTGTGACTGCCCATGAGTCGTACATTTTTCCACATTTGCTGGGTGTCTTTCTTAGGTGTGCGTCAGCTGGAGATCATGTGCTGTTTCGGCTGCATGTCGGTCCTGGCCAACTACTTTGTATTCATGACATTCTTCCCCGCCTGCGTCTCGCTGGTGCTCGAGGTGAGTGAGATCTACTGCATCACCCTGTGCTTTGCATCCCTTCTCGTGTCTCTCCACCTGGCTTCACTCTTGTCCCTCCCTGTTGCAGCTGTCCAGAGAGAGCCGTGAGGGACACCCCATCTGGCAGCTGAGTCACTTTGCCCGTGTCCTGGAAGAAGAGGAGGACAACAAGCCCAACCCAGTCACACAGCGGGTGAAAATGATCATGGTAAGGCCTCCACACCCAGCCTGTCAACAGCTTATAGTCCACACCCAGGCCTCATCTTGTGCAGTGTGTACTGGTTCTCATTATAAGAACTGTGAAGTGAAAGATGTTTTGTTTCTTAGTGTAATGGTTGTGGTTTCTATCTGCCCTTCTCGTAGTCTCTTGGCCTGGTCATGGTTCACGCCCACAGCCGCTGGATAGCCGAGCCCAGTTCTGGAAACAGCACTATAGAGATAGCACCTACAGGCATCAGCCTCACAGACCCCAGACCCACACGAATAGACCCAGAAAGGCCCCTGTGGCAGTTTTATCTTTCAAGGTAATTTACCCTTAGCATTCACTGGGTGTCTGTAGACCTCCAGTTTTAAATGACATCTATGTGTACACTTTGAAATTAATTTGAGTGTTTTGCTTCAAATTGAATCCCATTTAAACTGAAACTGTATGAAATATTTAGAAATTGAATCATAGAAACATCAGTTTTCACTATGCTATTTCAAAATGCAGCTTTCACTATTTAATTTCAGTTTGTGATTTAATTTCACCTTGGAATTTAAAGAAAATATTCACATTCATTTTGGAATTTAAAATAAATTGACTTTTTCTCTCTAATTCCTTCTATAGAATGATCAGTATGGACATTGAGCAGCTGGTCACTCTGAGCCTAGCTCTCCTCCTGGCAGTCAAGTACATCTTCTTCGAGCAGGTGGAGACAGAGTCCACTCTGTCCCTGAAGGGGCCCATATCTGGGTCCTTGCTGAGCCCCAAGTGGTCTCCCGACGAGTGCTGTCGAAAGGAGCCATTGCCTCCCCAGCCAAAACCCCAGCAGAGGACCCGCACCACACCCGTGCCCATCACCAAGGAGGAGCGAGGTAAATGCAGATGGCCAAATAGACGTTTTTTTACGTTTCATATTTGTGCTGTATAAACATAGTCTCTGTGTATGAGCATGCACTGGGCCCCTTGGGGAGAAAACATACATTTTGTACTTTTGTAATTTTATTATAAGTTATTTATATAATTTGCTCAAAGCTAAATAACTTGAACTCTCTCCTCTCCATCACTGATATTAGTTACCCGCAATGTATTTCAGTGGTATCAGAAATCCCTATAGATCCAGACTTGTATGACACTTTGTCTTTTTGCTGCTTCTAAAGAAGTCACCAATTTGCATGGTGCTTGCTATGAAAGCATGAAGATGCAACAGGCTAACCAGAGCCCCATATTCTTTGTCTGGGTCTAGCTGAGGTGATCCGTCCCCGGACCACTTCCACCTCCACGCCCATCCTGCAGGAACCCAAGAGCCTGTTTGCAGTGGGGGAGGTGACCGATACTGAGGCCCAGAGAGAACCGACACCAGCAGAGCCACAGCCCAACCCCCCCTCAGAGCCGCGGTCTATAGAGGAGTGTCTGTCCGTACTGAGGAGCCCTGAGGTAAAACCCTGCTCTTAATGATAAGTCGGTGTAAAAGTGTGACTAAATGTAATGTGTAGTGCAAAACGTGCTGCCAGTTTGTATAAATGTATAGTTAGAGGCTCTCTATCCTTCAAAAACAAACATATTTCAGAAGAACTCCAGGTTTTCTGACTTGGCTGACTTGGGAGATGCACCTGCAGCAATACTAATTATAGCAACATTAATTAAATAGCTTGAACATTTTGTGCTATCCTTCTTATCCACCTGTAGCACTGCTATATCCTGCAGGCCCTAAGTGGTTTTTACTCTCTGGCTATTTCCCGCGTGGTGTGATCGTGAGCTAATGAGCTTTACTAGCTTCCCCTCCTCAACTACTCTTAAACCATTAGCCAGTGACGTGAGAGCAGAAGGAATCCCAGCGTTGACACCGTCTACCCCTTTAAACTTACTTTCCCCTGATTAAGCAGGGTTTACCTCTAGAAGACACTGCATGCATTTTGAAAGTACAATACTATGGGGGCGCAACAGTGCAGTTGGCTAAGGCATCCACACCGTAGATCTGGAGACCTGGGCTTAAGAGTCTGACTGAAGGTCGAATCTCGATCCTACCCTGTCTCTGTCTGACTTACTCCCTTTCTCACTCCGCTTTGTTGTCCAATTAAAGACAAGTCTGGAAAATTGTGATTAAAGAGTATTTGTTTTTTTTAAATTTATTGTTTTTGTGATTGTCCAGATGGGTGCCAGGTTCCTAAGTGATGAGGAGGTGATTGCCCTGGTGAGCTCCAAGCACATTCCCAGCTACAAGCTGGAGAGCACGATGGAGACCCCGGAGCGAGGTGTGGTGATCCGCAGGAAGATGCTCTCGCCGAACCTTCCCAGTCCCTCTGCCCTCATCTCCCTCCCTTACAAGGACTACGACTACTCAAAGGTCAGCCTCAGGAATGAGAACAAGCTTTTCTCTGCCCAAATTTAGAACGTTTTTTTTTATGCCCCAAATCCAGATGTATTTGTATACATTTCCATAGTACACCGAGATGTAAATAAATGTGAACACCTTCCCCACATGCACTCTGGGGAAAGAGTCTATTGGTCAACTCACAACTATTTTTGGTTGCTTTTGCAGGTGATGGGCACGTGTTGCGAGAATGTGATTGGGTACATGCCTGTGCCAGTGGGAGTCGCAGGGCCTCTTCTTCTGGATGGAAAGCAGTTCCATGTCCCCATGGCAACGACTGAGGGCTGTTTGGTGGCCAGCACCAACCGCGGCTGCAGAGCTATCGCTGTAAGGCACTACTCACAAAAAGGACACAGAAATACCATATGAATATAATGCAGAATTACTGAATTCTGTAATAATGACACACTGCTGTTTTAACAGCTTCTGTCTGTCTGTAGGCGGGTTTTCATTGAACTTTACTTGCATTAGATTTGCACATTTACAGTAGCGTGACTTAAGGAGATGTCTAATGCACATTTCCAGTGTTCCCAAGTAAAAAAAAAAATTTTTGAATAACTAAAATGTGCACAAACAGTTAGATGGAAGCCCAGGTACTGCTGCAACAATAGTGTTTACTCATGACTGTTGTAAAAGCGATATGACAGAGACAGCTGAATGCTGGGCTGTAGACTCAGCTGATTTGCATACCTTATGACATTTTGACATGGTGACATTTTGAATTCTACCCTTTTGTCCCTCACCCTCTAGCTGAGCAACGGTGCCCACAGTCAGGTCCTGGCTGACGGGATGACCCGAGGCCCCGTGGTACGCCTGCCCTCAGCCTGTATGGCCGCGGAGGTCAAGGCCTGGCTGGAGAGCACGGAGGGCTTTAAGTACATTAAGGAGGCATTCGACGACACCAGCAGGTGAGGAAGTCAAAAGCAAATTTAAGGAACACACACCTTCCGAACATAATCAATTGGGTGCTGGATCTTTGCTAAAGTGTATTCAAAAGCAGAAGCAGACGTTCCAGGTTCAGAAAGTAAAACTCGTGCCGCATATTTGTTCCAGCCAGTTTACTAAACCAGCTGATCCTAAGTAGTATAATTCTTCACACAGATAGATAAGCTAATTAGTGAAATCACCTCGGTTGAAAGCACAGGCAGAAGGAATATATGGCAGGACTTCTACTTTCTTAAGCTGTTTTGCCCACCTCTATTTAAAATACGCCAAATAAAGGATAACACTCACAGTTTCTGTTAACACATTTTAATCTGCTCACAGATGTTTTGAGCTAGTACCCCTCTTCAGGATTTTACCAAAAATCAGGATGGGCTTAGAGACTGAGTGCTCTTTTTTTATTTGGTTTACTTTAAAAGTAGTTAAAAGTGACACCCCACCCCGCCTTTGCATTTTTATGTGTTTTGAATTGTGAGAGAAAGTATGTGACGAATGCAGTACGTAGGGCACCTCCCGACCGCAACAGATGAGATAGTGTAGCAACAAATGCATGATGGGAATGTCCTTTACAACCATGTAATAATAAACAAGCATTTGTAGAATGTGTTTCGAAGAACATTGTGTTCCATTTTCACAGCCATTATGGCAAATGTGACCTGATCTGGCAGTCTGCTTATAATCCCTTACAATGGGGTCAGCCCTGCTGTCTGACACAGAGATAATGTATTCAGTTTGGTGTGGAGAAAGACAGACTGACTGACTGACTGGGTGATACTAATTCTCTGCAGATTCGCTCGCCTGGAGAAGCTTCTTATTGGCTTGGCAGGGCGGAACCTCTACATTCGCTTTCAGTCTCGGACGGGGGATGCCATGGGCATGAACATGATCTCAAAGGTCAGTCCGGGCAAACAAATGCCTGCCATTAAAATGCCATGTGACCGTGACTGTAAGATTGTGGCCAAAACTAGTACTGCAGCCAGATTTGAAATACTGCAATGTGTTTTCCCCCTCCGCAGTCAAGAGGCAAAGCACAAAATCAAAACAGAAACAGAATGTATGGGCTGAAAATTAAGTTTTAAAATGCAAATACTCTGACTGCACTATTGATGTCAACAAAATTAATATTTCAATTGAATGTTTTCTTAATCTCTGGTGACATATCAGGACCTTTCTATGATTACTTGACGTAAAATTCATGCATACGGCACCTTTGTTTAGGCTGGTAATGCCCTCTGTGTGGTGTTAAATACATTGCCTAATAATAATAATAATAATAATAATAATAATAATAATAATAATAATAATACTCTTGTATACCACACCTCATACAAAAGATGTAGCTCAAAGTGTGACCGTGCTAGTGTGTGGTGTTAATTTTATTTATGCCTCTGCTAATTTTAGGGCACAGAGCAGGCTCTGTCCAGACTGCAGGAGCAGTTCCCTGAGCTGCAGGTCCTGGCTGTCAGTGGGAATTACTGCACAGACAAGAAACCAGCAGCTATCAACTGGATCGAAGGGAGAGGGAAGTCTGTGGTGTGCGAAGCCACCATATCCGCCAAAGTAGTTAGAGAGGTAAAGACCACACCCCATACACACCCCACACACACCCCACACACACACACACACAGACCCACACCACACACACACCACACACACACACCACACACACACACCACACACACACACACACCACACACAAGCATGCAAGTATACATTAAAGCACATCTATATTTTGTCACTTAAACTGAATCACTGGACTCATGTCCTGTTTCTGCTCTTGTCTCTCAGGTTTTAAAAACCACCACAGCTGCTTTAGTGGATGTCAACATCAACAAGAACCTGGTGGGGTCCGCCATGGCTGGAAGCATAGGGGGCTACAATGCCCACGCCGCCAACATCGTGGCTGCCATTTACATCGCCTGTGGCCAGGTAGGACTAAGCCCCCCCCCCTTGTTTAAGATTAAGCAAGTTTAGTAGTCATTGTTATCCACTCTGTAGGTCAAACCTCTGGTGGTGACAACAAATCTGCTAAATATAAATTGCCCATATAAATGTTAATACCTAACAGAAGCATAAACATACATTACTCACAATATAAATGATTTAAAAAAGACTATTATGGTCTAGCTAAAAATATAACCTGGCTGGTTTTTCTACCAAGGACCCGGCTCAGACGGTGGGCAGCTCGAACTGCATCACGCTGATGGAGGCGTCGGGGCCTATGGGGGAAGATCTGTACATCAGCTGCACCATGCCCTCCCTGGAGCTGGGCACAGTGGGCGGGGGCACCAACCTGGCCCCACAGCAGTCCTGTCTCAAGGTAACCAAGTGCCACAGTTTAAAGCAGACATACTTAATGTCCCTCAAGTCTGAATTAATAAGGGAAAAAACTGAAATTACAAAACAGTCCCAAAATTGAAATTCTTTGAACACTTCCCCATGAATCTGGGTCCCCACCAGTAAAATTATTCTCTAGGCAGTAAGGTGGGTTATCTGCAACAACCTAACAAAGTAACACCCTGTACTACATGTTTGGCTACAGCTGTACTGAAGGAGAATTGTGTTGGCGTAATGCCAGTGCTTAAGACATTTGCGTCGGTGTTTGAGCGAGAGAGGCACGCCTTGACAAAGGCCACTTTGTTTTTTTCGCAGATGCTTGGAGTGCAGGGAGCCAATCAGGACAGCCCCGGGGACAATGCCCGTCACCTCGCACAAGTGGTGTGTGCCACTGTGTTGGCGGGGGAGCTGTCGCTAATGGCCGCTCTGGCTGCTGGACACCTGGTCAAGAGTCACATGACCCACAACAGGTGAGCGGAAGCGGGAGTGGTGGTGGCGTAGTGGTGGTACAGGCGTGTTTGCATTTGGAGCTTTTTCCCCAGCCTGATTGATTGCTGTCAGTGGTCTAGTGGTTTTACATGAACTCTCTACACAGTTGAAGCACTATGAGAAAACAGGGTTGAAGTTGTATACTTGAGCACACTGCAAATTGAATGCCCACTAAACAGGTCATTGTTATCCACTCTGTAGGTCAAAGGTCAACCTGCAGGAAACTACAGGAACATGCACAAAGGGAGCATCCTGAAGCGGTAGAGTGAGCAGGACGCTGTGTCGAGGTCCCTCGACCTGCCATCAGACTCCTCACAAGGAAGGACACATCATTTCAACTCTAATCCTGCGTGGAAGTATTAAAACTGAAAGAGGATCTTTTTTGGAATGTTGAATGGACTGTGGTTATCGCACAGACAGGTCTACATAAAGAGGCAGAAGATGACAAACAATCATGTTTTAATTGTGTTCCTGTCTTTGATAGCAAATTAATTTATTTTTTAATGGTAACAAATGTGCAAAAATTGTGGGGTTGCGGTCAAATGTCTGTGCAGTGCACTTACTTGACGTCAGGCTGGGTAGTACCATTGAGAGGAGTTAAAAAAAAAAAAATAGCAGTGATTCACATGGTACAGTGTTCTAATTCAGTTTTCAAAAGATGCTAAGATGCTACTGTCATAAAACATGGGAGCGCTATTCACTACACTTGAACTTGCCAAATACCGCCTTCGGGGCAGAGTCTTGCAGAATGTGCTTACGTACAGTATGTTCCCACAGAACCTGTATGTTCTCGAGAAACAGTTGAAGGGTATTGGGTACAGTTCTGTTTTTTTTTTTTTTTGGTCAGTTATTGTTTCTAAGAGGAATAAATTATAGTGCAAGTGCGCAAATAATTTCACAACGGTGCTATAACAAGGTGTGTTTGGAGGCAGGTGGGTCCCCCCCCTCCTGTCTTCAGTGCACCACCTGTGGCAAGTTGAATGAAAGCCCTACCTCCTGCAAGGATGAGGTGATCCAGCTGTTCCTCTGCTTGTAATGTAATCAAACTGCACTATAAGCACAGCACCTTTACATGTGTCTTGGATAGACACGAGGAAGGTACATCCTCAGCTGATTGCCATGTGTCTGAATGCTGCACCTCGTGTGTCTGTGTGTGTGTGCGTGCATGTATGTGAGTGTGTGTGCGTGCGTGTGTGTGTGCTCATTCTGTGAGGTGACTGTGGAGAAAGCATAACTTTCCCCACCAAAGCTATATTTCTCTGAAACTACTAGAACAACAAAGTGAACAGAATGTTTTCTTTTTGTATATTTTTGTAATAAAAAATAAAGGGAATTTTGATTATTGACTTTGTGTGGTGGTGTTTTAATTGAATACATAAAAAAATTAGACTGCAAGCCAGTCATGTGATGGAGCCATTGAAAGTAAAAACTTTACTTTCTTTGAAAGGAAATCAGTCAAGTGCTTCTCTGACAAACTTAATAGAGCCAGGTGAAAGCACTTGATCCTATAAGGCGTCTTACTGACAAATCCGGGATCTTCCCTACATAGTTTTTTTTTTTTTTTAAAGAAATCATGGATATTGTGATGAATATACATTTTAATAAACATTTAGAATTCAGGTTAACAAATTGTAATTTCAAACAAACCATGACAATTTTTTTGGTTGCAAATTAAAAATATGACCACTGAGCATATGGGAGAAATGCACAACTGGATTTAAAGAATGCCTGAACACTGCAAATAATTACAGAATTGAAAGTACAAGTGAACAAGTTACTGTTAGATTAGTGAGCCAACTGCCCTTTACATCACCCGATGAACATGTTTGAGGGATGTTTGAGGCATTCCTGAGCCAACGTCACCATAGGCACTAGCCTCACCAGAGCAGCTCTAGACCAATCAGGTGAGAGAGCATCACATCTCACCAGGGCAGGGACGAGTGATAGGCTGGTGGCAGGCGAGGCCCAGACAGACCTGTAGGGGATGAGGAGTATATGCAGACAGGGGATAATCTCGGCCTCCAGTGGTCCCCTCCCCCCACCTCCTTTCTCCGCTCTTAACTTCAGGTCAGGCCATCACCCTGTAGGCAAATGTACTTCCACAAATCTGGTGTATTTCATTTATCAACAAGAAACACACAAAAAAGAATTCTTTGTAATCTCTGTTTCTGGCACTATTTGTATAACTGAGTGATAGAGAGGGAGATTAAGTTTTTAAAAAGAGGTAGAACTGAAAGACACACTCTGACAGATTAGGAGAGGGATAAAACCGTGACTTTGGGTTCAAGTCAGAATGGAACAGCACACAGAGGCCTAGTTTGGCACATAGAGAATGCTATCTGCCACACCTGATACCACAGAAACCAAGCAGTTGACACGACTTATTACATAGCTAATGTAGGAATACATAAAAACAAAAATGTGGATTCAGATAAAGCATTTCTGCAGAAATCTTTTGAGAGATAAAAAAAGTTGTTTGCAAGTCGGGTAAGACTAGGGCCTAACCCAGTGGATCAACTGAATTGAAGAGAAGGAAGGCAGGTTGAAGCAATAGCCTGAAATAAACATTAGAGCTTTAAAAAATCTAAATGTTTTGTTTGCTATAAACAAATTGTTAATGTATGTGTTTTCAGGCATACATATGGGCAAATGCCATGGTGTTGCAGTGTAGGCCTACGTCATCTTTCAATGTATGGTTTACATATAAAATAGTCTAATGTGCATCATTTAAAAGCCCTCAAAGTTAATCTGTTTATGATCCTAAAATGGTTTTGAATCTGTGGTGAAAGGTGCATATTCGTCTGAGCACAGATTAACACAGGCCTCTGTATGGAGCATTTGCGCCACCTGGTGTTAAGAACAAATCACTGGCTACTTTTAAAATCAACTTAGTTCTTCCAAAACATAGACGCGAGATCACAGGCTTATTTTCGGTATATTTTCTTTTTTATTATCTTAATAAAGAAACCTAAAAACACGTTTTAATAGAAATATCAAGGGGTCATTTCAAATGCAGGATAGGCCCAGCGTGTTAGTAGCCTTCTCGAGCCCTCTTAAAAGTCACCAACATGGAGTAGTGAAGCAGGCCCAGGCTTAGGGTTAGCAGCGTTTTTGTTGGCACTTATCTCTAACTTGTGAACCTTCCTGCCATCGCCTAGGCTCACATTTCGGCAATGATATCGTACTGTCTTCTAGGACCTTTGCAAACTTTGGGAGGGAGCCAAACACACGATGTATTAATTTGCGTCGGACGTGGGCCTCCAGTTTCTCTCTTAGCTCGTTTGAAATTAGGTGGATTTGGGGCCCTTGGGAGAACATCATGACGGACGTTGACCTGGCTTCTTCTCTCTTTGGTTTGGCCTTGATGCATAACGGTAGGGTGGTCTGGGTATTCACCTCAGTTAACTTTGACGGTTTTTCTCTTGATTTTGGGAGTGACAACAGCACCCTCACAATGCGAATTACCAATAAGACCCGTCTCCAACGCTTCTGGGCTGCTCGTTTATAGACGAGCTGCTGGTGATGTCTACAGAGAAGAAGTTGATTGGTTTCCTCAGCAACAGTCCCGAGCCTGTGTCTGATTGCCATAGACTTGGGTCTACCAAACTGCTTCAAGCAATGTTCTGTGCTGTTTGATACTAAATATTTGGGGGGATTTTCAGATTTGGTTTTGAGCTCTTCACTGGACAAATTACACAAACTGTTGCCCTGTGTGATAGAGGAATCATCACAGCGACACCCAACGAGGTCATCTTCCTCTAACTCTAGCTCTTCAAGAAGGTCTTCAAGTTCATTCAGGAAGGAGCTGAAAAGGACAGTTGTTCGTCGACTGATCTCAAGCAATTCACTGTGCAAATTATAACAATGGTGTCAGTTATTATGCAGGGATGTTAAAGGACAGGTTATTGTCAATTGTCAGTGGGTTAAAAAAACTCACAGGCAAGTCTCTTCAAAATCTTCATCCTTGTCGGAGTGGAAAAAACAGTAAAATGTCAGCACATGACTTAACCTCAATGCACCCTCTAAACGTTAGTCTATACTCTCACCTCATCCTGTGTCTGAAGACTGAAGGGTCTTTGTAATGATCTCCACCAGCTCAGACGCGAGAAGGCTGAAATCACCTGCATGATGCCCATGGCAACTAAAGGAGCAGCAAAGTATTTACAAAACTGGCGTGCAATCCATTGCACCGCTTACAAATATGTAAGTCGCATCTTTTTTCCTCTCCCAATACAAGTCTTTAACAAGTTTGGTATATATCTTCCGCATTTTACACCCAACGGCAAATTTATGGAGGCCTGTGCCTTTTTACCAAGCGCCACGTCTATCAAGAACGTAGCAGAGCTTTGGAAATACACTTGTTATTCTACGTTCCATGACGACAGTTCTTTATGGATTTTCCCCTTTGGTTTAGCACGAAATGACATGAGTCATGACAGCGTCTCTTCGAAATAAACTGTGTGATTGTACGACTTGACGGACTCTGACCCAGTAGAGATAAATGTGTGGTTAACTAATGAATTACTATAAAGAGCGTGTCGGGTAGCCCAGATGGGTTGGTATAAAGGCCTACATCCAAACGCATATTGCGCTACTACATAAATAGAAATAATACATGATGTAAACATAGGCTACATAAAAAATCATTGTCAAGTCTGCTCCATTTTTGCTTTGCATTTATTTTTAAACAGTTCTTGAGTAATAAACAAAATGCTTCCATGTATAGCCTATGCTGCCTACAGTACGTGTGTGTGTGGGGGGGTATTTACTTCTCGGCTATATATTGGATAATTTCTTCATTGTGCACCATGAGGAAACAAACATGAGGAAACCAAACTCACTTTACTAATTTAGAGTTTATTTATTTGTACAAATGAAAATCATTACGTCTATAAAAAGATTTGAAACAATGTCTTCCGCAAGTGCTTGTCACTGGTTAATGTCATGTCTAGCCATCTCCATTGCTCCTTCACAACCAGTTCATTAGCCAACTGTTTGTAGAAGGTATTCTGTGACCAAGTCAATCAACCACTGACACAACACCAGCTGAATATATCGCTCATCTGCATTCTGACTGGCTCCATGTGCAGCCATGTACCAGATCTACAAGTGCCCACAGTTGACATATGGCCAGGGCACAACTTAAATTACATGGGCAAACACTCAAGACTGCCTAGACTCAAAAGCTGTTGCTGTTTCTGAAGAGCCCATGAAACATCAAACATTTGTTTGAATTACATGGTAATATGCCAAAGCATAGCATTTAGTGCAAATGGTATACTCACAGGAATCCAAAACCCTCAATTGCAAAGAATCACTAACATTACAAACCTAGTTTAGATGGTCTCATTGCAGTATGTGTTATCTCAGTTTGTGTTTTTGTGAGCTGTTATAGTAGGGTGTACTAGACAAACACACACATTTACAAAAATATAATAAAAAGAAATCATATGAAATGTTGACAATTTCTCCATTTGGTGATCAGATGTAGTCTCCATATACAAACATGAATGTATATGATCATTTGATGTGCATGTACAAAATATAAATCTGGAACATTAGCAGGGATTTTTCCCCTTGACACTAAGGCAGATATGTCAACAGTCACGACTGCATGCCCATCGATGTGAAATGATTGTTCCACCAACGAATTTGATTGCTGATTGTATCCCTTCAATTACAAGGCATGTTCAAGCACTGTTTGGAAGATGACTGTATAGAACAAAACTATTAGAAACAAAAGATGACAAAAAGTACTCCCAGTAATCGTTGACTGCAAAGACACGATTTAACTTGTTGGAGTAAAAAACAAAAAAAACAAAAAACATCTTAAATTTCCTTTGTAGTTCACCAAATACGCTGATACAAATTAACTGTTGTCTTACTCTTTGAAATCCCATGATGCATTTCAACTGAGATTACTTGGCTATTCCACAGACTCCAAACTGTGTGCAATCAAAAGTGAAAAGCGTTTCTCTCCTTTCTTTCTAGGGATCACATGATGTTTAAACAGCAACACAAGGATAATGGGTTTGAAGGTATGCACGGCTGCATGACTGAAGTCACTTCTAGACAGGCATTCAGCTAGAGTTCGTTCATTAATTGTGTATTTTTCCGTTCGGTCTCGAAATCTGGACAATGAATACAAAAAAAAAAAAAATCCATAATACAAGGATTGATCAAAGCAGACGCCCACAAATTGTTATTTAGAATACTTACAGCTTTTACATATAAAACAAAGCGACACAGCTCCGCATCCAAAAGGAGCAACAGATTTTTTTTTTTAAAGCGTTGTTTTATACAAGCCTTCAGTCACAATGGTAAGCACTAGGGGCTGGTGGCTGATGCCTCACCGTCCGTTGGTTATGCTGTACCAAGTGGATAGTTGGGAGCGACTCTAAACTTAGGATGCACGAGTAAGGCTTTTAAGTTAGCGATGTTACTGTAAACAGTTCAAGTAGTAAACAAGGCTCAATAAAACTCCTCCTTTTTCAAATGCTTTCCCATGGCTGCAAACTGCATGGCGTGGCACTCTACACAAATACTTTGCTATGCATTACACGGTTATTTTGTAGACGCACAAGACCCCCCCACCCCCTGACCCTTTGATGCGACATCCGGCAGGTGGTGGGGTTTCATGCTGGCGAATGAGATGAGGAAAGCAGCTTGTTCTGATGCTGGGCAACAATGGGGAGGTGGGTCCATGGGAGAGCAGTCCAGACCTCTACGGGTTGCTGCAGACATCCAGAGTGATGTATGCCCAAACCCTGCTCAAAGAGAAGGGGGAAAAAACATTACTCATCTCCTGTTACCCACAGTCACACACAAAGCTCAGCAGACATTAATCTCCTCCTGCTATTTTAACAAGAACTGTCACAGCAGACTACCCCAAGATTAGAATATCTGAGGCTACGCCCATATTAATCTGTTTCTGAATACAAACGTTCCTGCCCGTCATCCACACTAGTCTGTCATTTTTGGGCTCTGGAGCCATAATGGATTAGAAATGAAGCATAAGTAAGTAAAGCATAAGTAAGTAAAAGGATTTCAAATAGTTGAACAGTTTAATGTGGACGTAGCACGAGTCACTGCATCCGTCTGTCCTACCAGTTGGTATTAGAACATTATGGGCTTCCCGCTGGTCTTCTCCTGGACGTAGGAGGTGAAACGCTTTAGGAATTTGGGGTACTCCCTCTTAGCCACTGCCCTGAGGACTGACGCAGGGGCCCAGCCTCCTGGGTTCACTGGAGAAGGAAAATAAATAAATAAATCATTACATTTCACACGAACATAATGTTCCTGACAACTGTGCACAACAATAATATTTGCAGCTGTAGATTAAATATAATATATGCAATTGTTACTTTGGTAGAGCCTCTCACCATTGGCTACGTAAGTGATTTTACAGAGGATGTTGTCCCGGCTGATCTCTTTATCGCCCTCTGGTGGGCTGACCAGGGTTTGACAGATCATAGCCACATTGATTTTGGCACGGATACACTTGTTAGTGGGCTAGGAAGAAAAAGAAAGAAAAAGATTTGTCAAAAAGAACTAAACTCCTAAACAATAAGCAGGATTTGTTGAATTTGCTGGTAACACATTAATGTGAAATATGCAACACAATAGCTGAAAAAAAAAAAGGAACTGAGGGCTAGTTATCTTCAACTATCTCCAGCACTCAGCATTCTATTAAATTACTGCGGTCATAAGAAATTCCAAAACACAAGCGACACAAGTAATTACACTACTCAAAGTTTGGCTTTTGGGTAAAATTTATGGAAAATTGTAAAAGTTCACACTACAGTGGTATTATATCACGAAAGTAGGGCATTTCAGTAGAAGCATGCAATGGTAATTTTCTCATCTCAAACAATTTATTGAAACAAAAGCAAACAACAGTGGTGGGTGGGTGACAAAGATGTCAATGTCTCAATAACTTGTCAATTTTTAGTTGTCGTCCTGGTCTCATGATGTCAAAATGTTGTTGGCATGAGTTTTGCTGTTAAGCTCCTTGTTACAGAACAGCAAGATGTGCAAAAAGTCCTGAAACACTGAAGATGACATTTCAGGATAAACCGAAAAATGCATTATGCACATTATGCACGCTGTGCACATCTTGCTGTTCTGTAACAAGGAGCTTGCCAAAATTCATGCCGTTATGGCTTAATGGCTTTTGTTTCAATAAATAGTTTGAGATGAGGAAATCACAACTGCATGCTTCTACTTAAATGCTCTACTTTCATGATATAACACCACTGTAGTGTGAACCTTTAAAATTTCCCATAAATATCAGCCAAAATGTCCTAACTTTTTGTGAGTAGTGTATACTCTCTTATATTAGTACAATGACATGTAATTTTGTTGAATGTGCCAGGATGTGAAGCACTCACCGGGGAACTGTCGTGATCGACAGAGAAGTTGCATACGAGCCACGTGTCTGGGTCGTTCTCGTTGGTGGACGGGACTTTGTGCATGACGGACAGATAGAGGACGTCCCTCTGGGAGGCGGGCCATACCCTCTGCAACAGACAAGCAGTGTGAGGACGGAACACTAGCACCACTGAGGAACACGCCGCCATGTGCCCATGAGGTGGAGGGGAGAAGCCTACAGACTCTATGGCTGCATCCAATAACTATATTACCCAGTGATGGGCAACCTGGCTTCAGAAAACTGGAATCCAGTACCAAGAATGTGTTCCAGCCATTCACTAAATCAGCAAATTCCAACAAGGACAACTCTTTAGTCAGGTTGAGGGGTTACTCATTGAAATCACCTGATTGAGGTGACAGATTCAGGTGATTTGGAATATGTGGTACCAGATACAGGTTGCCCATCACTCATGTACACTATATAAATACAAATCACCTTTTGCTTTCTATTTTTATGCCTAATGGGGAAAGAGTCCTTTCAGTCAAGTTAAACCTTTAACTGTGACATCAAGCATAAAAGTAAAGCTGCTTGTTTGAGTGATTTATAATTTTATAGTGTGCATCAGTGATGTTAAACCTTTAACTGACTTGGTTACTCTGTGGTTTAACAAATTTCCAGTTCTTTGTTTTCATCTTTCTACTTCAAATTGGGCTGGTTGAAAAATCCATATCTGGTGTGTGGCTGTTGTGCATAAGACAACTGCAACCAACTCACCTGATCAACGTCAACAGTACTAAAGCTAGAAAATGCCTTTAACACGACTGTATTGACCATTTCAAGATCTGTTATGTGACAGGGAAAGGTCAACACTGACTAACAATGGCATGCACATACTTTCAAATTTCTTTATCTACAACAATGCATTGGGTAGCTGGGTTTACCTTGTGTGTCTGGTAGACGATGACGGCGTTGTCTGACAATCTCTCGACTACATTGAAGTTTTCAACAGTGGCTGGTGGACAGACAGACGGAGGTGCAGTGAGTTTCAGTGGCACTCAACATCACCATTCATACACATGATCACACATCACTCACAATTCTACACGTGGAAACATTTCGCACAACTCATTTTACAATAAGCAAACACATTACCAAGCAGAGTGCCACTGACATATAAAAACAAATGGATACTAAGGATTAGAGCTGCAGAAAATATAGTAAAAAAAAAAAAGTATCACAATATCGCAGGATCAGTGTTGGGTAACCCGGCTTAGGAGGTTACAATCCCATACTCACTATTTGTTAACTAGTGAAATCACCTGTTTGTACTTGTGCCACCTGTGCACTTAAAGCAGGTGATTTCACTAATTAACTGATACAGTAAAATGGCTGAAACAAATAGTGGGTATGAGATTGTAACATTTGAAGCTGGGTTACCCAACACTGCGCAAGATACAATATCAAACTCCACATATCAAAATATTTGTCAAATCAGATACAGCCCTACGGCTAGTCCCCGTCTAGGGTCTAGCAATAAACATAACGCTAAATGAGATTAAAATGATTTTACATTTCTGTTCACTGTGCAGCCCTACTAAGGAGAGGAGATGTATTCTAATTCAGATGTGTTTTATCATCTTTAGCATGTAGACAGAACATCTTTGCACTTGTCTAAGCAGTGAAAAGGACTTACTCTCCCAGTCGAAGCGGAAAGTAGTGTCCCAAAAGTAATGGCAGACCTCGTGGCCGGTGACACCTTTGACGGCGTGGGTGGCTTTGAGGGGGTCGAGAACAATCCCGTTCTCCTCCACCTCTCTCCGGTACACCTGAGACAGAGACACATTTTTATCATGGACACGAGGTAATGGATCCCTTAACAACACAACCCTCCCACCTTAACTAAGCTGTCCTAAATGAACAATAATATAGATATATGATAAATTATATGTATGACGATAGACACTTTATGAAGTTCCTTTGATTAATACCAGCTGAAAAGGTCTAATATGGATACTTTTTGAGTGGGGAGGTGTGGGGTTATGGTTGAGAAATATGCCAGACAACCACCACCTTAGTTGACTTGAAATAAACTTCATCCATGTCTTTTTTTCTGTCATATCATAAAACATTCGTGCCTCAAAATGCTATAGTTATTCCCTTAGCTTTAGGTCCAACTACTTGACTACTTTAGCAGGCTATCAAGTCTGACTGGTAACGCACACTTGAGTGAGTGTGTGCCATCATGACTCACACACAGACCCACCACCAGCACAAAGACTTAGTCGTATGGCCTTGGTGAAAGAGTCATGTTGTTACAGCTGTGAACACTGGGTCTTGTCCTTCAGCTCACCCCTCCCCCTCCTTCTCCTTCTCCTTCTCCTGACAGTGTACACTCACTCCCCACTCCCAATACACCCATCTGCTATATCCCTACACCGTTAATCAGTTATGAGTAATCTGCCGTCAGAAGCTACAATCGAGTGCCACATATCTGTTACAGACATCAATTAAATCAGCTGAGGCTAATTAGCACAGCTCAGCCAGGTAGACATGTTAACGAATGCAATCACCTGCATTACATGCACAGGTAGAAGCAGGTGATTTGGAATATGTGGTATTGGATAGTAGTTTCTAAATCCAAGTTATTTCTCAATGCCTTTAGTCAGGCCACTCAGCACATCTGTCCACAGGGCAGGAGGAGGGAGGGATAGGGAGGGTGGCTGTGCGGTTGGTTAGAGGATTCGGGGTGCTCACACTCACCTTCATCTCCCCCTCCTCAATCACCAGCTGCCAGTTGGCATCACCACCCACATCCTGCAGGGAGTAGGCCATGTGATTCTGCACCATCTCCTCCACCTGATGGATAAGAGAGAGAGAGAGAGAGAGAGAGAGAGAGAGAGAGAGAGAGAGAGAGAGAGAGGGAAGGGAAGGAAGGAGTGAGAGAGGGGGAGAAAGACAGAGAATATGACAGAGAAACAGGTAGGAAGGGACAGAAAGCAAGAGAGAGACCGGGAGAGGGAGAGAGAGAGAGAGAGAAATAAGGAATGGGTTATTCAATGCTTCAGAGCTGTAGACCAGGCAGACCTGCTGTGTAGTCATGCCTCATCATGCAGGGCAAGACACCGTTGAGGGGTGGGGTATGAGAAGAGTACAGAGAGGAAGGAGTAAAAAATGGAGAAGGGAGAGATGGGGGATGGGGTGGTGGAGGGGAAGGAAAATCCAGTTCTGCTACTGCACTTTACCTAGAAAAACGTAAAACCCAAAATACCACGGTATGTCCCACGGGCTTCTATGCATCAAATTACACTCAGCAACTGAACACTGGAATGATGTTTCCTCATCGTGAAAACTGGATTAAAAGTCTCTTATATCACTCTAAGATAGGCTCACCCACAATACCTCCATTACAAGTATTGATCTACTTTTAGTTGTATGTAATACGATAAAACATGTTTTGGGATTCCAATTTGTTTGTGGTCAACAATTTCCTTTAGGCTTAAGACATCCTTTAAAACACCAGTGTAGCCAAAAACTATTTGTACACTGATAAACTGTTGTCTTGGTGAGGGAAGCTCTTACACAACTTGCAGTGTGCTTGGGGTCGTCATCTTGTTTGAAGATATAGCGATGCCAAAGTGTATTTGTTATACCTGAAATGTGTTTTTTAATTCTTTTTTTTCCTTCTTTTCTTTCAATATTTCCAATTCAATTTCCACTTTAGATATTTTGTCAGAGTGTACAAACAATTTTTGCCTGCACTGCACATTGGTGTACTTTCTATGTTCCTAAACATGACAGCCATCTTGAAAATAAAATCTCCTTCTTAAAATCTCAGCGAGAAACAGATGAAGATAACGAAACCAGACAGTGAAGGCAGAGGCTGGAGCAGATATAAGGACTCAGTACTGTACCTGTGCGCTGAATCTGTGCACATCATCTGAGGCACTGACCAGCTCGACGGAGGACAGGGAGGAAGCATGACTATGAGGCTACGCCAGAGAGACGGACCGCACGAGGAGAGGGAAGAAACAAAACAAACAAAACCACAGGCCCAGGGATTAGAAAAGGTCAGGTAAAGACGTCACCCAAAAAGAAATATTCCAGCACCAAAACACACGGACTGCACAGTCAGGCAGAATAAGGCACACATTACAACATACAATCTGAAGCCATGAAAGAGTTGGGTTTTGAATTTGCCTAGTGAGTGATTGGGTTTTGTTTTTGATTTTCTGGGCTCAATCCAGAACATGCACCGCTCAACATGGTGTTGCATATTTAAACAATAGTTAGCAAAAGTAAGTGGTGTACCTATGAACTTGTGGTTTGCCCTGATTACATTGCCTTTTGAATAATAAGATCATTACAGTGCAGCTGGGTTGTCCCAAAATGAGACGCTTACAAAGTGCTTAACACACATCATGTCCAGGAAGATCACCACATGTATAGCACCATTAAACTCCCACAATAAGAGCACAGTACAACAGCAGATAGTGCACCTTAGGCTGCAGAGAAATGAGTAATGTCTGCTGAATTGAATTTCCCCTTCATTTGAATGACAACGAGCTTATGAATAACCTGAGGCCTAAGCCTACAATATATTCATAGGACGGGTGGAGAAAATGGAGAGCTTAACAGCGATGTAGAGAAAAAGGACAAAAAAGAAAAACAAGACAGCTGATACCTTGGTTGAGTATCTGTGGGTGCTGAGGGTGGAGTGGGAGTCTCCAGGTGTCATCGGAATCGACAACAAAGTGCGACTCTTTGCCTCTGACTGGGACTAGAAAGCGAAAAACACATACATGGTTATTAATCTACACATCAATGAAAAAGGAAACAAAACAGAACCTACAACGACGACAGTACCTGCTCCTCGATCTTGTCCTGTTTGTCCAGGGCTGCTTCCACAGCATCGAAGAACTCCTCTTCGTTGATTAGACTGTTTGGTCCTTCCTGCGAAGTAGAGGGAGGCATTATGATTGGAGACAAAGATGCTTTGGAAGTAAACAAAAAAAGTTCATAGGACTCTGTGAAATGAATATTGTGAAAAAAAGTGAACAATTTGAAACAACAATGATACAACGATAGCAGATCAGCATAAATGGGCAACCCTAACCTCGTAGTCTGGTCCACCATAGTGGGGTTTCTTCTTGAGCTCGGACAGCGCGGCCTTGTAGGCATCCTCCGTTCGTCTCCTCCTCTCCATTTCCTGAAGAGACACAAATATGACGGGTCATCCACAAATGGGCCACTTCACTTAACGAACTTAACAGAAACTAAAAGGGAAAAAAAAGCACTTGAAGAAATGAAAGGAGGAAGAGGTGGATATGTGTCACACTATTGTCAGAACAGCTTCACCACTATAGTCCCTAGGCAAACAGGCTGATCCTTTTCACACAGGAAGGAGGGCTTACCTCCACACACACACACACACACACACACACACACACACACACACACACACACACACACACACACACACACACACACACACACACACACACAGAGTACAGTAAACTGCAACATATACAAAACTGGCAGGTGAAACTCTAGGTGTTGCTCAGCAAAGCAAATGGATAGAAAAGCACTCAGCTTCTCCTCTTCTGCACCCCACCCCACTGCAATGCCACAGCTGGGCTGTTCTATCTAATGAGAGCGCTTCATTAGCTATGGGTGCAGGGAATTCCAAGAACACACTCCTTCCAGGAATGAGCAGATGCAATCACGCTTCTCAGAAAACAACCTCCTGCCCACCATAGTTACAGTCAGTGTATAATTTGACACCGTGTCAGGGGTGACCGTAACAGTAACATAAAACCCTCATTTGAACACTCACTATTAGCACCACTGAAACATTCATCCATCGACCAATTGTATCATTAAACCCCATGCAGTAGCAAAGAGAGAGATAGAGAAGCAAACAGGAGATTGGATGAAGACGCTTCACACTCCATAGTGGCACAGGCCCACATCACAGTACTATAAAACCTCAACTGAACATTAACATACTGTTTTGGTGCTGTAATATGTTAGAGTAAACTTGACGAGGGAAGAGTAAAAACACGTTCACCCAAGTGTGTGGTGAGGTCCCTGAGAGGCTTTACTTAAAAGTATTCAGTCAATCCATCCATCCATTAATAGATAGATGGATCGATCAAAAAAAAAAAAAAAAGAAGGCATGCAGTGGTAGACAGAGAGAGAAGCAAACAGCAGGAAGGTTGAAGAGGCTCCAAACTCCCCAGCAGTGAGCAACAGCAGCAGCAGCAGCAGCAGAGGCCGGAGGTGTGGCTCAGGGACCGAGTAGACAGCTGGAGAGAGAGAGGGAGAGAGGGAGAGAGGGAGAGAGGGAGAGAGAAGGAGAGGAGAGGAGAGGGAGAGAAAGGGAAGGAGAGAGAGAAGCCGGCGGGTATCACCTACAGTGTAAAAAGGACTGTGAGTGCACAAGGGAATCCATTTCTGACTGCCGCTGGAGCCCAGCGGTTCGGCCGCCCACTGCCGCTTCAGGCTCCGCACGAGGAGGCGGCACGATGCCGACATGTCCTTACCCGCACAGGACACACACACACACGTATGCGCCCTCACACACGCACGCACGCTCGCTCGCTCACTCACACACCGGTTTTGCTGGCGAAGGTTTCGACGTTTTGGGACGATCTACATCCAGACACCCTGAAGATCCTGCTCGTCCGATCCCACCGCAAACACAGGCGCTCGCACCGACACCGCTGCCGAGCCTCACCCTACAAAAGCTCCAGTGTGACTGCACTTGAGGGGGAGTCGCGGCTGTGACTTCCTGCACAGAGCTCTTTTCAGGACTGGCTTGCCGGGTGGAAAACTGGTTCGGCGACAAAGTCACATGGAGGCAGGGCTCGACAAAAGGGCCACTCATGACGTGTGACAAACGGCTGTGATGGTGGCATACCAGAAGACTTTTGTTATCTGGCAGCATGCAAGACCTGCGTGAAAAGAATGTCTTCCCTACACATTCCCTGCAGGCTTTTGAGGAGCAGAAATGCAGAGCCATCAGACGTTGGCATCTGACTCGTCAGAGGATATTTACATGCGAGAGGTGACATTCGAGCAGTCACCGAGGGGTCACCGGAGAGTGCTATCTGAGGACAGAAACAGCAGCACCGGGATGCTAAAACAGCTAGATGTCGATATTCTTTAAGTGGTTGAGGACTCAAGTATGACATCAAATTAGCATTAATTATTAAACGTACAATACAGTCGGACCATTAACTTAACTGCTGAAGACCTCAGACAGTGTTTAAAATGCTCAGCGGGCCAGTCAGAAAGCCTGAATGAACTTTGCTCATGGAGAGTGTAAACAGCGTAAGGCTGTGCTGGGGTGTGCCCTCTCCCATTCAGGGATGAGAGAGGTGGGGTGTCCCCTCACTCTGCTGGGGAAAGTGACGTTGTGGTGTTGCACCGTGCCCGTGCGTGTGACCTCAAACCTTCAGAATCTCCCAGGGATCCTCAAACTCACTTTGGCCACTTTAAGCAGCATTTCACAGAGCAAGTTCACAGCGCACGCATACGTGAGAAAGGGGTGTGGCTGTGTGCTATAGGAAGGATCTAGAGGTTGGAGGTTGAAATTCAAGCCAGACTGTGCGTGTCACCTCAGGCCTAGAAGCGCAGCAGTGCAGCAGCCTCGAGGGGATTCAGTTTGAATTTCAAGGCCAAAAGCCAGAATAGGCAGAACGTGGAACTGGTTCGTGTCACACAGAAAACAGTCAAAATCCCTCCCCCACTATACGTCCTAAATAGCAATGAATTCAAACATTATAGTATCCAAAATGTTTTTGCCTTTCTGTACATCATTGAAGATTTGAAATATTTTGTCTCCATAAAAGATTATACTCTGTTGATCCTTAAAAGTTACACTGTATTTAAATACATCATCGCCAACTTATGAAACTGAAAGAGAATTAGGATTCACAGGGATGGTGAGGAGCATTTTTTCTTTGCTGCTATTCCAAAAATTTCTTCACTGTGGTTGTACAAGTCTAATATGACTACAGGTTGTCCCTTAACGTTAGACGTCAGTTAAGAGGGGATTACGCAACACAGGTAGTTCATTATAGAACAGCCAGCTTGGAGGGTGACTCATTTCATTTGACAGCCTTCCACACACTCATTGACCAAAGCAAATCTATTCCTTTTAAGCCATGTGACCTAATCACTTGGCAACAACACATCAGCCAATTCAACAGTGTCCCTCTGTCTGTTCTGTCAAACTCATTTTAATTCAAATAAACTGCCACTGTTGATTCGTCAACATGATTAAAGCCACACTGAGTCATAACTGAAAGAGTCCCAGCCCTGGAAGGAGACCAAGTCCAAAGTCCAGTTTGTATGTTGGCTCAGCTGACATGAGGCCTGTGGAATGTGACCCACCCACCTTACCTTACCCAATGCATTTATTTACTGTTCATTTTCCATCAAGGTTCTCTTTGCAATCCATTGTGTGTCCCCTAGTGACTGGATGGTACTGCCTGATTGGTTGAGCTGACATAGATGTTCAGCTGCCATTCTGAATAGGTTGTAGGGCTGCTCGAATTAATCAAATTTCGATCAGGATTATGATTTCGGGCCCAAAAAAGTCCTACAGGAAATTCCAAAGTATAAGGATGTTCTTAAATTATGTTTATAAATACAGAATGTAAGGGGAAAGAAAACAAATTTCAATAATCATGATTTTAATTTTGACCCAAGTAATGGTGATTGTGCTATTTTCTATACCGATAATCGAGCGACCTAAATGGGCTGTGACCTTTACATACCTTCTTTGGCATGACTCATAATTTGCCTGACGGTGGGACAAAACATTGCCATTGTGGTTTAATAAGCCTTTTGGGAACTACACTGGAGTGGGGAAACTTTCCTTTCATGTAATGCATTCTTTGTCCTGCACCTGGCCTCACTAAAGGAGATGTGCTCACGTTTACTCTCTTTTTCCTTTCTGACATGTCGTGCCCTGCCTCACCTTATCCAGCCTCAAAATAACCGTCACTGGTCATTAGCCACGATCAAAGCCACAGTGTGTTACAGCAAAAGATTCCCAAGCCAAGGAGGAGAATGAGTCCAAAGTCCAGTTTGTTTGCGTGCCCAGCTGATTGAGGGCCTGTGAGGCGTGACGCACCGTGTCCCCAGCCTGCCTTACCTTGTCCAGCCGTCTCTGCCAGCTCTCCTCTCGTTTGACCATCAGCTCGATGCAGTGGGACAGGGTGGAGAGGATCCCCGCGGTGGTGGCTTTGAAAGTGATGGCCTCGCCCTTGAAATCGATGCCGTTCACCTCCTTAAGGGTCCCCTGTGAACACACTGAAGCGAGAAGAGGCCCAGAACGGCAATCAGTATCTGATTCAATCTGCTGGAGTTTAACAATGAGAGACAAAGGCAGATTGGGGGCACGACTGCCAGTCTGACAAAAAGATGATTACTTGAACAAAGAATAAACTTTGTCCTGACATGAAAGTTTACCTCAGCTATCGAATAACTTGAGAGCAAACTTAAACAAAGACAGACCCAGAATCTTGACACATTCTGCATAGTTCTATGAAATAGCATAGCAGCAGATTTAGGTCTAGATTCTAGTCTAGATTTAGGCTAACAACTGATTGAGCAATCTCACCATCTGTACGTTTCAGTGTGTTTTGCATCTGCCCCTATGGTGTCAACTCAGGTAAGGTCAAGTCGATTTATTTATACAGCAAAACTATTGGCCCAAATTGCTCCAAAATTACAAATAATAAAAAGTGTGTGTGTGTGTGTAGGTTTACAATTCTGCATATGCAGTGCACTTACATTTTTCCTTGCTGCTGTTGTTGAGCAGGTAATCTCCATCTGGCTTGGTGCTGGGGAAATCATCCTCGTCATCCTCTACCACTGAGGAGCCACAACAAAGCAGGAATTACATATTACAGTCTTAGATGTCCATAAGAACGCCCTGAATGGTACTTGTGTATGATGTACTGTCTCTACTGTACTGTATTATATATTTTTAGGCAGCACTATCTGTCTATATGTTGACTGTATAAGACTACTTGTCTACATGTTAAATGCATACTATAGAGTTAAACTCTACCACTGGCTAATTTCTTGTGTATGTGAGTATACTTGGCCATTAAAAAGGATTCTGATTCGGTTGTCTGGGCTTTTATTACACAAGGAGAGAACCAAGTACAATAAGAATACCTACTGAAGGTACACGCTGTTTGACTGAACAGCTCCAAAGAGCGGTAAGTAATAGAACACTAAATGCTGCCAAAAGACTCCCTTTTGTGATTTGTGTTTATTCTGTTGAGGGGAGTGTCGACACCTTTGTCTCTCTGGAAAACGTCTCTGGACACTTCGTCTGCACAGCTGTCAAAGTATCTCTGCAGCGTGTCCACCTGTCTGCACAGAATGTCCCGGAAGGTTTCCATCTCAGCCAGCTTCTCCCGCAGACTGTGGCCCTTCTGCTCAGACACAGAGAGCAAACACAGGTCAAGCGCTTCTACTCTTACACTGGGTTTTGTGGGAGATCATCTCCTCTCTCCAGTGCAATGGCGATGAAATATTTTATTTTTTTATTTAATGTTCCCTTGCTTGGGGATGAACTATGTAAGAATTTGATGTCCAACAGCTCTGGAAAACTGGAAATTTGATTTCCCAACAAAGCCTCATATTACAACCCAATACAAATAGCTCAATAGAGATGTGGTAATGTGTCTGCACTGCCAGGAAAAAAAGACATTCTAAATAGGATTACACATTGTTTACAAAAGTGTTTTAGACCTACATTGTCTCTCCCCTGTGGATTTCTACAATGAATATCACCCAAACTGCTGATATGCTTAGATGTCCACATGTTACAGTTAAAAAAAAAGAGATGAGGAAGCAGAAGGAGGTTTCAAACAGTAGTCAGAGAGGCTCATCAAAAGCTATGTGGGGAAGTTAAAAGTCAGGTAATGATTTGCACATGCATCAAAGAAGATTATTTCAGCTTCTCACAAAAGTGCAGTATGTTTATTGATATGGAGTGTATTCTTTGGAAACATCAAAAGTGTGACTGTGATGTTCATCACTTTGCAGAGTGTGGACTTGATCTTTTCACTTTCCTATCAAACTGCCAACTGTAACATCACCGTTTCTTAAGAAGCAGTTTGTGACACAAAATGCAGGCCATTGTAAACACATCATTATTCATCAATAAATGAGGACAACACTGCCTGATGTTAAGTCAAGGCCCAAATAATAATAATAATAATAATAATAATAATAAAACACTTCAAGGTGGGGGCTAGTGGAGGTGCACAAATCCAATTTAAATGCTAAGTGGACAGGTGCCACTTTCTGAGGCAAGTGGATGCAAAACAGCAAATCCAGCAGACAATAAGGGGAGCGGGCTTTTCTTCTCACCCTGAACGAAGAGGTGGAGGTGGCTGAGAAGCCGCTGGCTGCCGAGGTGAGGGACAGGGTGGAGCCATGGCGTCGCAGGCTGGATTCCGACCCGTAGCCAGACTCGGCCTGCTCAGGGAATGGCAAACACATAGACACACGCACACACAAACACACAAACACACACACACACATACAGACACACACACACACAGACACACACACACAGACAAACAACCATCAATAATTTTAGGGCAGAACTAGCATTAGACACATTCTATTTAGGTCACTTTTTATACAAAACTAATGTGTTACTGAGCTACAGAGGACTAAATGAAAAAAAACATGGCACTCTAAATCTGTACCCCAACATTGCAAACATTTGTAGGGCCATCAAGAAAGCAAACAACTGTAAAATGGTCACAGAAGAAATCTTTGCAAGGCGTCAACCATCCTTACCTGGCCTGGCACACAATTTGGTTGAGCATACACAGACGCCTCAAACACACAGCCAAATTTACATAGTTTTCAAATTGACAAGTTTTCTTTACGTCCCTGGTCTAAGCTTCCCCTGAACAGGCAGGTCTGTATGTACAGTAACTGGACACCTGCCCTGGGAGCCGACTACTGCACGCCCGTCAAGTGGGCCCCCATGTAACCAGAGGAGCTGGAGGCTTTTACATGAGGACTCCAGTTCCACGCAGCTGTGACAGGAAGCATTCACTTATCGGCCACGCTCACACCGCGTGCTTCAGTAGAGGCCAGATTCACAAAGGCAGGGGCAAGGCGCGCGACCATCGGCCACCTCACCTTTTTCTGGACACGCCAACTTCAAAACGAGACGGCCAGCCCTGGGTTACGATCTGTTGTTATGAAACGGGTCACGAGTTCTGGCTGCCATGTAAAACAACCTAACACGGTGACAGCTCGCTTCTCACCAGTACAGTCGCGGATGCAGCACCCAGTGATTTATGGAGCGAGCAGGGAAGCAGGGTGAAGAGGAGGGGGAGAGAGAAAAAGAGAGAAAGAAAGGGGACAGAGACAGAGAGAGAGAGGGAGAGAGAGAGAGAGAGAGAGAAAAAAAAACTCAGAGCCCACGCAGCCACCTGCCAACAAAAAAAAAAAACCTGCAGCAGCCAGGGGCAGATGTGCATGGCCGTGAGCGACTAAACACACGCGAGCACGAGTAAGTGAGCAAGCGAGCGAGTAAGTAAGTAAGTAAGTGCACATGCGAGCACTGTTTTTTGCCCGGGACGCGTGCCCTGGGCATGCTAAGGCGCTAGCGTGCTAAAAGCCCCCACCATTCGGCCATTCCAGCAGCCAAAGCAGAAGAAGGTGCCGCCGCAGTCGCGCCCTGTCGGCTGGACCATGATGGATGCGTCCCCCCCTCCAGGCTCCAGCCGCTCCAGGCTCCCAGCTCCCAGTGTGTGTGTGTGTGTGTGTGTGTGTGTGTGTGTGTGTGTGTGTGTGTGTGTGAGAGCGCTGCAGACCCCGCCCCAGTGTCGCTGGCGTCTCCGGTTCAGTCACTCAAACCTGCAGAAAAAGCCCCGCTCTCTTCCTTTACGCGAGGGAGCAAGGGAAGAGAGTAAGCAAAGAAAGACAGGAACAGAAAAAGAAGAAGAAGAAGAAGAGAGAGTGGCGATGAGTTGTGCCGTGCATGGCTCTGGCAAGCGGTGAGGCTGGAGCTGGAGTTCTTCTCTGGCGGTTCAGCATGGCATGAAGGGTGTGAGAAAACAGAGTGAAAAAAGAAGAGAAGAGAGAGAGAGAGAGTGTGAGAAGGAGAGGGGGATGAGACATAGGGGGAAGAAAAAAAAAAAAGAAGAGACAGCAGCTGAAGGAGGAGAGAGGTAAAGCATGCCAGTGACAGAGGATTCAGTGAGCGCTCAGGCAGAGAGGCGAGAAAGCTCTGAATGCTTCCACCCCCTCCATGCCTCACACGCCGCCAAACCACACACACAGACACACACACACACACACACAAAGACCACCACTGACATTATTACAGCCCTGAGAAGCCTCCCGCTGCTGCCGCACACGCCGAACAGAATCCATCTCTGCTGTGGTCTGGCGTGACAGAGACAGAGAGAAAGAGAGAAAGACAGAGAGAGAGAGAGAGAGAGAGAGAGAGAGAGACAGAGACAGAGAGAGAGAGAGAGAGAGAGAGAGACAGAGACAGAGAGAGACAGAGAGAGAGACAGAGCAAGCGGGTGAGCGTGTGTGTCTGAGTGAGAGAGAGTGAGAGAAAGTGAGAGAGAAAAAGAAAGATAGAGGGAGAGAGTGGAGGAGGAAGAGAGGAAAAGGAGAAAACGAGCATGTGTGGGTGTGTCATTGATAGAGACAGAGAGAGAAGGAAGGAGGAGACAGAGAGGAGTGCGAGTGGATTGAGGGTGTACATCTCAGACAAGCGTCTACACAAGCAGACTGCCACTATCGTATAGATTGACATGCCGGTGTGTGCATGTGTGTGTGTGTGTGTATGCTGAACGTAAGTGTGTGTGCTTCCCTAAAGCAGCGTTCGGTCCAACCTCAGAAAAAGACGAGGTGAGTAGAGAGCATCCTTCCTCCTGTCTGCCTTTCTTCTTCCCTCTCCCCCCCTTGAGGAAGCCCGTCCTTAAGTGGGTTAGTGGGTACGTCCACCGGGCTGTGCCACATCGACACGTGGGCGAGGGGGGGATTTTCTCCAGCTCTGCTGAAAAGCTCTGAGGTACACCCTGATCCCCATCAGCCTTCTCCCCCCTCCTCCCTTTTTTATGTCATCCACAGAGCCATGCTGGTGAGAGTGCAGCAGTGCTTTTAAGAGCAGCTGCACTGCAGTGTGTGCGTGTGTGTTTGTGTGCGCGCATATGTGTGTGTGCGTGCATGCGTGCGTGTGTGCGTTTAAGGTTGTGTACGTGTGTAGGTAAAAGCAGTGTGTGTATGTGTATGCCAGGAGACAACACATGCATAATTTATCGACTTCTGTGCTGATGATGACAGTAGCCATCTCTACTGTGGTCTGGTGTGTGTGTGTGTGTGTGTGTGTGTGTGTGTGTGTGTGTGTGAAAGAGCACGATTGAGAGGGAAAGGGGAGGGGCACAAGAAAGAGAGAGAATGAGAGAGAGAGATCAGAGAGCAAAAGAGAGAGAGAGCGAGAGAGAAAGAGAGAGAGAGAGAGAGAGAACGAGAGAGAGAGAGAGAGATAGAGAAGAAGAGGTCTAGTCACTCCCTAGTGCCAACGCCCACACACAGGCCGGTCTCCATTATCCCGCTGAGAGAGCCTGACCACACGGCACAACGCTGACCTAACCGCCCAACACCAGCAGCAACCATTTGTTTATTTTATTTATTTACGGGGACATGACTGCAGTAAGACACTTCACATTTACAAAAAAAACACACTCTGATATAAAAGGCACAGGATTTTCAGCGCACAAGAGACAGGCTGATGACAGTGTATGATTAGAGAGAGAGAGATGGAGAGGGATAGAGAGATAGCATGAGAGAGAGATGGAGATAGAGTGAGAGAGAGAGATGGATGAGATAGAGTGAGTTAGACAGCTCTCTCTCTCTCTCTCTCTCTCTCTCTCTCTCTCTCTCTCTCTCTCTCTCTCTCTCTCTCTCTCTCTCTCTCTCTCTCTCTCTCTCTCTCTCTCTCTCTCTCTCTCTCTCTCTCTCTCTCTCTCTCTCTCTCTCTCTCTCAATACATAGAAATAATAAATAATAAAAAAGGGGTTGAGCTGGACTGCTAGGCATGAGAAAGCAGCTGATTGTGTGTGTGTGTGTGTGTGTGTGTGTGTGTGTGTAGGCAGGTTTGTGGGTGTGCGTGTGCTTTAAAATGGCGACCGCCATCTCCCATCTTCCTGTGCTGCAGGGGCTGGGCTGCGAGCAGGCCGAATGTGATTCATCACCCTGGGCCACGGCTGGGCCACGCCATTCCACCTGCTCAGCAGGGCGCCCGATCAATACCGCACTGCTGAGTGGACACAACACGGCCAGAGAGCCACAAATAGACACAGGGCCTCCTCTCCTGCCCCACGCCGGCCAGCAGCATACACTCTTCACCAAAACATACGTGACGTGACACCACACATATTATCCTTCTCACTTCAGACACACACACACACACACAGACACACACGTGTGTATCAGTGATTTGTCATAGGGCTTTTATGGCTGAACTTTAGAACCACAAAACCTTACGACCTAGTGAGTGAACCTGGCTGAGTTCAAGCGCAGCCGGAGAGGAGAGGAGGGGAGAGGAGGGGAGAGGAGGGGAGAGTAACCTTGACTGTGGGAGCAGTCAGGGGCACCTGAGCGTTACATAAGAACTCAGACACTTCCCACGGCACGCTCATTTTCAGTAAACCGTTGTGTGGTGCTGCGGTTATGACATTTGTTGCCATGGCTGACTCACCAAACCCTTTCGCAATTAATGACTAGCCCTTTAAAGCTATTATAGCTTCAACGTCTGTTAAGAACATCGTGGTGACTCGCTCATTAGGAAGGGTGTCCCTTAAGGACGGGCGAACGTATGTGCATTCCGTGCAAATGTATGTCAGCAACCGGGAGCTTAGTGAGTAAGTCGCACCGTATAATCTCTGCCCACTAGTCCATTGCACAACCGTGACAGCTGGCGGGACGTGTGCACACACACTCTGGTCAGTTCCTCCGACCGCCACCAGGGGGTGCCGAGGTTCCTTCACAGTGGCCTTAGCAGCAGAGGGACACTGCTGGTCAAAGACCAGAAGTAACCCCGTCGGGAGGAGACGAGCCGAGCCGAGATGAGCCGAGTCAAGGCGAGCCAAGCGGGGCCAAGACGAGGGGAAGCGGGTCTGCCCGAGCACCAGCTCTCTCTGCGCCACCTGGACGCTGATGAGCAGCACCAGAGCTTCCCTGGCGCTTTTCCCACCTCACCCGTCACCTCACCATCGCCCCCGCCAACCGACGCCACACAACGCCACCCTGCGCCACCCTGCGCCAGCCAGCCAGAGCTTTACTGTAAGTCGCCCACACGGCAGCCCTGGCACACTCTCAATGCCCCGTTTTTTTTTTTTTTCTGAACTAAATGCAGTGAGAGCAGATTAGTGTGCCTGTGTAAATAGTGGGTATTTTCTTTCCCACACAGGTTTGAGTGTGGCGCTGTGAAGTTTACAGGATTACAAATCCTCAAACAGCTTGGATTTCATTTTAAAAATGTACATTTGCCCAGGCAATTATTAGAAAAAAAAACAAACAAATGAAAAGGCTAAATCCATGAATATAACTTGAGTAAAACAACACTGCTACTCACAGGAAAAACCCATACACACACACACACAGACACACCAGGAACAGCCCTAATTGGATGCACACTCATCAGCTGCAGGCTAATGATCCATCGTCTTTCCATTCCGGTGATTCCCCGCATTCCCGTGATGACTGGGGATCACGACCCCACCGCATTCCTAAAGCCACACCCTTTCTTCTTCTCTCGCACTCCCAGCAGCGGGGGGAGTGAACTGGAAATACCACAGGAGGGATCCATCAGCAGGAAGCTACTCAGCTACTACGCAGGACAGAGCACCACGGCACAAACAGACAGACAGACACAGGCACCACAGAAACCAACAGGCAGGGAGATATTACACATAGTTTTCAGACTGATCATCTCCTCTACCAGAGATCTTCAACGTCTCTCAGGCCAAGGACCTCTTGACTGGTAGCAACATGGCAGAGGAACACCTGATTACATATTGTACACTATAGGGTTGTGTTGTTAATTAAACTAGGCCATGTTACCAAGTAATGGCGTGCAGAATACAAAGCCATTTACGTACAGTTACCATCTGATTTATGTAGTTATATTAACATTTTGGTATCTCTTTTAAGAGGTGCTGAAGGAGAATTATTGCCAGTTTTGGGGGTTTAGGTTGAAGATCTCTCCCATCTCCCATACATCATTGACATGCAAGATGAGCTGGAAATACCACAGGCAGGATCCATCAACGGGAAGCTGCTCGGCGTGCCACAGAATAGTGAGGCACAAGAAGGCAACGCCCTTACTTCCATCAACCAACACTCAGGGAGATATTACACATCATCCCCCTATACATTATGACCGCAGAAAGAGCTTCAGCTCTGTTCAGGTATGCATGTGTGTCAGTACAGTCGCAGGCCACAGTCGTCAGCCTCCCTCATCAACATCAAGTCTGTGGGTCAAAGGGGCATTCCAACAGATGATGGCATGCCAACAAGACAACGAGCCAAGCAAGAACACAGGAATCAGGAGTCTTTCTTTACATGGAACACTAAAAACAAAAATTAAGACAGTAAAATCGATGATTGGACGTAAAATAATGTAAAAAAAAAAAAATTACAACGGCCTCGACATTGGCCTGCATTTCTCAGATTAGTGCGGCCATGGGGCTGGAGATTTGTGGTGCAGCTATTAAACCTGCCCTTGAGAGCCTTATCTCGCGAGGAGCAGGGATTGGAGAGTGGGGGGGGGGGGCACTGCTGCAGCACTAAGGTCTGCCAGAAGCCCACATCCTTTTACACTGTGCTACACACATACCACCTACATCAGATGCAGGAACCCACATCCATTAGGACTGCCCTACACTGACCAGCTACATCAGATCATCAGAGGTAGAGATCAGCACTTCAAAATGCAAAAAAAAACCCTGCCATGTATTTTCACAAATTAGCTGATCTACCTGGCCCATTTGTGTGCCAATGAGGATCAGCTGATTTAGAAAATGGTTGTTTAAAATGTGTGGCAGGGCTTTGTCCTTATGCTGAAGCCAGGGTCCCCATCTCAGCATTAGATTCAGGGCTCAAAGCACTAACTCCCAGTAAAAAAGCATCACAGCTTGAGGTTTCTGGGTTTTCTGGCTCTGGTGGCCCTCTCAGATTTGGCATGGTTGGGTAAAAAAAAAAGGCGTTGTTGCATAAAGTGTGTTCTCCTGTCTTTGCACAACAAAAACCCACAACCAAACAGACTACATGGCAAGGGCAGAAGGGACATCTGGCACAGGGCTCATTCCGTGCTGCCTGAGGACACGAGGAAAGAATGAAGCCTCTTCATACCAGTCACAAGACAGCAGGGTCAGAAATGGGGCCAGTCAGTCAATTTTCGAAGCTACAATGGACCATTAGCCTGTTAGATGAACATTAACATGAACTGGACTAAACATGAACTACATGCACATGGTCTTGTTGCGTTTCTGTTGCACCACTTGAGCAACCTTTGACCACACTTTGTCGCAATCGCGCATGATCTCCAAATCATGGTTAAAACAGATGTACGTCAGTCAAAGTCACCGATCAAGACAGCATCGGTTCAAAGTGGGGTTGAGAAGGGGAGACCATGCCCATCTCTGCATGGGGACAGTGTCATAATTGGCCTTGGCCTTTTACAGTTCCTTTCTTGCCCTTCTCAGACAATGTGACACTTTGAATAACTAAGTGGCCAAACTAAGAAATATTAACAGAGAACCAGTAAGCTAATAAAGACACATCTACAGGAAAGTCAGGGATGACAGACTTAGGACTAACACACAAAGGTAACAAAACAACGCAAATGCCAGGATTAAGTCTGGTCTTAATCTTGTTGGCCTGTAAAAAGAACTACGACAGCAACTGGAATCATTTAAAAAGCTGGAGCTGTGAAAAACACATTTCCACGTCTGTGATGATCATAGACTCCATGAACATCATGAATTCTGGTCACAGTCACCCATCAAGGGGGGTTCAGAAGTGGAGGCCATGCTTGCGGGGCTGGGTTGGGTTTTACCTTGTGGAGCTCGATGCTCTCGATCCACTGCTGCCGGTGCTCAGGGTCCTCGGCCCGAAGGTACCACACGCTGTCGTTCACACTGATGTCAAAGCGGCACTCGTCAAACTCATGAGGCTGAAACAGAGAAGTAGCAAAAAGAAAAACAAACTCAGGTTTGGCATACAACCCTGGAACCTGAATGGGGGATGTGGGATTGGGAGGGTGCTGTGTGTGTGTGTGTGTGTGTGTGTGTGTGTGTGTGTGTGTGTGCGCCGATGGCAAGTCAGGTCATGCGAGCACAAGCGTGCATTTTACTGCACACCAAACAGGCAAGGTCACTGTGCCCAAGAAAGCCCGACAGACTGTGAAGAACAACCCTAGCGTTTGTTCCCACACGGACTGATCAAACAGAAACGGTCTAAGCACCTGCCAAAGCACACCTAGTGTTTGGGAACCCTTGCTTGTATTCTTAGATTTCTGGTCACCATCACACAAATTAGTGTACTATTACTACAGTGTGACATTTCACAGGAGTGGGAGTGGGATGGGGGTGGGGTGGGGGCGGGGGCGGGGGGTTTTAGACCTGTCATTACATACCCAAGATGCCTCGCGCATTTTGCAAAGGCCGATGGAACTATTGCAATGGCATGTCTGTGGTAAGACCACTAGGGAGATTTTTGTTGTTGAAAAACTCATTTCCTGTTGTACATTCTTGTGAAAAATGACAGTGCATGGACAGCTTACTTTTGATGTTTGTTTTACAATATACAAGCTGAGCTGTTGTCTACTTTAAAAGCAATTTCTAACGGGCAGAAAGGAATTGTAATACGCAACTCTTTAGCACAGTACCACAGGATCTTGGTTCTCCTTTTCATGACATGACTTTGTCAGAAAGCGTTTCACAACTCTGAAGATCTTTTCCATGATGTAAAGTTGTCAGCTTTTCATATTTCACTTACGCAAATGTGTTCAGCGGGGCAGCTACAAAAAAAAAAAAGGAAAAAAAAAAAAAAAAAAAGAGGAGTTGCGAGCAAGCTGAATGCCTGGCAACATCAACAACATATCATAAACACTTCACTAATCACCGCTGTCACTGAAAGCCTTCTTTGTGCCTGTTTTGTTCTTTATTCAGCCAGGTTTGTCCCTTGTGATTCAAAATCTCATTTTCAAGAGCACAGGCCTGTTTCGCAGTAGTGACAAACATTAACTCTGCATGGGGAACATTGGGCATAGATGTCTTGACCTTTTCACGGTTCCTTTCTTGCCCTTCTCAGACACAGTGGCACGCTGAATAACTTAGTGGCTAACTGAAAAATATTAACAGAGACCCAGTAGGCAATTAAAGATGTGTGCACAGGGGAATGAAGAGATGGCAGAATTAGCAACTGAAACCCAACAGAAATGCCACAATGAGACATCCAAATTTTGCTAGCTTTTTACAGAACTCTGACAGCAACTGGGATTATTTAAAAACCCGGAGCACAGGTTGTGAAAACCACAATTCCATATCTCAACCCATGGATGGTAGACATCATTTATTACAAGCACCTGGTCAGTAATATTCAATATGACCTAATCCTTAGCATAACAGAAAAATCCAGCGTAAACAAAAGGTCCAGCGTACACAGAGAAACATGGCTCATGAATGTAGGGCCTGGTACAGCCACAGCCTGCACCTCCAGTGCTCGGGCCTTAAGAAGATTTGGCATTTAAGGTATCCAATCGCCACTACTACATTATGCCACACCTTATAATGTGTGTTCCTATTGTGTTCATGTGGCAATAATTAGGCAAAAATACTCATAGCAAGTGCAGAGGGCACTCAGTAGGACAAACTGTCTCAGGGGACACGCTGCAGTTAAGACTCTGGAAAGCACTGCAGTAGGCCTATCTGTCATACGGTTGCCCTGTCACAGGGACACTTAGGGGAGATCTCCAGGGAAAACACATCACTGTGGACAAGATAGACTGTATGCTGTTGGTGTTCGTATATTCCATATAAGTGCATGTTTGCAGCCTCTGACTTTGAGTGGTAGGTGCTGTCACCGTCATTCCAGACCACAAAAACTATTTAGAGTCAATACTTTTTTCCCCCTATAAACATCCACTCAATTTTCTTGTCTCATTGTACCGTAGGTGTATACACATTGGACATTGCTATACAAACAGACTTGAAAAGAAACCTAGACATATTCCATCAACCATGTTACATACATTTTTACCCACCAGGGATTCTTCCCTGTTCTGTTAGAGTAAAGCTGTCTGTCGTGATAGGACAACATCTATGGGCTTTCAGGCCTCTTTTATAATCCTGCCACTGTGAAGCACTTTGTGATTATCTTGTCTGTAAAAAGCACTATATAAATAAATTTTACTTGTTTACTTTACTTAAATAGCACTATTAATGGAAGTATTTCCCATGTAAGAGCCCCTGAAACGTTATAACAGTATCAATGACAATGTCTAGGTAACTTTAATTAAAGTACAATCATAGGCCATCTCAAACAGTCTGGATTAGAGCATTGATTTCTTAAATGGCTAGCTGACTAGATGTAAAACATATGGGAATTATTAGAAGACAGCAAAATAGTTTGAGAATTCTCACATGTAACAAACTATAAATGAAGGGTTAGAGTCACTGGCAATGCCTTAACAAGATCTCTCTCAGCCAATATCACACCTTCTGTTTCTAATGTACCCCCTAATTTACGTCACATCTTAAATTATTTAGTTTTTAAAAAACATTTTTACATTAAAAAAAAAAATACATATAGAGAATGATCAGCCATGTACTGCTTGATCAAACCTGAAGTAGAAAAATGTGTGTGTATTAATGTCGACTACCAAACTGTAATGGTAACTTCTCCATTCCCTGGAAGCTAAAGACGGACCTTCCTAGAGATGAGATCTGAATCTGAGGTGATGTGTTTAAGACGCCCTCTGGTCCTGACGATTGAGCCTCATTAGACACATGCTGAGGGTCACATGAGTTTTGCACTGAGCATTTTTCCATAAGGGGCCTCTCTATACTCCTCGGCTGGCCTTCTGCCTCGGCCCCAGGGGCCCTGGGTTACGCATCTTGACCTAATCCTAGCAACGCTCGGGATTTTGCACATGGCAGGGGAGTGACTCCCTTTGGCTGACTCAACGCCCTGTAACTCAGGTGATTTGCGCAGTTCACATGACTGACTTGGCCCCAGACATAGAAGATTGGGATTAGCAGGATGAGAAAATGGGAGAACACAGCACCCTTTCAAGCCTTGTGAGCGAGAGGCCTTATGCAATGTCACCATGCCCCCATCATAACAAACCGAGAACTATGGTGACAAGAGAGTTTACACTGAAGAACCACCCTTTGGCATGGGTGTAAACAGCTAACAAAATGTGACGTCCACAGAATTTCAATGTATTTTTGATTAGCTGCAGTGTTTTCATCGCTAAACAAATCGCTCTAAAAGTTATCTGAACGATACCACTTAGCCCTGTAGTTGTCGTTATAGTTAAAGTGTAAACTCTGCCATCAACCTACGTTCCATCTTTTTTAAAGCAACACTGTTAGTTATCGTTGTAATTAGTGATCCTAGTGAGAACTAACCGGGCTAGTGCTGCTGTAGAACCTCTGCTTAATATTGTGTTTGGGTACAGTAATAGATCATGGAAGCCTCTGGTAAGACTCTGGTTTCCCTTGGCTAATTTTTTTTAGCAACGAATTAGAGTGAGGGCTATGATGCTCAGTGGTGGGGCTGAAAGCCATGACATTGAACTTAAAGGGGTCATAGAATGAAAAAAAAACTTTTAACCTTGCCTTTGTTGAAATAGAAGAGGTTGTGCATGGCCACAGAGCAGTCATGAATGTAAACCATGGTTGTGCCTTGCTTCGTATGGACTTCGAAGCAGCCAGTAAAAATGGGGAAATTTGGACAAAGCCTGGTTGTGATGTCATATTTGGGAATCAACTACAGTTCAACTGTGGCTGACAAAAGAGGTCAGCATTTAGCCAAAACGAGCCATTTTCATCACCAGCCTTAATATAAGGTTGTAATTGAGCTCATAATTGGTCTTGTAGCTGATTTTGGATGCTGCATTCTGGCAGTTGAGTGATTGGTTGAAGGCAGGTGTAATAGCTTTAAAGTTCAGACAGTGCCCTGCCCACCGGGAAGAAAACATATGTGCCTCCAGACTCTTTGCACAAACTGAAAGAATCTGGTCAACCAGGCTAGGTGAGAATGGCCTGCATGCCTTGAATGTAAAAGATAGAGGTCCAGAACACATAGCCACATTCACCCATGTTCACAGTATCAGTGTAGACCACAGAAGGGGACCACGACCATCAAAGCATGCAGAAAACACCCTCGATCACTCATACCACAACCACCAAGTTTACATCATCATACAAGACGTACACCCTGCACTGGAGTGTTTATTCAATGTAAAGTGTTTATGTAATGATTATTTGCCTTTTGTTGTGCCAACTAGCTCACGGGTTTTATTCACCTGCTTTTTCGGGTGTCTCCTTACACCATTAGATCTACCTCCCCTAAGGCACATACGCATTTGATGGCCAAAAATGGCCGTTTGGCCTGTCTAAATTCAATGTTTATTGATCTACACAAAGAGTCATCTTGGCAGGATGGCTTGCAAGAGAGACAAAAGGTTTTATTTTGGAATTATGGGTTACAACAATGTGCTTGGACCTGGAAAGGAGCAGCTGGCCCTTGTGGATTCGACACCAAAATAAGCAGAGAGAGAGGGATCCAAAGCTTTGGCACAACACACACACACACACACACACGTCCTTTCCCCTCCCTCTGCGGAGTGCAAAAAGGAATGGGGCTGCAGCTCTCGGAAAACACCAAGGACGTGATGATCTGCAGTTTCCCATTAGTGTCTGCTGCCTGAGTACAGCTCGCCACTGCCACACAATTTCACTTGGACACGCTCGATAAAGCTTCATTTTTACTGCCCTGCTCTGCTCTGTTCTCGCTGTGTGTTGTGCTGAGCACTCCACTGTGAGTGCTGCCTGGTGCACTGCCTACCTGAGCACAGTAACCCTGCATAGCAGCAGAGTTGGTTAAGGATCCTGGGACTAAACGGAGATAACAATTAACTCTATGCAGTTCAAAGTGCTTTCATGTCTGTCCCTCTTTTCATGTACAAAAACACAGTTAAAGGGACTATATGCAAGACATGTATGACAAGTGATCTTAAAATAGTCCTGACATGTCACCAGGGACTAGGAAACATGTTACAGTAAAATGCTTATTTTGATTGACAACAACAGTACAACCAGAATGTTTGCAATTTAAAACTTAATACATTCTGTTTGTTTTGATCTAGTACTTTCCTCTTGCCACTAGTGGGGGGGACAATGGTTTACAGTATTCTGATATTGACTGGAGCACCAGGTTTGTCCACAATTCGACATATAGCACCTTTCAGGATCCTGTAACTAAACTGAGCTAACGATTAACACTACACAATTTGGCCCCGCATGTGCGTTTGCTACTGGCTACGTGTAGCCCTTTCCAGGTCTTATCTGACAAATCAGAGTTAAGATACACTTTTGTCATGTCCCGTTTGGACTTGAGAGCCTATCAGCTGGCTTGCACCACCATTCTCAGCTATGGCGCAAGATAAAGAACCACAAAGATAGATAATCTGCATGTGGTAAAAGTAAACAGTTATAGCATGAGCTGAAGGTTACTAAAGGCCAATCAGAATGCTACCAGAAGAATAAGACACACACACACACACACACACACACACACACACACACACACACACACGCAAGTGACTGTACGGCTCCTTAGGATTAGCCTATTACTCATTCATGACACTACGCATGGCAGGGCCTAAGTAGCAGGACTACAGCTATAAACCCACAAAGAACACACACACAAGACTTATACAACAACAACAAGCAGCATGTACTTAAGTAGGCTCGAGCATGTCAGCCTGCCCCCTTGCTCTTGAGTAATAATAACGGGTTTGGACAACTCTGATAGATAGACAGCTGCTTGGACTTGAACCCCCAGTGGTCCTGTAACTTCCAGCGAGGCCTTTAGCATAATTACCTTTGACACAATTACAAACAGAGGGAGCCTAATGCTAGCATGCTGATAAGCTTAGATGTGACTGTGCTGTCGGTGGGTGGGTGTGCTCACAAAGCAAATAGGAGGGAGGGAAACGAAAAAAAAAAGAACTTAGTGAAGCTTTGTGGATAGGGGCTGGACGTGCTGTACAATGCTCCATATCCTCTCTCTCTAGCTCGAGCCCACACATTTCCTCATACCTTTAACAATAGTTCAGAGTGGCTGGCTGGCCAACACCATGTTGTACACCCTGCCAGGGGAAGGCTCTGAATGACAGCACACTCCTGCTTGTTCAAATGGTGCTCTTCCCAAAGCCAAGCCCCCCTTTCTCCCCCACACTAGTCTCACCCTTGAGTCACACACGGGCAGCACATGAAATGGGCGTGTCACACAAGCACAGCAGTCTCTTTATTCCTGAGAGAGTCCAACCGAAGACAGAGATGGAAAAAAAAACTGGCAAGCCTGAACATTTTTGTCTGAGGTCGGCAATTAACTTGGAGGAGACGCTTCTTGCGACACTTCTCCCAGGTAACAGCTGGGGGAGGACATCTTCTTGAGTGTCCCAGCAAAAATCTTTAGTTTCTCAGGCCCTCAAATCCACACCACTCCACTGAACACTAACCCATGAAAGCAAGGCATAAACAAGCTCTGCCACTCATCAACTGAAACAGGGCTGTTTATATAGGAGTGCTACATTTACAGTTCTTATGCAATCAGTTGTTTCTGTTTGAAATGTTTACATGGGTTAAGGAGTAACAGACAGGATTTTCCAACAGCGAAGCGGCAGTCTGAAAGTTCTTGGCTCTAGTCCAGGAAGTCTTTGTGCTCAACTCAAAGCAAAAAATGTCCACTGCTCATTGTATGGTAATAAAAAAATTCTTATTCTTGTGCTACTTTGCTACTATAGTACTGACCACACTACTGTGTACTGTAAAACCCATGCGTGTACACAGCAGCATAACAAGCAGGGCTTTGTCCATCACATCAACTAGTGATCATGAAGTAAATTAAATCTGCAGATTTTGGTTGTCCTAAATGTTAAATCCTCAACCCTGATGCTACTGTTTAAAGAAGAGTTCAAAAACAGATGTAGAAACAAGGGATATAGGAGTGGGTCAGCAGCTGCTCTAAATCAGCTGCCAGTGACCCAGACCCGATCAGGCTTTAAGCCGGGACAACGACGTGCCAACCGTGGGACTTACCGTGATGACAGCCTTGCTGAGGCAGAGAGAGCCACGGCAGCCAAACTCGCGCTCATGCTCCGACTTATAGTAACTGAGGGTGTTCTTCCTCAGTACCACCCACCGGTCTTGCCAGCCATGAATGTAGTTGGTCCACTGCAAACAGGCAAATACATGATTTGTGAGAGGGCCACATAAGGACACACTGACACTGCAGCTAGAACTTCATAACACAGTGTGATTTAATAACTTACATTTAGGTATTTGTGTATAATGGACAAAATTAACAGATACAGTATGTAATGAAATAAAATTAGGCTCCTTCAGTGATTTGAAACCATTCCATATAAACAAAAAGCATTGCAACAACACAATTCAGGAAGAGAATGTTTTTTTATGCCACCCTCCCCTACAGAACATTTTAATGAGATTATGTGCTATAATTACATTATGCGCAGATGTCAATTGAGAACGATCCAGCTAGTGCAGTACCAGTATACAGTGCTAACCATAGTAGCCTATAAGCGAGTCAGTTCAATAGGTAAACATCAACAGTCTACAACATTTTCTCAATAGTACAAATATACAGCGGAAAAGAAGTCGAAAATACGACTGTCTGAATGACGGTGTTAAAAACTAAGTGCTGCGCGAGGAAAACGCAGCTCCAGAGGGAGGTGGAAAACACACGTCACCTGACTTGATCATCCTTGAGTTTGTTTACGAAATTCGAGCAAAATTTAGCAACGTCTGTACTACCAATCACACGTAATGGTAAAGTCAAATCACAACACAGGCATTATTGTTACATTAAAGATTGGTATATTCCAAGGTGTTTGGATACATGGATAAGTAACGTTGCTGTTTACTTGCCTTGCTGAGGACGCCACCGAATTCAACAGGCTGTCCCAATTCAGGGTCCTGATCCTCGTCTGAACCAGATGAATTCCAGCTATGATCCGACATTTAGATGTTGGAGTGGATTGATAGTCACACCGAAGGAATACTATTAAAAGGTCAAAATGGAAAGAATGTCCGTCTATAAAATACAATACAGAGCCCAAACTTATCAAGTTATATCTAAAACATTTCTAGCCAGCGCCAGAAAGGCGTTGCCTTGGAGGGGAAGCTCGCTTCAAAAAGCACCTGAGAACTAACCAAAATACATAGCTAGCTAACTAGCTTGCTATCAAAGATGAAACAGTACTCACTGGTGGCGTCTCCTGCCGTTATCTCACAGAAAGCCAGGGCTGTAAATAATTAGCTGGTCGGTATACGTCAATAGGTCCGGTTAATTACCACGACCCGTGAAAGAACATTTCCCCAAGTCCGTAAAAACGAGCGGAATCCTGGTCGCACTCCGCTAACGTTAGAAAGCTAGCTCGCTAGCCAGCTACCTCCGAGCTCAGTCGCCAAGTGTTTGCGACAGTAATGAATAGAACTCCTTACGAGGGCATTACCAAATGTTATGTGAATCTGCGGCCGTAAATCGAATAAATGGTCATTCAATTATTTTCAATCCGTGTCCACACAGCGGGAGCACATGATGCGTGCGACGTACGTGACTGCCAAAGTTTTGCATTCAAAGCTCACGTCTGAACACATGTCTTCAGACTCCCCCTTCCGGCTTTTGAACGATTCTACATACGCATTTAGCCTACGTTTGTTTATGGAATACAGAACGGCCTAGCGAACTGTCTTGTCAGATGGTCGAGCACGGAGCACGTGGCCTGCTCGCATACGTTCATAAGGAGGTGGGCTGAGCCCATGTTGTCCAGTGACGATTACATGAGATCATATTAGACAGTTTATTTGAGGGATTAGCTATTATTTATGTCGGACCAAGAAAATATACATCAAACGATGTAAGATGCACTTCTCACACCTATGTGGCTTGTGGTTTAAAAGAAAAAAATGTCTAGGTTACAATTTGTCCTACGTGCGTCATAAGGTGCGCTGCGAGGATTTAACAGGCATACGATGAAAATAATAATAATAATTAAAAAAATGATACCGGTCAATAGTGGCACTGACAACCTGATTGTTTAGTAATGTACCGTGTTGGTGATGCACACTGTAATGAGATTGTGGAAGAACATGATGAAAAAGAAGATGATAGACATGCCAGTTTTTAAGCAATGGAGCATGGATCAGTACAGTAAAGGCATTAGCATAGACGCAGTTATTTATTACGCTAAATGCATTGTCATAATATATATATATATATATATATATATATATATATATATATATATATATATATATATATATATATATATATATATATATATAATACGAATTGAAGAAGCAAATATTTCAATATACATATATTGAAATATTTGCTTTTTCAATTCGTTTAGTGTAAAGCAGATATGGATATAAGAATAAAACTGTCAATTTGTCTCTATAGCTTACGTGCAGGTCTTTTGATATTATGAGCAGGTGACTAAAACGTGAGCCTACAAAATCTGGATCTAAAGCTCCCCCCTCTGGTTGGATTGATGAATTTCGGAGCGAGTCCTGAACTCAGTCAGCTGCTCTGTGTACTACTGCTACGACGTACAGTAGGCCTGGTGGGTCATCGAGGTTACCCTCTTCCAAGGAGCAGCACCAAAGGACGGTGACAGGTGTCGTTGTTGCGGAGCTGCATTTGTAAAATGCAGCTATAAGAACACATTTCTCTGGATTAAATTGAACTACACAGTAGCCCTATTCTTAGCCTATATCCAGTGATGGAGCCATGGAAGAGAGAAGTTGCAAGGTGCAAACACGTTCTGGCCTTGATTAGTCTACATAGAAAACCATGTCTGAACTAGGATTATTTCTAGACTGTAGCTGTGGTAATGAAGTCATAGTTTACATAAGACTATTTGTTATGAGTAAAATAAATGATCTGTTATTCCCAGTTGATCATATGAAACATTAGCGAATGAATTTTACTTTGCAACACTGCAACCAAACTTACTGACAGCCTTATCCTAACTAATGTTTATCTCTAGCCAGAGGTAAATGTTCTTAGACATGCTTCTCGATCATGGTCGCATGCAAAACATTTTTAATAATGAGATTTTTTTTAAAATCTGTGCTTGTGATGGTCCAAGCGGGTTGGTCATAAAAAATGTGGGCCTAGGAAGCAGTTTAAGCAAGTTAGACAATGTTTTATTAAGGCTTGAACAAGAAGGAAAAAAATAATACAGTAAGTGTACAATCCGTTAAAAAAATAAAAATAGCAATTCTCATACCCCAGACAAGGTTCCTTAGGTGTCTGCCTTAACAAAAAAAGGTATGCTCTCAAATTCCAAAAGCTAGAGATCATAGTAGAGGGTACCAATCTTACTCACGTTTAGCATCGGACATAGAGCAGACAAAAGTATAGACCTACAAAGGGGGGAGATATAGCCTACTACCTGGTGGCCAGCACCATTTAAACAGACAGGTCAAAACAATCAATTAACACACAAAACACACTCCAACAAGGAATCATCAGACAACACACAGTCACAGGTCTTGTCACAAAGTCTGAAAAATAATTAAATACATTTTCCACCAACAATGAACTAAAAGCCAATATTTAACTAAAGGTATAACATGCATAACTAGAATTTATAAACTGTGAAAACATAAATTAATACCTGTTCTTGTGTCATTTTGTTTTGTTGCATTTTTTTTTTATTTTACAACATGATAAACGAATTAGTCGATTTAATTGTTTAAATTGCAGTGATGGTGTGCTCATCCACCGTGTAGGTGCAGGACAAAAGAGTCGAAGTACATGAAAAACAAAAAGGAATGTCCGCACACTTACTCCTTTTTTACTCCTTTAATTCAAGTGAACGTTTTCGAAGTTTCGATTTAATTGTTTGCAACATGTCAATGGTATTCGTGTTGGGCATCAGTCTCTAGCATTTTGAACTAGACAGCAGTCCAAAATGGGAACAAAATCAATAAAGATGCATAAGCTTGGCATGAAAACAATCCAGGATATCAGAGTAATGAATCTATGCAGTGCATGTATGCAAGTTCGTGTACTGTACAGTAATGAGTGAATCCAGCACCAGTTAACTTCCTCTAAAGCTGGAAACATGCAAACAAACCTGAATTGCTCACAAGTAGCATGAGGTTAGCGCTCCTCGAAGCACATACAGGCATGAGTAAATCTGCCGGTTAGTGACTCAGTGACTTGCAAACCCGGAACAGTTTAGTGAGTCACTCAGAGGGTGCGGTATTCTAAAAGAAAACCTCCTCATCGCCACTGTACTGTCTGGTTATATTTGTACTACATTTCTTGCAATAAAACAGCTCTCCAGCTCTCCTGCACCCTTATCTGTGGCTGAAGTGCCCTTGAGCAAGGGATCTAACCCCACATTGCTCCAGGGGGACTGTCTCTGTAGTGTACCTCATTCACTGTCTCTCTCGATAAGAGTGTCTGCTAAATGCAATTTAATATTTGCACTGTCTTGTGTCTGCATTTCCCTTGCACCTTGAACCTTTTGGTAGGCTGAACGTGAGTGTTGTACATCAACGTTTTGGTTTTACGTCACTTAGTTTACTTAAATTTGATGTTCTGAAATAGGACATTTCTCAGGGTGTTTCACAGAGCCCAGATAGAATTGGAACCTCATCTGCCTCGAGCAATGTTGTCATTTTCTAAACAAGGTTGCTTTGAAATAGTGTTTTCTGTGCTTGAGAATGTACTGTACGTAATGTTTCATCCAAAAGTATGGAAGCATAAGGGTACCAAACTTAATTCATTAAATGTGTAATTGAATAAATAATTACAAATGGGAATAAGTAAATGTAGAGAATGTTATTGCTGAAATGAACACTGCAATGGAATATATACCCAATAATGTATTTCAGTTTAAAATGGTCAACTTTAAGGGCTATAGCTTTTAGCATGAAATTTCAGCATGATAGTGTTAGGCATGGGAGACATTTTGGACATAAAACCGATGTTGAATTGATAAAAAATGACCCCTCTGCCAGTGATTATCAACTGTACACTATGTGTGTGAAGTCACAAGATTTTAAATGCGTTTTTGTCTGTGCATATCTGACCTACCAGAACTTACCACATGCTTCCTTTGTCATGTCCTGGTCATAAGAAGAGTTGAGGAGTGGAACTACACACACAGCTCTGTGGGGCAAAGATAAGATTTTGATGCATCAAGAATTTATGCAACAAGCTGGTCATAAGATCTTCCCTGATCCCATGACAGTGGGTCTCTAAGTTTGGGTGATGAGAGTTTCCACATCCCTAGTCCATCATTAATGATAATGAGTCTAAATGCTTAACAGGTCTTTCCCCTTATTCTTAGGAGCTCTTCTCACGTTCATAGTTCATCACAAACATTTTCTGAAGCACAGTTGTTTCATACATTATGTTCTCAAGCACACCAATATATTGTTTAACACTGATTCAGCCTAAAGATGATTGTTCTTACATTGACTAATGAGTTGGGGGAAGTAAAAAAGTAGAAGTAAAAGTCTTTATTGTCCCTACAAAGTATAGCGAGATGTTGTTCAGAACAGCCAGCTGGTGCACAAAGAAGCAGTAGATAATAGAAATAGAGAGAAATAACTATAGGTAGACTTAGGTTATAGGTTCTGGATTGTGAATGAGGCTTCACCACCCCCCACTTCACAGCAGAACTGGCCACACCCAAGGATAAATAAACAGAAGCAGGCAAGTCAAATATAAAGTCAATAACAGTGATGGTTTATTTAGAGTACACAGCAATTTTAAAAGCAGTAAACCAAAAACATGCCTCAATAGACAATACAGGGCATAATAATTGTCAGCAAACTCGCTTTGAGACAGCCTCACCACAAACTTCCTCAACCAAGGCTCTGAACACTGCGCTTTGCTCCTGTTTTAAAGCCCACACAATATTCACATAATTGGTAGAGCTCACACACATATAGGGGGACACACACCAAAAACCTCCATAACACACACCATGATCATCATGCAAAATAGTAGCACACTTTGGAATACATTGGGAAACCAACACATGCTTCGTACACAACACTGGCAAAAATAAATGTGATGTATACAGTCATAACCGGACAATTAGCCAGATATTACCCCCTGCGCCAACATGGTCCATTCCACTGTTCCGGACCAGCGGATAAGAATCAGGCTCCGATGTAGCTCTTGTTTCCCCATCGGACGTGTTTGCTGACGGACTGACAGAGAACTGCTATGCTACCAAGTGAGTGTAGATTTGTTTGGCACGTGAAGCTATTGTTAACGGTATATGGATGATGAAGCTGAATCAGTGGGTGCATCACTGTTTGCTGCACTGGTTAGTAAATAAATACGTTAACGGAATAAACATGTGTTGTGGCGTGTCTATTTTCCAACCCCAGGGTCACTAGATATGAGCATGCCGCTGTAAGCATGGCTGCGGGGTAGGCTAGGCTATAGCCGCTACTACCTAGCGTGTGTGCATTTGTGTGTGAAAAAGTGTTGCTGGTGTGAGTGCTGTGGGGAAAAATCGGTGCGTTTGGCCATCGCAACACCGTAATTTTTCACATGGATGTACATGTATGAATAGAAAATATATGCATGTTACAATATCATGATATGGATAAATGAATGAGCTACACGATATGCACATCAGCAAAAGTGATGTGCACGACAGTCATATTGCAATGTATTCCATATTGCAGTCAGAGTCCAATGTATTGAATGTATTGGCTGATGTGCACTTTCAAGAACTTGAAACTTTTGACTACCTCCACTGTGTCTGATGCTGATGGGTTGATGGTCTCCCATAACACCATGCAAGGGTGAAGCCCTGAGAATGCTAAATCCATGTCTTGCCTGAAAAAGGCTAAAATCTATCTTGTGGAGATTTCAGATCTCTTGATTTTTATAGGGTTAGGGTATAGTGTCAGCGACATTGTAAAGCTTCAATTTTTTTCAGCTTGTTTATATAGTGTTGTGTACCTCTGAATGTGCCCAAGAATGTACTGTGTGTTTTAGATCTGATCTTTACTTTCATGTTGTCAGTATCTGAATAGGTTTTTTTGTTTAAAATGTTGGTGTTATATTCAGTCCCTGAATGTGTGTGTGTGTGTGTGATGGAGACTAGATTTTTCTCAGACATAATTCCAAATGTTGCGCTTCCTCAAAGACTGAGAAATTGGTCCACCTTCTAGGAGAATAGAATGGTCAGTTAGCTGCACAATACGTTGCTGCCTGGTATACTCAGTCACAGTGAGCCTGACTAACAATTTAACAATGTATACATTTGTTGCATTTGTATACATTGGTTCTTGTTTAGTGTTGCCCCATTTGAACCGTTCACATGTGAATGAGGCGTGCGCTTGTGTGTTTGCATCTAAAACAACTTCCTATGCTACTTACTTCACTCCCCCATTCCACTGCTTTCTTCCCCCAATAGTTCTTAATACTAATAATGTTTTGCAAATGGATGAGATTTTGTATTGTTTTTTTTTTGCTTTGTGTGCTGTAGTTTAACAGTCGTGCTAATTAAACAACTTTCAATTTGAATTTGAGAGATTAAGATCTTGAAGGCTGAGGAGTATTCACTACTTCTGCTGTGACTAAATCAGATCCAAACACTCAAACATTATGGACCAGATTATATAATATTAAATCTGAAGCTTGATTGCCATTTTATGTTTGTGGGCTGGTCGTTCCTAAATTATACTGCTATACAAAATGAGGTAATAACATATACATGGCTTGCTTCCACAACATGTTTGGGCAGCAAGCACAGTAGATAAAAATATAGCTATGCTATTCTGTTAGTAAACATAGACCTATCAGAACATCATACCACCATACAATGTATGCTATTCTGACAAAGTATCCCAAACTGGCATAACACCAAAAGGAACAAGCTAGATGACTGGGGAGGTGCGCACACTACATATGCTGCAAAAGTCTTTTTGGATATTAAAATACACTTGAGAGTTAAAACTTGAAAAGGGTCCCAAGCTGAAACTTTTCTTAGCATCTTTATTTTTGTGCAATTGCTTGTTTAATTACTTTATTTAAGTGTATTGAGACAACATGCACTATAACCAATACATTGATTGATTGAGTAAGTGAATAGCTGGTTGGTGGATAAAAGCCCATATTTGAAACTATTGGTTTTACAAACAAGGCCAAATAATTGGAGTTTTACTTGGAGTTTCAGGTTAGGCCTAATAGTGTCTCTAGAGGGCGCTGTTGTGTAAAGTAATAAAGCATGTTTTCCCAAATCCTTCAGTCCCACATCAGCTGAGCATATTCTACTGTGGAAGAGGTCAGTTATGAGAAACCCCTGTAATCTTGTTCTTTCATCACACCCATGGTCATGTTTTAGCTTTATCCAGCTCTGGTCTCTGTTAGCAATTTAACTCGTATATCCTGTGAGCAACACAAAAGCAGTGGCCTTAAAATATTAGACACTTTTTGGATACCACCACATAGTGTGGTTGCAGAATCAAATCTCCCCTAATAAAGAATCCATCAAATAGTTGTATGGCTGCAAATACAAAGAATTTAAAGAGTGGCTACAATTAACAGGCCTATGTTAAAATGTCATTTCAACAGGCCTAAAGTTTTGTGCTTGATGAATGAATGCAGTGCCGTAGCTCCGCGCACGCACATAACGCAGAGTGCGTAGGGCACCAAGTGCTTGTGGGGGCACCACCAAAAAAATTGGCTCGTGAAAAAATCATCACAATAGGCTAGGTACGTGCTAGTAAGGATATTTTAAAAATGTGCAAAGCATGTTAATAGTTTTAAGCAATACAAAAGCAACATAGGTCAATTTGCTCCAGAAAAAAAGTAAATCTCCTCCGTTCTCCTCCTGGTGCCCCCCTCCCCCACCTTTCAGTGGTCTGGTCGATTATTGCTCAGTCTTAGTTTAAGTTTGGCAGACAAATGTTTGGACAGGGCCTTGAAAAGATATCTAAAGTCGGGAGCGGAAAAAAGAATAGAAAGTGAGATGAAGCTCACGCTTGCAGTCAGATAAGACAGTGTTTTAAATAAATAAATCATAATAATAAAAAGTTCATTTTGTAGCCCTTGCTCCTTACCGTCAACAAACTTTGTAACGTTAGCTCCCAGGCTACTAGCAATGTTCAGACTGTTAACAAGTGTTGCAAATGATTAAAGTTGTAAATGATTGATGCTGGCTAGCTAGTTTAGATTGTGGATATAAATATGGATATTTGAAAGCAATTAATCATGGTCACTCGACTGTTTTCAGTTAACGTTCGGATAAGACTAGCACTTTATTCCTTAGGTTGCTAGCTAGCTATGCTGCGGTTGCCCTCAGTCACAAGTACGGTACATAGTTCTCGTCGGTTTGCAGGTTCATAGGCCAAGGGCAACATCTGCTGGTGAAACTAATATGAAAAGAAACAATCTTACTGTTACGTAGATTTTCCCTCTTTATTTCAAACTCTGTACACAATGTTTTTGTTCTCCCATATGAAACCTTTATAAATGTAAAATAGAGTGAATTTTGAAATGTAGCCTACCACTGATTTACACGTAGGCCTACATAAACCTATATATATATATATAATATATAACCCATTTATATATGCAGTTTTTGTACTAAGTTTAAAACTGTATTTCAGTAGAATTCCTATATATTTTGTCTTTGAATTCTGAATGTAGAGCCGTCTGCAGTCATTGCACAAGTCTTTGTTTAATAATGGTTGTGGTATTTATTTATTAACCATTTTAAATAATGTATTATTTTAACTTTAATGTTTGGTGTATTTGTTTCGGAAATAAAGTAAATCACATTGATAAATTCTAAATTATTGTTCATTCTGGGCGAGGTGGGATGGTGTGATGGGGCACCACAAAGCATTTGTGCTTAGGGCACCCAAATGGCTAGCAACGGCCCTGAATGAATGAATTATGTGGCCAGCATCTATCTGAGAGCATGTGTTCTCCTCAGAGAATAAAAACAACACAAACAGATCAACATCATTAAATGACCAATTTTGATATAATTAGGCCTAACCGACTCTGAATTAGTGCATCATTGATTTTATTACTTGCCATATAAACAGTCAGGCATGGCCTTTACTACAACTGGGCCAGCTGTTGTGTAGCTTGTAGTAAACATACTGTAGTGTATACAATGGATGGGGTATGCCATGATCAAGAGGGTGTCAGAAAAAGTAAAAGCAAATGCTAAATTTGCAACTTTGCCTAGGGAGTCTGTGGGTAAGAGCTGGCCCTGGGTGAAGTCTATGATTGTGATGAAAGGGTTGTGATATAATCAAAATTGTATCCCTAATAATAGGATGGAAATAATGGTCGTGGATGACTACTGTACACTTCAAATGGGGCTGTGACCACTTTTAAGATCAAGATCAATTGATGTTTATACCACTGTTATCACCATGGATTATCATGGATGACCTGCTTCATCCAGTTACTTTAATGCTCCTCCAATCATATATTATCATTATCATATATTATCATATATTATTCATGTAGGAGCCATTCCCTCAATTTATTTACTTTGCCATTTCTTAATGCATGAATTCGTGTATTTGGTGAGCATGTGCCCCCTACAGGCCGAAGGTGACCATAAATTGGGAGGCTACCTGGAGAAGGTGTGGCTGACTGGGAGCACAGAGCCTTTGACCTTGGTTGTCTGCTGTGACTCACCTGCTGAATGAACTTTTGTGCTCATTTAAGTTAATTTACCCAGTCTGTCTTTATTTTTCTACAGGAGCCTATATTATTTGTATTTTGAAACCAATTAAGAAACAAAAGGCAAAACATCTATCACCTTAAAACCTTGTCTGTCTTCTTGGATTTCTGGATTTTGGTCAAGCAAACACAAGTGTCATAAGGTATCAGTCACCACCAACAAAGGGACAAAACAAATGCACTTTTAAACAGGAAAATTTGTCATTACAATTCATTTGCAATTACTGGTTGAGTAATTGAACGGGGCATGAAGTGAAACTAACCAAACAAAAACTTATATTTTTATATCATATTAAGTAATAGTACCTCTAGGTGGCTTAGTTAGGTTAAGAAAATACTTTTCTACATGAAAAAAGCAATGCACTCAAGAAGCTTTTTTCATATTGGTGAGAACCCAAAAACTTGTATGTGCAACATGATTGTCAGATGTAAAAAAAAATGTTATCAGAAAAAGTTGTAACTTTTCTCATATTGTTTAATAATTTGACACTGCAATATTAGTAACTCACATGCCAGCTAACCTCTCTCAGTGATTGTTCTGTACATCAACCGCAACCATCCCTCCCTGTCTGTCTGTATCTCTCTTTCCACTTTCCAAAAGTAGTCAGTTACAACAGGAATGAAAAAGGGTGTTACATTACAGTATGTGCCAGGCAGAAACAGGGGCCAGACATCATAAAATAGGTGGGCCCAGAAAAAATCAGGTGGGCCTAGCCCAAAACACACAGTTTACCATAATTACTACAATCAAACAAAGGGAGCCTTCTGACTGGGTGGGCCTGATTGAAAGGTGGATGGGCATTGGCCTTATTTGCATGTTCATGGTGCATCACCTCTGGTCTCAGCGCCTCGGGAATGGGCATTGTTTTTTTTTCTCCCCTGACTTCTTGTCAGCCAACTCTTTCCACATGCATGTAACCTGTTTCCTCTGTTGTATCTGATTGGACATTGCCATCACATCCCTTCACTCTTTTCCATTGCTCTCCACCTTAATCTCTGACCTCACAGTCTTCTTCACAACCCTTATCTGCTACTGCAAGGCAGAATGGAAATACTAAACAGCTTCATCATTTGCAACCTTTCTTTGATGTCTCACATTACACTGGGTAGGTCTTCAGACCTCACTGCAGGTTCTACTTTGATTTTCCTAGAATACAAATAAACAGTGATGGGCAACCTGGCTTCAAAAGCTACAATCCAGTACCACCCAGTTTCTACAGCTTTTCATTAAATCAGCTGATTCTCATTAGCATAGCTCTTTAGCCAGGTAGAGAAGTTAATTGTTTAAAAAAACACCTGTAAAAGGCAGGTGTTCTGTATTAGCAGAGTTTTTCAGCCAGGTAGAAATGGTAATTACACTGGTACATTGGTATTACAGTGTAAGCACACAGGTAGAAACCAGTGTTTTCAGTGTTTTGCACTGGATTGTAGCTGCTGAATCCAGGTCGCTGATCACTGCAAATAAACATTTAAAGAAAATAAGTGACTTTATAGTCAGTCAGTCTGACATTTTGTAGCCTACCTGTAGTACTGAAACTCCGTACCTTCCTGCAATAATGTAGGCTATGCGGTTTGATGTAATGTGTGCCAACTGAAAAAAAAACAGGACCACATATGTACACTTATCTGTCAACCCATCAGTAGTGGGTTGCATGGTGAATCAGTGAATTAAATACAGTGTGTGCCGTATCGATCCATCCATGTGTGTGGAATACATGCCGGAGGGATTGTGGGTCCTGGTGGTCGTGGTTGAATCTTGTGTGTGCAGCAGCCATGTTGCTGACTGGGCTCTGCTCAATATATCTGGCACATGTCAGTGCTGACTCTGCTCTCTCCCTGCAGTGCAGCAGAGGGTCTCCACTGGACATGAGGGACAACACCAAGACACAAGACACCTGATCGAACGTGACACCTGACTACCGCTCCTGGGAGTAACCAGACTACTCACTACATATGTAAGCTTTGTGTGTTTGAGCATTTGGTCTATCGTTGTACCACTTAGATTGTAATTGACAGAATATGCTTTACACAAATGGACAACTTCTACATTTTATGGGTGTACACTGTAAAAACTTAGAGTTCTGCTCTCACTTTCTCTCCCAGTTTGCTGACAGAGGTGGAAATCCTGGCTATAGACCGTAAAAACGCTGCCATATATTGGATTCAATCATTTTGTGAACAGGCTGATCTTAATGAGGACACAAATCATCAGAGAATACGTGGCAGGGTTTTTACTCTCCGAAGATAGGATTTCCACTTCTGGTTGCCAGTTATCATCAGTCATCAAAAAATGCAATGTGATGGTTATACTATATAGACTATACAGTAAATTCATTTCTGAAGATGTCCTCTCAGCTCTGTTATATATTGAGACCCGTTTGTGTGCTTTAGTCCCATGCTCTTCTCATAGCAATCTCTTAACAGAAATGATCCCTTATGATGACAAACAAGCTTAATGATGCCACGGTTTGTTGTGTACTTGCATGACAATCATGCTAATGTTAAGCTCTTCCATCACCCCTCAGTCAAAACGCCTTCTGAGGAGGGAGCTCCTGTGCTCTCGTGGCAACCGTTCAGATTTTCAATACAGCACGCCTGCTTAGCCTCCCCTTCTTCTGAATCTGTCTTTAATGGTCTCTCTGGTGATCAAATTGCTTCTTCGCCCACATACTCATTTGCATTCTTTAACTCTCTGTACACCCCCCCCCAACCCCATATGTAACACACACTTCCCCACCCCTATATATTCCCCCCTTCCTGTTTCTTAGGTGTTGCAGATGTTTACTGGAATGAGTTAAGCCTTCAGTCTTATCTGATGCAAACTGTATGAAAATCAGCCAAAATGTTTTTTTAGAACTATATCCCAAAAGAGGTCCCTTTAAATTCTGGTGTTTCTCTTAACAGTCAAAAAAGTCCAACATAGTCCAAAAAGTCCAATGCAACAGCAGGCAGTGTAATAACACATACACATACACACACACACACACATGCACGCACGCACACACATGCACACAAATACACACACAACAAACGTAAGGGCAGCATAGAGGCTATTGGAAAGTAAACATGCCTGCAGCTGGTTAACCTGTGCGAGGTTTTGTCAGAGATGAGTGGACTGATTATCTAGCCCGACCTGGAGATAAATATACATTGCAGTGCTGACAGGGGCTAAATGGAGACAAGGATCAGCAGGTTTTCCATTTAGTCAGGCGTCTCAAGGCTTGAGGCGAAAAGCAGAACCCAGTCCAAAACCTGGCTTGAAATAAGTTGCAGTGTATTGACAAATAGCCAAATGGCATAACAATGGAAGTTTTGCAATACCCAGGAAATGTTTAATTCTTTGTTCATGGGACTTTACCACGAGAGGCAAAATCTCTCACTGTCTCATGCAAGTAATTAAACTCAGTGGCAACAGCCAAGCCCAACCTGACCGAATGAAACTAGCACATTAGGGTGCACCATAACCACTATGCCCATATGTACCAAGAAAGGCCTGCAGAGGATGGCTTTTTGAGTAATGATTCTTGCCACATGCCACACAATATTTATTTATTCTTTATATTTCTTATTTAAATACTTAATTTTATCCACACTCATATTCTGCTATCAAAATGAATGTGTACTTGTTAATATATACATAGATTCACCGTTTTATGGATGATTTATTAGGTGAAATTTTGTTTTTTCATGTTTTATACTGTAAAAAGCTGCCCTAGATCCTCCTGCCTAGCTTACAGACTAGAATTGCGGCGCCCACTCTCACAAGGTCAGTCGACATGACAGGACATGTAGGACATGACATCACTGACATCACCAGGAAATGAGCAATTGAAAGCCCACTGCGCCATTGTTAGTGTTCTTTGTGTGGGTGGTCTGTGCTGCCCACAGCAAGACCCTGGCCAGAACAGTTGGCCTTGCTGCACATTCAAACTAAAATTCATCATCGTTTTAGCATTAATAATTACACCAATTTGTTTGTGGACCTCTGCCATCTCCAGCCATATCCATGCCCTCTTGTTTATACAGAGTCTGAGCATGGGCTCTTTAGCTCGACCTCAAAGATTCAAAGAGATATTTTTTCTCGTGTTCAACTCCTCCGATGCCATTGGACTGCAAGAAATGTTGTCTTGCTGTGACCTTGCCAAACTGTAAAGCACTTTGAGCTGCATCTTGTATGTATGAACTGTGCTATACAAGTAAATTATTATTCTCTATTATTGTAATATACTGGAATAAAATCAAAACTGACATGTCCAAATTGGAAACTAGGAATAGGGGGGAAATAAAGAAAAAAATAAAGATCTAACTTAGAAATGAAGGAAGTGAAGTTACTCTCACAACAATACTGTTGTCTAAGGTTTGGATGTATAATTCACTACCAATTGCTTAAAGGTTCAGTAATTCCTACAGTAGTCCCGGATCTCACTGTGAAAGACACACACACACACACACACTCTGACACACACACACACACACACACACACACACACACACACACACACACACACACACACACACACACACACACACACTCTGACACACACACACACACTCTGACACACACACACACACACACACACACAAACACAAATACTATTCACACACACAAAATACCATTATTCTTGGTGCCTGCCTCAGGTCCATGTGTCTTTTGGGACTGACTCAAGCTAGGTTTCCAAATTACATTAGCACAACTGTAAAAGCTTTTCAGTCTAGCCCATTCTGTAATTAAATTGTTTGCAGAGCTCAATTCCATTTTTCCTGTGATGTTTTAAACATTCTGCTGCTATGCTCTTCTAACTCCTGCCAGTTTCTTCAAGCACCGTATACTTTGGCAAATGTTAACAGTGACTCTAAGTTTGAAATGGTGCCCACCTTCCTGAAAGCAGTGTGCCCGGAGTCAGACTGTACAAAGCCTTTGTTTGTGCATAAGTGTGTGTGTTTGTTTCTATTTGTGTATGTGATGTGGGTGGGTTAGGTTATGTAAAATGATTCTTTAAGAGATTTTTAGATGAGCAACACTATAAACATGCTTTGAATAAGTAATTATATGAGGTACAGTACCTGGAGAACATTGTTAATGTAATCACTGATATTTATTAATTGTCCTGAAAAAACAGCTGCTTTGTGTAAGGACGGAAATTAAAATGTTGATTTCAAAAATGGATAAATACACTGTTTATTGATACTGCTGTCTGTGAATAAAATGAAATAATACAACATGGGACAATATAGACACTCCCCAGCTTTCTAAATAGTTTGCTTATAATAACAAAGGCATCTGTCTGGCTGTTTCCACTAGACATGCCCTGTGACAATTTAAGGGGCCTTCATTTGGTGCCTGTGGTACACCAACACATAGGGGTATGATTTTAATTAATATCTGTTGGTATTTGGTTGATATGAGAGATTGTATTTATTCCCTCTCACTTAACCATGTCAGAATTTGGGTAAGAACACGGCAGTATTTGGCTAGAGTGTGATGATGGAAGTGGAAAGAATGAGGAATGTGATCTGGTTTCCTAACATCTCCTACCACATTGGGTCACTTAATACTTAACATGAAAGCCTGCAATCAGTGGCCACAAACTTCCTGTGCAGTTCCTGCACAGCAGATCCCCAGCTCGATATCGCTTTCATCTTTCCTCCACAGAGGACAACATTTTATCACAGAGAGGCTACTGGAGCTGTAGTGTGCTGTTTTGGTCACTATTTAAAACAATGGCTGTTGACAGGGAAATATTCTAGTTCTGGGACGCAGTAATGAATTCCAGGGTCTAAAAGTCTAATGTACTGTGGTGCTCTCTCAAGCATCTCTCAGCCCCACAATCTTCCTTCGAATTTGTTTGATGTCTCGCTGCAGCATCTCCTTGTCCAGCTCAGCCTTGGTGTCTCCAATATGCTTTAAGGAGTCAATGGAGTCGTGAATCGATTGGAATCCTGGTCATCCACACACCCACACATACACAGGCATGACACACATACACAGGCAACACACACATCCACACACACAAACAGGCAACACACACACATGCACAGAAAACCTTTGAATTATAGACTCTACTGCACTCGGGGTAATTGCTTTTGTGCCATAGAGTGTCATGTAATTCGTGACTCATCAATAATGCAATGCACAATACCACTCACATTCCTCCCTTTCAACCCTTTAACCCCTCATAAACATCCATTCAAACAGTCATTTTCAGGATTTAGGGAGAATGTTAGCTTTTTGTTTATCTTTGAGATGTGATTGTTTTATGGCTCATCCCATTTATGGTCTAATTGCACATCTGTCAGTTTGTCTGTCTCTCACTTTCACAGTCTCACCCAGACATTTCGTTAGTCTATGTGACATCTGTGCATACGAGACACCACTGGCTGCATGTACCTAATAGCAGTGTGTTTTTCAATTCCCCTTTCATTACAGTAACTGTCACATAACCCCCAAAACAGCTAAAATTAGAATAGAAAAAAAGTGAAAGTGATTGTGAACTGAGAGAAGTGAGATATGGGCTGCTGCCTGCAGCTGGACTGACCCGAGCGGTACTCGTTCTTGATGCAGTCCAGCTCCTTTCTCAGGCTCTTCTCCAGGCCGGCCAGACGAGCCTTGTGTTTGCTCTCCGAGTGTCTGAGGCGTTCCCCTGAGGCCTCCTGCTCCAGACGAGCCTCCATGGCCTCCAGGCGAGCTGAGAGGAGGTTGAGCTGCTTGTTGGATCTTCCTTCCACCTCCCCCTGAGGACATGTTCATTAATGACAGAGCAAGACTAGGGCCAAGAGAAAGACAGCTCAGGTGCATTTAGATATCAATCACTTCACAATCACAAGAAAAAATGTTAGGTAGTGGACTCTCAGAGGAAATAATCACTTTGTACAATAGTCTTATCTTTGTCTCTTAGAAATAAATAAGATCTTGTTGACTTTGGATCTGCTTATCGAAGAAAATCCCTTAGGAGAACAGGGAAAGTATATGACTATTGGGTCTGTTGTTTTTGTTGAATTGAAATTCAAAAGCCACTTTACCCCCACACCATGCTATTATTTACTCCACACTATCTTGTTTATCATTTTTACAGAAAAACTGTACGTTATATGGTGCTGTGTGGCCTGATTGATGGTGGGATCTATTTCTTCTAGTCAAAACAGGAAGGAGCCTGCTGCTTAACAGCTTTTTTTCAGCAAACCAGAACTATAGTTCCTGGATATTGCTCTAATGCTAAAGAAAATCATTAATTTGTTCATGTATTTATTCATTCACTTAAAGGCTGCATGATTTAGGGTATGTATCTCTTTGTTCTGACAGATATTGCAATTGCAATTTGAGTTGTAATGTACTTTTTGAAACTCAGGCTTGAATCCAGTAAACCTTATGAGTCACAGTCACAAGATGCACTATGCTCCAGTGATGAGGTGAGCTTCACTGTCTGCCCCACAAGTAGGATGACTTTATTGTAAAAATGTTGTGAAATTAACCATTTGGAAAGAGCTGAGACCTGCACAATTAATTGCAACCTTTTAATTAGCTAATAGCATTAGTTCCACTTGCAATTTGGATCAAGTAATGCCTCACTCCTAATTGTTTTTAAAAAGCATTCGTTTTTATTTTGGTATTTTCCCAAAGTCAGAAATGCAGAGGCAATAGAAAAATACATCCACTAGGGATCATTGCCAAAGTGGAAAAAATTAAGACGATTCTAAGAGCCCTTTTGGCCCTTTTTGTATTGAGAGAGGCCCTAAATTGTATTCTTTCATAGGGCCCAACATTTCTGGCAGCACCCCTGCATCCCCCCCCCCCCCACCTTATCTATTATTTTTTAAAATCGCCTTTACCAGTTGGTCTGTCATGAGTGAGTGCAGCTGCTCGCTGCCTTGTGTATGTGCCTGCGCAGTCGTCTGCAGCTGGTGCTCCACCCACTTCCTCATTCTGGAAGCCTCCTGCTGCAGCTCCCTCACATCCTCAGATGCTCTGGACATACATCACATCAAGTCACCACTCAACAATCAAGAGTTAAACCTCATTGCACTTCAATTACAGAAAAAGCCTTGGGTAGGAATACGTAAATGATTAAATACACACACAATACAACTTACAAATGTGTTGTTTTGTTTATTAGCACATTGACATTTGTTTTCAAACGTAAAGTGCTTTATAAATTAAATGTATTATTATTATTTGTTATGCATTACTACTACTGCTATGCATTACCACTACTGCTACTTTGATACTACAAGTATAGCTTATTTTCCTTCTCCTCCTCCTCTTCCTCCTTCTCCTATGATTATTATGGTTATGATTATGATCATGATTATTATTATTATTATTGGTAGTAGTAGTAGTAGTAGTAGTAGTAGTAGTAGTCGTAAGATAGGGTACATAAAAAGTGAGTGAAAGGAGGAGGTGGTTAGCAAAATACTTTAAAGTAACTTAATACTTAGCTTATTCTTTCACATTCACATTTACAGGTGCAAGACACATTGGCAGTGTGGATATAACTTGATGCATGACCATCAGTAAAACATAATTGTAATGAGGTAAGAGTATAGCTATGAGCTCAGCTATATAGGCCAGAGCTGTCATTGTTATGTGCTCTAATATATATATCGCTATATCTCTAAAGGCTGGCAAAAAGATATCTCTAAAGGTGATGGAAGTGGTGATGTACATCAGGCCAAACGGAGGATTACCACTTCCATCACCTTTAGAGATATCTTTTTGCCAGCCTGCAGAGTCAGAAATGGGTCCTTTACCTGACACCCTTTTATGTTGTTTTCTGCTTTGTCATGCTCACTTTGGCTGGACTGGCAGGTTGATTGCGTGGCATTTAACTGTGGAGCAAAGCCATCTGTTCCTTGCTCTCAAGGCAGTCAAAACTCACTCGGCCAAATCCCTGCAGTGGGACCCCTGAGATTCGGCTGTCATACGAATCAGCTCCCTTATTCATCTTTGTTGGCCCAATTTGCCAAGCACACATGCTTGGACCACCAAAGTGTGGCTGTCGCTGTTGTTTTGTAGTGGGCATGTCTGTTCCTGAGATACCAGCTGGCTCCAAGCAGGATGGCTGTTCCCCCCAATGCCTCCATCACCACGAGTACCACTACTCCCTTGACACAGCAGACTCTACATTGTCTTACTTCATCACTCTCTTTATACCTCCTTTCGTTCCCTTTTTGCCTGGCCATTGCTTTCCCCTGCAGTTTTTTTTTCCCCTCTCACCCCCCCCCCCCCCCCCCCCCCCCCCCTCCTTTGCCCTCCTGTCAGTAGGGAAACCCATGAAGTGAAACATGTTTGGAATACAGATGAGAGGGAGGATACCAACCAGCCAGCCAGCGCCCATATCTACCAGCAGCAAAATGGCGTGCCCCGCCAGGTTTGCATACATAAATGAGCTCCATCCATCAAATGCTCTTGTTATATCCAGTATCTTTTGAAAATACCCTCTCACCTCCACAGACCCCATTTGTCTCTCTCACCCGCACACCTCATATATTAAGTATAGGTTTATATACCGCCTTTTTGTTTTTTGCACCTGGTGCAATACAAATCATATGACACCCAGAGAACAACTCTGTTTACAGTTACAAACAACTACAAAAGCATGACAATTTTTAAGTACCAAACATATTCTCAAGGTGTAAGACTGTCTCTTGTCTATTATCTCTCAGAAATGCCTTTAGCAGAGTGCCGCAATCTCTATTCATTCCTATTGATTTCCCTTCTGCGCTCCTGCCACTGTGTGCTTAAGAGGAATGAAGGTAAGAGAAGCAAAGTGGGCGAATGTTTTTTTTTTAAGACCAGCAGTGGAAAATTACCAAATATTATTTTGTGGTCTAACAAGATGCTCCCAGTCAAACGGCCAAATCTGTGTGCAAAGTGTCTTTGTTAAGTGTGAAACTCTGAGGTTCAGTCTGTAGACTTCTTGAACCATACACCACAGGTAGAAGCATTGTTTAGAGATAATTGTTGGAGAGGTAGACGTAACTTGCATGCATAATTACCTATACACATCCCTTGACTGTTATAATGATCCCCAGTGCAGAAATTGTTCAGTAGTGGCTGGGCAGTGATTTTATCTCCACAATGCAGATGATTGTATGCAAGGGCTTTAAAGTGTATAGGAAAGTGCCCACTACCACCCAGGGCCCCAATGGTAGTAGAGGCCCTGGAGGTCCAGATGGGGAAGAAATATAGAAAACAAGTAGGCCCATTAAGACTTAAACTGGCCCTGATAGGATAATGCAACGGCATTAAAGTGTGTAGGAAAGCGCTACTCAAAGCCCCATTGGTAGTAAAGCCTCTGGCAATTCAGATGGAGAAGAAATATAGAGAAAAAGGAGGCTCATTAAGACTGCTTGTGTATAGGGCCCAGGGTTAAAATGGCCCTGATGGGATAAGGTTGACCTACTTCACTTCCAAGCGCTGAATCTCCTTGGTGAGATCTCCACTAGCATTCTTCTGCATGAGTTGCTGCTCTGCTTGTGAGCTCTCTAATTTCATCATAGCCTGAGACAACTGGGACCGGAAGGAAGGAAAAACTGTAATGCAACTTGAAACAACGCATTTCAAGATGGCACAGCACAGCAATGCAAAGCACACAATAGGTATGCAATGCATAGAAGCAACAGGAACATGGTACAATACAGCTTCATTCTAACAATGTATGTCATTCTGTACTGTTGTACAGCCTATTAGTCAGCCTGTTAGTCAGGTACATGTTTCTACTGGTGGTCATCTAAAACGACCCAGTTTCCTTTCCCTTTCAATTACCTTTCTGGAAGTCCCCCAGACCCTCCCCTTTACATAATGTATTCCTTTCAGTTTGATTTATCAGTCGCAGGGAGGACACGGGCACAGACAGTGGAGGAATTACTTTAGCATAACATGAAGGTAAAAACAATTCAGGAAGAGGAAAGAATTGCTTCTGTCTGTCGACTGTTGAGAAATGGATTCCAAATTCTTAAATCGATGCATCTGTGGACATTACACATGTATGAATGTTTTTTGTGACTGTCCCTTTTGTAGTTCCATTGATTATGTCTGCTATAAAATACAACAGACAGAGGAATATTGATGGACAGTGTGACGCAAATGTGTAAATGACATAAACAAAAGAGTTGGTATCATTTTGACTCACTAACTAGTCAGAGGAATAAAAAAACTGAAGCTGATTTTAATTCTTTGTTGATGTGACAGTTTGGGTGGCCTTTAATTGGCCATGATTTAGTCAGCCCTGTTTTGAATGTCCAGGGTTGAGGGCCTGTGTGACTCATCTGACCTTCAGCTCCATGTCCTTCAGGCGAAGCTCCAGATGAGAGCGGATCTCCATGATGTCCTGCTGCAGTCTGAGGATGTCCTTCGAGCCAGCGCTCACATCATCCTGAGAGTTTTGCGATGCTGGCGTCACACCTAAGGCATGATGGCACGCACACAGCAGGGTGAGCTCTTGTTGCATAACCACACAGGCTCTGACACACTGCAGCAGCAGCTGTATGTGTGTCCATGAGCTGACGACAAGTGTGGGCTATTGAACACTGAAATGCTTTAGGTACAGCATTGAGTAAACTGTATTTTTTCTTAAATGCTGTTTTTGTTAGTGAAAAAAAGAATGGCAAGTATTTAAATCATTATGGTCAAAACGCTAACCAAAAAAATCTTGGCATGTTAATTCATAAAGCTCATAGTATTTTTAAGTTAAACCAAGAAAAGATCCATGTAGCACCTTGCATTTTTACATTAGATTACTTTGCATTTAGCTGATGCGCTTATTCAGAGTGACTTGCAGTGCATAAGGTACAGGGACAATCCCCCTGGAGCAATATGGGGTTTAATGCCTTGCTTAAGGGCACTTTAGCTATGGATGAGGGTGTAGGAGAGTGCTGGTTATTCACTCTCCTACCCCCTTTTTTGTTACTGGTACAGGAATTGAGCCTGCAAACCTCCCAATTCTGATCCCAAGACCACCTCCCCAACCATCAGCCCACAAAGTCATACACTTAACTTTTAATGGTGTATATTATATTTAGTAGTTGTTTGATTGCTTTAAAAATCACATTTCTAAATGTTCAGCCAATAGTGAAGTCAAATATTGCTTAATACACATTGCATAATACACATGGTGAATTAGTCAGGTTATGTACTTTTCTGACACCAGATTTGTGGTGGTTATAAGACTGAAAGCTCAGCCTGGATATTGAGAATCAATAAATATTTTATTCATGAGAATAAAAGTTATAAATAAGAGCTGAAACGAGGTGTGTGTGTACGTGAGTAACAAATCCTGCATTACAGTGAACATTTTCATAATCAAGTACAAAGGATGTGACAGATAAATAAATCATCAAAATATGTGGCAATATGTCTTTGTGCATTCCTTCATTACACACACACACACACACACACACACACACACACACATACATACACACACAGACACACAGACATACACACACACACACACACACTGGGGGTTATAAAGAGACAGCGATGGGGAAAGAAATGGGGGAGAGATGCTGCTTGATCAATACAAGGTCATTGAGAACTCCAATTCTAGGACCTCTTCCCCATATACTCTGCCACGCGAGTGATTCATTGTATAGATTTTCCTGGCGATTCGTCCATGCCACCAAATAATAGATTTCTTTGTATTGATAACGGAGATGCTACTTAATCTTAAACCTGTCACATTCTTCTCATTAGGTCCTTCAGTGAAGACAAACATCCTCATTGCAATGTTTGTTTTCAATAAGGTTTCAGTATCTGGATAATTATGGTGTCCAAATTCCAATATGGTCACAAATTGCTCTAAAGAAACAAATGCTAGGCATGGTCTTTTTCAGGTGCTACACAGTATTTCCTTTCTAGATGAGACTATCCAGACTCTAAAGCCAGTTCCTGAGGTTTAACTGGGTTCCGATCTGTTTCTCCTAAAACCCTGGGCTTGGACAATAAACTATTTCTGAGGACTGCATAGTGTGGTTGCAGCCCATGGAGGGATGCAAAGCCAATTCAGAAGTGCCATTCACCCTGTTACAAGTTGATTAATCACTGAAACAATTTTGGTTGAAAGGAACTTAGTGTTGCTTTAAAGTCCAAAAAAACAGTCCATATTTATTTATTAATTCATTTATTTTCCTCTGGGTAGGAAACATGTAAGGTACCTGGCCACTCTGCCCCTCAGATCTCCAATGCCTGCCAGGTTCTTCTGGTCCAGGTTCTGCAGAGTGAGAGAGGTGCCTGTGGCCACCACATCTCTCTGGCTGATCTGACTCTCCAGCACCTGAGAACAGATACTTCAGTGCATTCTCCTCACAGCAGTATTATACACATTAAGCTTCACAGGGTTTCACATTACTACTCCGTGTGTAAGAACCTGAACCAAGAACTGAAAGGATGTAGATTTGAGATATTGTCATAATAACCCTGACAGACTGATTTAGCATTTGTAGTTTTCATATCGTCAGAGATTATGAAATGACAATGACATGTGCACTGTTATATGTCTTATACACTCTTCAGAGGGAAGAGAAGAGCAGTTTGGGGATTTGCATAACGAAAGAATTAATTAACATAGTCCTAGCTTGTCTGCTTTTGAGCAGGATGGTCTCTCGGTGATGACATCATTCTGCTGAGGCAAAAAGGCTGCTCCAGCAGTTATGAGCCCCAATGTTGATTTAATGACTTAATCTACTTTATGCCTACAACTCTTGAATAATGTGTTTCCTGCGGCTAAATGGCCTTACTGGCATAGGCTCCATTTATTGGCATTTGTTGAAAAACATTAAAAAGGTTTTTGTTTTGTCTGCATAAAAGAGCAAAACAAGACTGCTTTACCTGTATACCCTACTGTATGAGTAATCAAATTTAGCCAACCAGAGATACTACATGGTTGAGAAAAACAAGAATTGTCCAGATTGCAATGGCACGACATGTTTAAAATATTTAAAAGCAGTATTACCACGGCTGATTTTTCAGGCTTGGTTACCCAGAGTAGTTTTGGCTATATGATAACACCCGAATAAGTTATTGTTATTTGATAGGAATAAAGTACTTCTGTGAAATACAAAAGGGTATGAAAATGATTTATAACAAAGAACCCTGGAAAAAAACTGTTTTACATTAGGCAACAAAAGGACATGCTGGCACACACTGATTGTGGTTTACAGTCCTCTTTATGTGGTGTAAAACAGGACTAACATTTCAACACAGTGTGTCTTCATCAGAGCACAAGTAAAGACTATGTTGAAATGTTAATCCTGTTTTGCACCAAATTTAAGAGTATTGCGAGCTACAACCATTCAGCTTCAGCCTCCTAGTAGTTTCCTGAAGATAGCTGTTTGACTGAAAAACACCTGATTCTGCACGTCTGTAGGATTAATGCATGGAGGGCCCTATTCCTTTAGACTGCTTTAGCTTTTTAAATCTCTGCAAGAAATGAATGAACTCACAGACGAGGACCAACATTGCCTCTATAATACCTCCATTTGTTTATGCTGCTCTGTTTTATTTGGTGTGTTAACTGGCATCCCAAATATGTGAATGTTGAAGTGCTTGCTCTCACAGCTGAATCTGGACATCATTGCTGATTGGTTTTACAATGTTATCAGTGCTGTGGTCTTAGCTGCTTTGGTGTTGAATGTTTTACAGTGTAACTAGTAGCGCCAGCCAACCCTGGCTGCATCCATACTGCTGATCACTGCTTGATTAAGTGAATTACACTGTACCTGAATGTCAGCGCTTAGCTGTTTGACAATGTGAGTGATGGTCTGGATGTGACTCTCCAGCAGTCTTCGGGATGAGGACTCGGCCAAAAGAGAGCCCTGAGTAGACCTCAAGCTGGCCACCACGTCCTCCTTAATCTGCAGAGCTTGCTGAAGCAGAGCTGCCAGTGTCCGCTCCTGATTGCCCAGGCGACCTTCTAGCACATCCGACCTGTAGTAAATATGAATCTCCATCACTGAAACTCTATTGACCCAATATAATGTATTAGATAGGGTCCAATAAAAAAAACGGAACCTCTACAGCACATTGCGTTAATTTGTTGCATTCATTTTTTGCACAGTCAGAACGGTATTGCTGAGTATTTTAAAACAAACAAAAAAAAACCAAATCTTTTGTTTTAAATCTTAACTCCAGTGTTGAACTGGCACTAGTGAAATGATGAAGGGTGAATGAAAAGGTTCCTTTTTCCTTTAAGGGATAATCTGATGTTCTTGACTGTCTGGGGCTTTTTGTGCATGATAAATTTAAACATAGTGCTGGTAGCAAAACCATGTCAATCCGATTAGTTTTGACCAAAACACATTTTGTACTTAAAGTCAATATAGTTTATAATGACAATGAATGAGGCATTGACTTGAGTGAAAAGAAATATATTTAACTTTTTTGTATGTACAATCAAATGTCAAACCATTTATTTTAGCCAATGCTCTTTTAAACTCATACTGCCCTCAAACTGATATATACAACTAGATTGACAAATCTGGACTGACACACTTCCTTGCCCTATCAAAGAATCTGGTTATAGTGTGATTAAATTGCAAAAGAGCCTGAAGGTATCTGCAAATGTGATTATTGATTTTGTGTTTGTGTTGTGCCTCCCTATTTGATCTTTTCTCAGCCATGATTTAATGTGCTTGCCAATAAATTCATAAAATGGTCACAGCTTAAACCGTAGTAGATGTGTATGAGATGGTGTCACTTCATCTGCAGTCTCTTCTGAGCAAAGCTTTTGAACTTACTTGTCTGCCTGATAGGGCTGTAATGCTGTGTCATATGACATATTCCCCCTGAATCTGCAGTCTTTTAAATTATTAACCAGTTGTCTGGAAGGAAAACAGAATTATATATGTATAATATATATTAACACCAGAAACAATAAAACACATTACGCATTATAAAGAATTTTTCAAAGTAAATGAAAGTTACTCAGAAGTATGAGGGAAGTGCAATTCTCTTATATACTTTAAACATGTAAATGCTCCAGCTCACCCAGCTTATTTATAAGTTTAAGCAAATCATTTTTGCATAAATATATCACTAAAGAAACACTTACTTAAAGCTGTGAAGGTTGGAGACCAGTGAGAATATCCTGCACTCAATTTGTTTATTCTGGTCACCTAGATACCACAGGCAATTTATGTTGTGTCACTTTGTGAACCTGACAACTAGATTAAAGGGAGTGGAGACACAAACAACACTTATAGTTTAGTACACATCCCTTTCTTATTTAAGAAACCTTTACTAATTGAATTTTAATTATTGCCTCCTGACAAAACAATGTTGTCCTCTTTATGTGGTTAGTCATGGAATATGAACAGCTGAACAAATGTATGCTCAATTACATTGTAGGCCTACCTCATACTAGGTACCATAAAGTCTCGGCTATGCATGTGTTGTGTGGATTTCCAATTGGTATTATACAATACAATACTACGTTATTCTCTGTTCATACAGAAAATTGTTTTGTAACCTTGCTCAGCAACATCACAATAAAATGTGCAAATAACACAAAATAACATGACTGTACTTGCATCTATTTAGATCATACAGGTCCCCATACCCCAACTTATCATATGACATGTAAATTCATACAGGACTAGTTGTACTTCCAACATGCAACACAGAAATGTCACCTAATGTCCCCTGGATTTGCTCATACTAGCTCTGTTTAGCTGAATCAACAACAGGATATATTGATACACAAAAAAGTTTTTACATCTGCAGTGTTTAAAAGAAGGAACTGTAAAATGTTTGTAAGCTCAAAATTATATCGGTTGATTTCGTCACAGATATGCCACTAAGACATTCTTTACTGCAGACGGGCTTTGTTCTCTGCATAACTGGTTTAGATGACAGTCACAGTCACTGCCCACCTCCCTTGTGGCATGTGTGAGCGTAAAGAGTGAGGAATTTCCCTGAAGAATAGGCGCCCCTGTTAAGAAATGGTGCAAATCATAGCTGAACTGCAGTAGTTCAACTGAGTATTTTAATGGCCTCTTTGGGGAAATTGGATGAATTCCCTTTGCACTGATGTGAATGTGTAGCAGATTGAGTTGAGAAAAAAAAGGGTGGTGGAGCTACTGTATACTAAAGGGCGGTGGAGCTACTGTATACTAAAGATGGAGAAGTTTTTCTTGTTTGTAATTACTGTGCTGATTTGGAAGTGAAAAAGTTATACATTCTTTCTTTAGTGTTGGTAGGATTTCTGACATGTTTCTGTCTTAGCCAGGAATCACTACACTATCCATCCCTCTAAAAAATGTGTTTCCTTTGGACTTTATTAAGGAAACATGGGCACAGCATGCATTATATTTTTAGTTTCATTTTTATTTGCATCTGGATTTCATTTTGCACATTGTACAGAACTCCAAACAAGTTGGTGTGACTGAAGTAGCTGTTTTTAGTGTATTATGATAAATGGGCTAATGGTAGGGGTGACAAAGTGGTTTGTTTTGCACACAGAGAAGAGTATGTATCCTTGTATGTAACTGTGGCAGACTATTTGTTTTGTGGGTGGTGCCTTGGCTTGGGTAACTTGCATCATCATCAGAAACTCTTCCCTGTGTACCTAGTATGTTCACTGTAACTAATCCCAATTTCATCCCATTTTGCTTCTTCTTGGGCTCAAATGAACTGCCATTAGTTCACAAATAAGCTATGCTCACAAGTTAGCCTTGACCTCTGTCAGTGTTAAGGGCATAATCTTCAACTACATTACACTGGTACATGATTTGTTACGTGGTTTGTTGAAGGAGAATTGATGAGTATGTTGAGAGCATGCTCAGTGAGATTATTACTGTTATTAATGAATGAAGTTGGTGCCACAGTGCAAGAGCTATGGAGAGGACTTTAAAAGCATCCAGTGCCACAACAAATAAAATTCACATTTAAGACGGGAACATAAACGAAATGCAAAATATGTTAGTATAAAGAGTTAAGCGTACAATAATTTCACAAAACTTCAGGACACATCGATTGCTGGAGAAGGTGGGAGGGACGATATTTAATGTGGGCTTTTTGGCTGGAAATGCCACGCGAGATGGTGAAGCTGCTCCTGCCTACTGCTGCTGTTGGTAATGATATGCGCAACACACGTTGATCTAATTTTCTCCCGGGAGACACTTGTCTTTATTTTTTTAGTCTAAGACGATAACACGAGAAATACTTTTCTTGCTTTCAACTTCTTACTGGCCGTTTTTTTATATCAGCAACGCGTGGTCATATGATTTTTGAGAATTACACTTTTGATGCACGTACGAAACCTTTCGAAATACCGCAGCCGCTTCCGCCACATCAGTGAAACTGAATGTATGTGCATGATATAAAATGAAAACTGTGACAGTGTCAAGTGGGAACAATCATACGGTTTAACCCGCCTCCGTCTCGAACCAAACTGGCTTTGGGAATCGATCAGAGCGCGTGCGGTAGACAACCCACGGCGACAGTCACTACTCTGTACGTTCAACAGACTGGCGGGCTGCTGTTCGGGGACTATGGAGGGGAAATCTAAGGATGACACTGCTAAAGAGCAAGAAGGGGCATCGTCCTCTCAACGGAAGATATGGAAAAATTTCCCAAAGCCTTTTCTAAGTCCAAAACTCAGACGCAGTGGGGACAGCAAAAAGGAATCCGGTTTGTGGATGTTTAAACGAAAGAAGAAACAGGTTTTAGACCGTGTGTTTTCATCCTCACAGCCTAATCTCAGTTGCTCTACCCCAGCGCGTTTCGAAGGTGATAAGTCCCTCTGCGGTAAACCGGACCCTGGTAGTGCATCGGGGCTAGCTGTGTCACCACTTGTCACTGCCGATGTGGAATCTACATCCAGGCTTCAATTGCCCGGACATGGAAGTCCCAAGCTCGCCATGTCACATTTGGTGATGTCCCATCAGAAGAGCTCGTCCTTGGGCTCTGCATGCTTCGAGAAGCTGGTGGTAGACTCTGGCGCCAGCAGTGAAGATGAACTGGGCAAACACGCGAGTGATTCTGTAAGTCGTTGGTTTCAAATAGTGTAGTAATGCAATGATTTAAGCTCAAATAGGTCATGACAGGGTCACCAGTGAAAACTGAATTTACGCATGTGTGTCACAAGTTGTTTGATTTGTTGCGCAGAAATGGTGCACTATAATATCCTATATGGTGTCATTCCATACGACCAAAATCATACATAAAACCATATTTTAAATGTTGCACATGTCATAGCCAGCCTATCTAATATCGGCCCTCTTCTTGTTTTGTTTGTAAATAGTGCCCCGAAGGCTATTTCATAATTTCACATTTCATTCGTTCAGTGTAGCTTAATTCAACGTTCCGCTCCTTACTACTACTACGTATATCCATAGTATTAATAGAGTCATTGATGTCTTTGCTATAAAAAACAGGTCTTAGATTACGTGTGAAAAGCTACAATTTAGTCATCTATAGCCTACTCTATATAGTCGTCAGAGCGTAATAGACGGTCCTAGATGATGACCGTTGTATGGTGCTGATTGCCATGCTGGGAGGCTACAGAACAATTGACCTAGGACCCCCGTCCTCCAATCCCTTGCCCTGTCAGACTGTGGGACTGGGAGAAACAATCTTGAAATGTCAGACCATAGTCTGGTTTGCATTTTTATTGGTTTATTTTATATTCCTAAACTTTATATGTTAAATATTATACTGATTGCCTGCTGCACAATATGGACATAATTATTATAATAATTATCATATGTATTAACAGCATAAGGTTTTAACTTTTTTCTATTGGGTTGGTTGGCTGAAATTGGTCTGTGTCTGAACGGACCTTGACCATATACTCAAAAGCAGTGCTTAGGGCAGCAGATTTTACCAGTTGGTCTACTGTTTGGGTGCTCTGCACATAAAGGCACCAAATAAGTGAGTGAGTGAATGAATGAGTGAGGACGTCGTGTTGTGTAGAGGTGCATTGTGGGAATTTTCATCACCATGGTATAAGGAATGATTACCAAGCTGATTTAACAGTAGTACCTCATTAATTCAGTGTTTTAATAAGCCTCCAGGCCTGTGTGTATGTTATGTTCAATCTTTCAGTATGATTTATATTTTTACTTTAACTTTAGTCAGTACAGTTCCCATATTTATAGCACTTTGGTACGGAATTCCTACAAGTATGACAACTGTTAGCAGTATGAAAAGTTTCGATATTTATAATGTCTTTGTTATGTCAGTTGGTTGCTTTTTCAGAAGTGTGTGCCTTTTGACACCAGAATAATAACAGTTTGGTTTAGTAATAGTCACTCCATAAAACATCCATAAAAATATGTATTGACTGTTGGCCGGAGGTAACCCTGCTCACAGACATGCGTTGGGAAAATTACTTTTGTTAATGAACAGTTCATTTTTCCTGTGCTGAGGAAACTTTTATGGAGAATTGCTTTCAAGATATTAAGAATCTTTGTTTTTTTTGGCAACTCGTATCCCGAGCCTTCCAGCAGTCCTTTGATGTGTGTCAGTGGGTCGTGAATGAGCTACTCAAACAAAATGTTGGTTGTAATATGATGGCATGATTTATAGAAACACCAACATTACCTAAAGTAGATGCGGTTGTGTCCTCAGTTCTACTTTCAAATCTGTGTTGATGATGTGCCTTTTCCTTGTCATTGAGAATTTTGCATGCTTTGTGCTCATATACCAGGTGCTTTGACTGTTGCATTTGCTATGGCAGGCCTTAAAGGCTCTTGTTAGGAAAAAATACTAAAAAAGTAAACAAAAACATCTAGACTGGCCATACTACTATTGAAACTCTCATCTGGAGTGTAAGATTAGAAACAGTGAAGACTTGGAAGTTGTGAGCAACCTGATAAAATCAGAGCTGTGTTTGACTTAAAAGGTGACATCTGGACCACTTGATGAGGTGTGAAAGGACAATGATGCTGAAAGGAGGGCATGAATCCAGTGGGGCGAAATTTGAAAGGAAGTCAGCTCTTTAGAGGGAATTCATAATTAAGTCCCTGTGTGTACCCACTCTCCTTGCCTCCATTCAGCTCAGCCTCCTCCACCTCCTCCCATGTAAAATATTAAACACTAGGGTGGAATCGAGCTCCAATATCATTCTCAGGCAATCCCTCACACTGAGAGACAAGGGTAACCTTTTATATATGGAGCCTCTCATATCTTGTTGGCATGGTCATTTTCCTGTGTGGTCCTGTCGGCTCAGTCTCTGTGTTTCTCTCAATAAATGCTATCAAGATGTTTGTTTCCACCTACAGGTGACAATTTAGTTTGATTCTGATGTTATTATGGTGGCTGTGTTTTCTTTTCTTTTTGCTCTCTGGACAGCCTTACAGAACTGACTTCCAATAGATGGTAATAGCAAATGGGCTGGCTGTGTGGGGGTGGAAGTGACTTGGGAAAGTGTGGTATCATTTAAATGCTGAACTATAAAATGAGCATGTGCAGGAATGCCCACAGGTTTTGAGATAGCGAGATCACTGACTGGTATCAAGAGGATGCAGATGGTACATTCCGAGAGGCTCTTGAAGAGTGCGGTGGTATAGTCTAATGTTTTGTGTTACTTTTTTCCTAATGGCTCCTTTTCAGGTAGCCAGACAAGGTTGGCAGCCATGGCAGCCCTCACTGACATGATGGATGAGTCTTTTAGCAGTGCTAGGGCTTTTTGTGAGACATCAAGTAATGCTGGCCATGGTTGGTGGCCCCCAGAGCACAGGTCTAGTGCCAGCTAAGGGCAAGTGATTAAAAGAGTTTATCTGACAGTATATCCGACAGCAATGTTCCTTGTTGTCAGGTTAAAATCCCTTTCCTTTCCTTCATTGCATAGGATGTGTTGGCTTTACCCCCTCGAGGACAGGAAATGACTTCTTCTTCTCTGCTCTCGTTATTTCCTGTAATTTCTGTGGCACTTGGCCTGATTTAGTCCTGACTTCATGGTGGGCTGCTCTCACAGAGCCCTCCTCCCCAATGTCCTGACACACTTGCTGGCCCCGTCACAGACCACCGATGCTCCAGTAGGTCACGTGGAACACCTCATCCTTCCCCTGATTGGCTACTCACCCTTCTCTGTATCACTTTCATCTACTTATGAACTGAGATGATATCCTGTGTGGGTTAGTTGTGTTTCTGCTTTCACTGCACTCGTGTCATGGCTGTTATTTGTCAGTCAATGACCATGTGCTGCACCATTCAAGAACCATCACAGTCTTTGAGATGTATTGTGCCCAGGGGACACAGGAAGTTGTCTTTCTTCTTGAGTTATGAGGAGACGATCTGTCATGAATCAGGCAGCGTTGTCTGTTTCTCCCCCGAGGCTGCTTGTTTCTTTGTGTCCTTTCATGGAGACGTGGACAGTAATGTGGTGCTGTCTTTCTAACAGGGAGAGACAGGAAACTGTGACATTGAGGTCTGTTGTCTGGGGATAACAGTTTTTTTTTATAACAAATAGATTGATATCAGGTACACAGTTTTTTTGAGACATGAAAGAAAAACTTGCCCTTGACAAGATAAAATTGACTTGCTATTCGTCCTTCTATTTTAGGAAAATAACTAATGTGTGATCTCCCTATTACAAATTATTGATTTTTGCTACAGATAGACTCAAAGAAGAACATTGATAGCTATTGCACCTTATGTGATAAAATGATAAGAGCACAGAAGTCAACACATGCAGTGATTTTTAAACTGAAGTCACTTGAGGTCTCGAGCGTAATCAGAAATGATATGAGTTCAACCGTGGAAAGAGCCATGACTAATCATAATGCAATAAACAAATTAACAGCAGTTAGATGAAGCTGAATATTATTCTGTTTGTTAATGCATTTACTATAAAAGTTTTAATTTAATTAATGCACACAGTGGACCTAAGTATATTTTAAGCAGAAATAATTGAATAGTAAGTGAAATTAACACAGGGTTGCCCAAAGGCTGATCTGGAGTCAGTCATGTCGCTTTGTGTTGCTTCATTACTAGCTGAATGCACCATTAGAAAAATCAAGCTGGACGGTAACTGAATAAAGAAGGCTTTGGCATACAGCAGACCCCAATCAGGACTGAGAATAAAAGATAGTTTCTGGGAAGCTGAGGTGGTAGAGTTTGTTTTATGGGCTTTTATTTTCATTACCGTGAATTTGGCAAAAAAAGAGGATGCTGTGCTCTATTTGGCAGACGTATAAAAACGCCATATTGCTTTTTTAATTAGTAGACACATTCTATAATGGAAGACACTGTCTGATGTCTAGTTTTGCTAGCGTGGCTGGAAGGGCTCCTCTGCAAAGGACATGGCAACACAAAGGCCACACAGATGGTCAATAAACATTTACCAAATAGAACGCTCTGCGGCTCCAGGCCAAAACAACTGCTAATTAGGAAGCGGCAGGTGGAAGTGCGCTTTTATGCTCTACTGAAGGAGTTCCCTTTAAACCGTACGTTTTAGTTTTAGTGTGCTGCATTGTGGGAAAGGCTCCTCATGCTTAAAATGAAATGAGAAGAAGAGAGGAGGTGATTTATGAATGAAGAAGGGTCGCAGAGGGCATGATCAAAGTGTCTTCGTTTCAGTGCTTCAGCACATCTGCTGTCTCCTTTTCTTTGATTATGGTTTATATATCATGCCTTTCCTTGTGTGGGTAGGTATGTAAGATAGTGCCCTTAGATGTTTGCTGCTTGATATCAGGAAAATGTGTTACATGCGATAACATTACTAAATGTTGTGATTATGATATAACTTGCGATAAATAAATAAATAAATACTAAGCACTTTAAGTCATGTTTTGCAATGTAGATATTGTGATGTATTGTATGTTGCAATATTGTGATATTTCTGATATATTGTACAGCACTAGTAACCACATAGACCAGTGCTATCAGTTTTTCTCCTGGTATTGTTTTGTTGTTTTACTCCACAGCATATAGGGAAATCCTTTCCTACAGAGGAGGTGTAATATTTCAGACATGATTCATCAGATTCCCTGCACAGGCGTAAGGTGGACCCATCCATTGCTTATATTAATTTTGTGCTGTTTTGTGGAGCATAATTACTTATAGGAGTCACCCTATTGATTTGGAAAGTGAGTAACGACAGGCTGTACATCTCAGCCGCCCGGTGCAGCTGGGGATGGGACTATTCATTACGGAGGTAACAGCATTAGCCACTGCATAGATTGAGTCCTGGCTCTGGGTCTCCATCAGAGACTCGATATGGTCTCATCCCGCACAGCGCAGGCCTCATGTCTGAGCAGTAGCTAAGGTATAACAGGGGGCATCGTTTTGAACGATGTTAAAGGACAACAACACGATAGGCTCCTGATATGTTAAGTTCACTGGAGTGATCACTTAAAGTTGCATGCTGTTGATTTACATTGCCCTGATAAAAAAAAATCATATCAAGAGGAAAGTGGCCAAAACCGTATCCGTTAGTAAGGTTGCCTGAAAACATTACTCAAAAGGCAACCAGGTGTATCATCTCCTTCTGGCCTGTGTCCATTCAGCCATTGGAAAAAGATCACTGCACTCTCATTTTCTCCTCCTATAGAAGTGTTTTAAGTCCCTGAGTAATTTCATTTATTAAGTCCCTGTCTAGGCTATTCCACTTAGACTTTTTCCAGGTAGCTGACATTAAGTAATGTCCTCATTGTGATCTCATTGATCTCGTGCAGCCCATGGGAAGACAGGAAAATTACACTCTTCCAGACGACCACAAAAGATTGGAAATATAAAATGGGAACAGAGAGCATACAGTATATGCTACAGAAAGCCCTGCCAAAGAGAGAGGGCCATAAACTCTCCCACTTTAAAGACTGCAGGGCTGGTTGTGGCGTGGTCACGCTCGGCTTGGTGTGAAATCTCATTTGGCAGAAGCAAACGAGGGCCCGGGCGTTTGCATACGGCCAGATATGATTCAGAGCCTGCGGTTGGTGGAGAACAGGAGATGGACGTTATGGCCCAACCCGGGCGGAAGAGGCCGCGGCTCATAATTCACAGGCAAATGTTGCCCGTCATGGCATGATGGACGTTCATGAGCTCAGCATTCTGTGGTGTTAGCATGATGAAGTCGGATAGATGCAGGCATCTTGGTGCTGTAGCTGAATGCAATGTTCTGGACAGATAACTCACTATGGCCGCAAGACAGGCAGGCAGGCAGGCAAGCAGACTGTCTTCAATAAGCGTGTGCGTGAGAAGTGCCTTGTTTTTGTGTTTTTTTTTTCGGTAGTGGTGCTGGCTGAATGGCTTTCCCAGCCATCAATGTGTTCCAGACCAAATAAACATGACATTCCTAACATTCACATCAAATTGGCGGTTTTGTGCCCAATCTCTGTGTTGTGTGTGTGTGTGTTTCTGTGTTTATAGTTGTTTGACTTTAAATCTGTGAGAGGTCTGTTCTTCAAGTTTATGTTTGCTGCTAGAAAGAGGTTTGGCTATGGTGTACAACTTCAGCTTCAGCAGTTTGCACAACCGTATGTGCCCCCAGCCGTTGGCAGTGTCTTTAAAGCATTACACTTAAACACATCCTGTTAATTACATAAGCTCCATGAGCAAACTGTCTCCTTTATTATCACTGTCATTATTTTACTGCTGTAGGCCCCACTGCCTTACTGATCAATCCTTTCAGCTCATTGATCATGACCTGTGTTTTGTTTTTGTGGCTCAAGATCCCTCTGTTCCGTATATTAGCCCGTGGCCCGTTAACCTTTCCTTAGCCCCTGCTGATTCGTTCGTTCATTTATCTCTTCAGGAGAGGATGGATTCGCATAATATTGTGTAGGAGAAGATAGTGTATGTTTCCCTCTGTGGTGACACCGTGCCTCACGCCTGGATAAAAAAGTGTGAGGCAAGCTGCGGGGGGATGATAACCTGCAATTAGAGCCTGCGGAGAGGAGAGGTGCCGCGGGGAGAAAAGAATGCTCTCTGCGCCCTGAGTCTGCCAGGCTGCCAGTGGAGGGTGTGCGCAGTGTGGCATGAGTTATTTAATCAGACACAAATAAGGGTTTCAGTTCTCCTTATCATTTGCACGTCTGGCAGTGACCTCAGTTTATGTTGGTGGTTTTTGCAGTTATAATCATGGTGCTTGTTAAGACAGAGTTTGTGTGTGTGTGTGTGTGTGTGTGTTTGTGTGTGTGTGTGTGTGTGTGTGTGTGTGTGTGTGTGTGTGTGTGTGTGTGTGTGTGTGTGTGTGTGTGCGCGCTTTTGTGTCTGTGTCTCTATGTGCCCGTTTCAGTGAAGGGAATACATTTTGTATGACTTAAGGCTATTACTCTGTGTCTGTATGTGTGTGCATGTGCGTGTGTGTGTGTGTATGTTTTAATTTCACTCTGTGTGTCTCCATGTGCGTGATGCGTAGAGGGAATGGGAGCGAAAGAGGGAGGGGGATAAAACTACTGAATAAGTGATTGCATGTGTTAGCACAAGCACATATACTTGACATCTTGAATTCATTTCCCTCTCTCCACTATATTTCCCTGTGAGTCTTAAAACAACGTAATGCTGTGTCTATATAGCCTTGAACGTGCCCTGGATGCCATCCGATAATTTATGCCTTTCTCTGTCGTCTTGGCACTATGTAATTGTGCTGCATGGTCTGCTGTGTACTTTATGCAAGTCAGTTTCCAATAAACTGCCTCCAGGGCAACTTCATCTCTGTAAAAGACCCCTCTGTGCTCCCCTGATGAGTTGATACCTTGACCTAGTGTAATGAATTAAGCTGCATGTTGCCATGTTAGGGAGTAAAAGAACAAGCTGTATCAGATGACAGGCAATACAGTTAACATGGCACATTTAACAGCCACTCACTGTCATTAACTCAGGCTGGTCCCGGTAGTCTCTGTCTGACACGTTCCTGCAGTGGGCAGTTGTGGTTTGTGCTGGCCAGATGATACCAGCGTGACAAAGCCTTGTGAGAATGAGTTTGGTGCCACCTTCTGGTGTGTTGGAAATCAACCTCAGGCCTCAGGAAGCAATTTGAGGGTGCATTATCTGTCAAGGACATTAATGACGTGGTCTGGACTGTGAAATGCAGTGACTGGATATGCTTTGTCGGTTTGTTGAAATGGAGCAGGATGTCTGTTGAACAAAGCAATCATAAGTTGTATTCCAAAACACTTCCAGAGTTTACTTAGCCCTGATGATAATTATACTTTAATGTGGTATGATAGCCTGGTGCTTGGAGGTATGTTATTATCCTCATTGAATACTAAAACAAATACACTATGTCTCCCTCTGCTGAGAGCATACATAACTAAAGGCTTCAGTTGCTCATGGCTGTTACATTAACTACCTCTGAACCAGTCACGATTCTTTACCCATGACTCTGCTTTGTCAGAGATCACAAGGTCAATAGAGAGATCATTCTTATCTTTTCACCCTGCAGGCTTGGCATAAATTTATCAGAGGTGAGATGTTTACTTTCTCCAATGATTCCTTACTTGTTTCATTCTGGTATTGTAGGCACAGAGCCATACTCATGGGTGTTGTTAAAAGTGGTGTAGTGGTAAAAAGAAAGAGGGGTAAATGGGCTAAAAAGGTGTGTAAATTATGTATATTGTGTCTCTAATCTTAGCAATCATTACATTTTTATTACATTACATTACAGTTAACAGACACTTTTACCCTAAGGGACTTACAACAGGAGAACACGGTAAGCTAACAGAAGTGTCATAAAAGTGACACAATCATAAAAAGCAGGTTTGTTTTTATTTTTCAGAAAGGTGCTGGTTTGTGAAAGAGGTTAGTAAACCATGTTTGTTTACTCTACTTACACCACTGGTAGTTTACACACACAGGCGGAATGAGTTTGGTGTGGCTGCTGTCTGGATTTAGTGTGCAAAGCTGATCTTATTCAGCTGCTCTAGATTCATCATGCACTACTGTGCATTACAGGGCCACCATCATCCCACAACACAGGTCACAACCACATCTATGCCATACAAGCACACACGCATCACTCCATTTTTGTATACAGGAAGTTGAGTGGAGATGGGCCTATATGTAAACTAGGCCAGTGAGACTCCTGTGGATGTGTTACCACCGGATGCAGTGAAGGTTTATTATTTATGAAGCAGTCATGGTGAGATCAATCCTGAGACGGAGGGCTAGTGCTGGAGTGATGCATTGTGGGGCTGAAGCCACAAAGAGAAGAGAAGACCCCCACTGTGAGGCAGTGTTCCACTCTGGATGAGAACAAACATGCGGGGCAGTGGGAGCAGTAATTGTTTTCTCTCTCTCTCTCTCTCTCTCTCTCTCTCTCCATCTCTCTCTCTCTTTCTCTCTCTCTCTCTCTTTCTCTCTTTCTCTCTTTTTCTCTGTCTGGCTGATTGATTCCTGTTCTATAGTGATTTGGTGTGTGTGTGCTCTGTTTACTCTGTCTTTCTCTCTTCCTGTGTGTTGTGTGTGTGTGTGTGTGTGTGTGTGTGTGTGTGTGTGTGTGTGTAGGTGTGTCTATTGGTGCTTATAGAAGAGAAGATTGCTTTTACCGCTTCTTTGGATCACTCCCAAAACAGCATCAACTGCCTCTGCCTCACTCTCTTTCTCCAGTTTGAAACCAAGGCAATGAGTCTGCTCAATAAGAGAGTGCGTCATGTCCATCTTGTGTTATGGCCTTCTTATTTCATGGCAAAATGACAAACTCAATACTTACACACTACAATGACAGAGATGGGAACGAGGTGGCCTAAGAAGGACATGAGGTAATAGGTACAGTACATGTCATGTGTTTTCCTTACCAAAAAGAGCGAGAAAGCATGTGTTAGAGCTGTTGGAGAGTGTTTAAGTGTAGCTATGTGCGGTGATGGGCAACCTGGCTTTAGAAGCTGAAATCCAGCACCACATATTTGGTCCAGCCATTCACTAAATCAGCTAATTATAATTAGCACAACTCAAGTAATTTAATTATTGAAATGACCTGTATTGACTGCACTGGTAAGGACTGGGTAATTTGGGATATGAGGTACTAGATATTAGCTTTTGAATCCAGGTTTCACATCTCTGCATTTCATGTTCTGGCTACATTTTCTAGTTTTCTTTACTGACCACTGGATGTAAGGGATCAGATGACTCACACATAGTGAGACAATTTTCACCTCTACACTGGCATGTCAAGGGAGTGTCTTTCAGCACGTCTTTCACCGATAGAAGGTGTTGACATAAACCTTAATCTGAGATGGAAGGATGGTAAACAGTGAAAAATATGAGCATGACTTGTTAGGACTTATGAAGTGCATATGACAGGCTAGAATGGCCTTGGTAAAAATTTAGAATCAGTATCATACACTATATCTGTACACATTAGCGGTATTGTTTGATGTGGCTGTATTTACTAAACCCAATGGATACACAGCAAACAGTTGTGAGGTATTATAGTTTGATGTGGATCCATGTCACTTACTGTACATTACCTCATTCCTTATATATGTTATACACAATACATATGTTGAGCTGTATTTTGTCTTACAGACATCAAAGATTAATATTCTGTACAGATTATCTGTCCTGGGTTTGTTTCAGTAGACTTGGTATGGGCCAGTGGTTAAGCTGTGCACACAGGGACATCAGACTGCCAGGGTCCTATTTGAGGTTCACAGGACTGTGATGCAGTCATAAATCACTTCAGCCCACTCTGCCTGACTGACAGCAACATTAGCCTAACGGGAAAGCATACAAATTCTATCTCTCTGTCGTTCTCTGTCTCTTTCCCTCTCCTGCCCCCCCCCCCCTCTCTGTCTCTCCCTCTTTCTTTCTCTCTCTCTCTCTCTCTCTCTCTCTCTCTCTCTTTCTGTCTCTGTCTCTGTCTCTCTCCTTCTCTTTCTATACACACAGCAACAACAATGGAGCACACAACAAATTTCAGGAAGGTGCTGCAAACATAAATTTAGTATTGATTAAACACTTTTAAAAACTGCTTTGATGGTCGAAGAAAAGTGTTTTGTCCTGAAGTCACTGAAGTCAATAGGGAGCACCATGAGGTGAATTGTGGTGAAGTTATAGGTGAACAAGGTAAGGCAAACATTAATCATAATAAGCACATAGTACTAGTTTCTTTTCTACAGGCATAAGCTCACTCAGCATCACTGTGACAGCTCAATTACTCATTTCTTGGAAGTTTTCAAATAACATACAAGCCCTAAGAACCACTCACAGCTGAAGCAGTTTAAAAGTGGATCAGTGAAGTTATGGAAAACAAAGCATGCTTGCAGCTTTTTCCATCAGGAGCCTGACTCTTGTTGTGGTACTGCAGTTCAAAGTAATAAATCCCATGGGCAACAGGTGTGCTCTATTTGTGCACTGGGCCAGAAGTCCACCATCAAAGCCACTTGCACCTCTTATGATAGGAGTCACTCCATTATACATACTAGCCTTTAATATACCATTTACACAAGAGAACATGGGACTAACATAAAATCCAAGTGGCATTAGTTCTGCTACTATGAGCTTTGTCAGTGCCATTGGTGGCTTTAAATTACTGGAACATATTCTCAGCATACTGGAGCATACTCAGCATATTGTCAAGGGTATTCATACCACTCATTTTTATGGGGCAAGAAATCACAGGCATTCTTTAGTGCAACCCTGGCCAAGGGATATTTTTGGGTGAAGGCTTGCGAATGGCTAAATGCCCCCTTAAGCAGCCTTTTTACCCCATATACTGTGTACTACAATGAGTTGCTCCAGTAAATAAGATGGTCTCTGTCTTGCTGTGTCAGTTTACTATACTCACACTTGTTGCGAACAATAGTTGTCTGAAGAAAAAAAAATTGAATTGGAGAGATGGACTGTGTAAGAAAACAGTCACCGCAATATAATGTAGTCGAGCACCTCAAGGGCTTACAATGGGTACTTAGCAAACTTTTAGGAGCTATTTACATTTAATGAGCCTTCAGTAAATCTGCCAGCACCTCCTAAATCTAGTATCTGCTCTTTGTCACATAACTCAGGATTAACTTGATCTACAGTATGGGTACGATTGCCTTTTGTTCTCAGTGCACAGTGTTTTGAGACAGTTCTGTAGTTATATTAATATTTAATTCACATATGCTGGTAATGCTTTAGTTTGTACTTGTGTAGCTTACAGTATATTTGCTTTACCAGTGCTCCTACCCGTTCCTCTACAGACATATGTCTTTGCAGGTTTGTGTTCCATCAAATGTGCATATGGTGTTTTTGACTGCTTTTATTGCACTGCTTATACTCCCAAGACATAACTTTTTGCATTGAATGCTGTTCAAAAATTCTTTTTATGTTGGCAGGAAAATTGATTAAATAACTAATACAGCAGAAGATCAGAAGGAGGGACTTATAAATAGAGAAAAGGATGACAAGTCTGAGGAAGTTGTTGATAGAAAGAAATTTATTCTGTGCTTTGTTAAAAGGTCGTGATTAACAAGAACACATTCCCAGAGCTCTTATTTATGTAACTAGCAGGAGCGAGAGTGTTTGTTGCCGTGCGTTCACCCGGCCCCCTGCCTCAGCTTTTGTTTCTGATCCAGCCACAGTCGTACTTCATGAATCATCACACGCTCCTTATTTGGAGTAGTGCTCCCTGCTGCTGCACGAAGTATCACCCAACCTGTGTGTCATATGTTTAGTACTCCAGCTTCCCACGGCCTGACACACTACCTTAATGACTTACTGTAGCCTTTATGCGCCACAGGGATAAACCCCTGATTTGTTAAATGGGCTTTCATGAAACAGAGGACTTTCCGGTCTACATTTACATTCTGTCTTCCATATTTATATTTAGTAACAGTGCTGCTGGAGGAATCTTAATTGGTCTGTGAGTCTCTGTGTCTAACAGTAGGGGTGTAGGGACAACTGTGTGCTGAGTTTCCTGCTCACAAGGTTATGACTCATTTGAGGCAGTAGGCTATGCCCTTCATAATTCTATGTAAAAACTGATTTGAGGTAGTTACATCCTCAAGTAAGTTAAAAAACTGTAGAGAGTTAGAGAGCTAGTTGGCTGGACTGGGTGAAATGTAAGTATGAGGGAGGTAGTATTGTCATCTCTGTTATGTCACGTCATATGACTCAAACACTAATACGTACAGAGCACCAAATCTGCAAAAACCTTATCCTTGGACAAGGTATTTAGATGTTCTTAAAGCATATGTGTGTGTATGTGTGTGCCTGACTGACACTCTTCTCTGTAGTAGTTCTAAACTTTTTTTCAGATTCCAAACTTCCTTTTTTCTTTCTCTCTCTCTCTCTCTCTCTCTCTTTCTCTCTGTCAATTAATAATGTATGTATAATGTACGACTTCTTCCATTAAGCCTGCGTGTGTAAAAAAGAGCTGCCAGTGTGATCACTGATAAATCAGGAATCTCATCTGCTAGAAATAGGAACTAGATTTACAACGGCATAATTGCAAAAGCAAGTCTGCTCAGATGTGTGCTTTTTTATGTCACTCAACTCAGTTAGGGATCTGTGCACTTGTGTAAAGTCATTATTGTTGCAGGGCCTGCTGAAGTTACCCTATACTGCTCTAAAAATATCCCCACAGCTAAAGTCAAAACAACAGTCACTGCGACCATTTCAGCATCAAGTGGTCCACGGTGACCTCATAAAGGACAGCTTTTTTTGTTACATGACATGATGATGACAGCGAGACAGAGAATCGTGATGGTGCACTGGTATTTTACAACTCAGTGCAACACTTGCTTATGTGCAGATGTAGTTTGTCTAGTCAGGTTGTTCGTCATAGCAAGATCCCACACAAACCCTGTGAGTCATTTTTGGTCCGCTGTCAGGTCGAAGATTGGCTTTTTGTAAAGTGATTTAGGGGGACTTGTATCTTCTTTGATGTAGTGCCCTGTGTTTTTGTGAAACAATCATCCAGACTATGCCCACTTCCTCCCATGCCTTCACTGACTTTTAACTATGGTGCGTGCTTCCCTGCATCTCAAAGTACTGAGAACACACGTCTGATACCGGTTGACACAGGCAACTGAGTATTTGGTACTAAGGAGTGTATTGTAGCAGAAATATATGTCTACTGTATATTTTGTTTCAAAGGCCTTGTGTATGGGGCAGATAAGAGTATAGATTGTGCTATTGCAAATGAATGCCAAGCCCAGATTTGTGAGTTCTGTTACATAGGAAGAACCTGTATCTAGAGCTAACCTTCAGTCAGCAAGTGTGATTATCTAAAATTATGTTTTTGTAATTCTAGTGTAAATTCACTTTGTCTTCCCACTGAAGAAAATTACAACAAATGACCTGCCATTTGTACACCTCAAAGACATAATTCTGAAGACACTGAATGAGAAAGCTCTACAAACTTAGGTGAATGCACTGTGGAGCCAACAGAGGCCTGCAAGTTAATTGTGAATCGAAGCATTTCACAGTTATGTGTTTGTCACAGAAATGTGTAACTGCTGGGAAGTCAAAGTGGTCACAATGTCTCTGTGGGTGAGAGGATACCAAACTGAGAAGAAACAAAAGCAGCAGCACAATCAGTAGATCACTTGTGTAGCTAGTTGATCAGAGGCTGAATCACACTCTACTTGCAGAGGTCAAGAGGCAGTAGTCTGGAATCACCGAGATAATTAAGGGGGCAGTTTGATGGATGATGGCTGGGTCAATAACAGGGACCTCACTAACCAATCAGCTTCATGTTAATGATGGGTTACCGAATTCACATTGCTCCCATTAATTGTTGGCATTGCAAGTCTATGAATTTGCCACATCTATGCGTGATCCACATTGACTGACAGATAAGATAGCATTAGACATTGCTGTACATAAGGTCGTTTTTTTGCTTGCTAAACCACAGAGGTGGAGGGTTGTGGGGTGGGGGCCATGCGAGAGTAGTAAGATGAGTGGCCTGTGGTCAATGAGCCCGCCCCCTGTTTCAGAGCAGCAGATCAGCCTGAGCTTGTGGTCAACTTTGCAGGGTCTGTTTGTACCATTTCCTATCACAGCAGCCTACATGTTTCTGAAAAAAAATGACAATGAAAAAAAAAAGACTGACATTTGTTGTCAGATAACTAGCCAAGTAAGGGGAGTCATGAACATCAATAGCTACTCAGACAGCAGCAAGGTGGATACTGTATACAAGGCTTGGATAGGGATACTTCAGTGTGTGGTTAAAAATACACAGCAACATTGCCATTTTTTTTAAAAACTTTCATGCTTAATACATTTCACTAGCTTGTAGCACTTTATGTGCCACAGTCTGCAAGTGTGTATTCCTCAGTGTGATCTTAGCAGCTAAAATAATGAGGAAGTCGTTTGGAGTGCATGACAGTTTTATCACAGCCCTGTGTGGCCTGTCAGACATGGTTAAGCTTATGCCTGACTGGGGAGCTTCTGCTTTGGCTCGGACAGCAGACGGTGATGAAATGACTGGTCAATGGAAGCCTCGATAAAACGTCAAGATGGCCATTTGTATTTGAGTTCAGACACATGCCATACAGTCACACATGGACATGGTCATATGGGGTTGCCCCCATTAAGGCTGGGCTGTGAGACAGGTGGTGGCAAAATCTTTGCTGTTTTTTTCCACATGGCATGACTCATGGCTCCCCTCCCGCACTCCTCTGCATCCCTGTGTCTCACTGCTCATACCATAGGGTTAGAAAATATAAAAAAATAAGGAAAATGCATAGAAAGAGACAAACTGAAAAAGTAAACAAATTATCCATTAAAGGTAGCATCGCATAACCTGTTTCCGCCCCTAACCCCCTCACTAACAACCTTTGTTTAAGTTGTTAGGAATTCACTGTGGGAGTGTAATAGCTACAGCCTGTATGGTCATGCAAGCCAACAGTGTGCAGGCAGGGTGAAGGGAGAAGGAGGCTTCTGTTTACCTGCACACCTTGCCAATAAATAGTTAATAGGTGTCAAAACTCATAGCTAATGCCTCTTTCCACCTAGCCAGGCTTACATGGATACCTAAGGGGTACCTAAGACAGAAAAGTTTTAAAAGCCCTTGGTAACACTTAATTTGAAGGTTTGATGTATAGCACATCCATAAAACCTTATGTAAATGCTTCATCATACCCGAGGAATACAATTTGCGCAATTACTGTGCAGTATTGCATTGTTTAATAGGTTTAATAGATTTTGCAAACAGCTGCAAACACTCTCTCATGGGGAAAATTACTTTGATTTAGGCTTATCTTACTTAAGACACTGTGTTGCTTGTGTTTTGAAAGTTGGTCACAGACTATTATACCTTCTGTTTTATTAAGGCCATTTTCATAAATCTGGTCATGTTTACAGAGAAGCATCCTGACTGTCACTGTAAAGTCTTTCTAAATTCACTCTGCTGTCCATGGCTTTACAACCTTGGTAAATAATTTATGGATACCTTATGAATGTTGCTTTGCATATCATTTTACTCTTTAGGCAGTGAATGGTTTTTCAAATATATAAATGGTTTTTGTTGGAGAGATACGATTGAAAGGTAGTGACACTTTAGTTAGTCTGCAGGTCATGTAGCTTATCTAATTCATACAAAAATATCTGGGAAGTAAAATACAATTTTAGTTGTAATTTTAGTTTAATTTCTGTAAAGAGTATTCCGTTAAGACATGTTTGCAGCTTCTAATAAAGGCATATTGAAATTATGTCAACAAATGTCAACTTATGTTAAATTCAAGGAAAACATCTCTGATATATAATTTGATTTGGAACATGAAATGTGAATGGTTTGAACAATTTAGGCAAATACTGACAGACAAATAAGGCTTAGTGCCTGTGGGCTGTCAGTAATATTGTTTCCACTGTGAACAACTTCATTTCCATCTGCTTGGTTTGTTGTGACCTTCTGTTTTGCGTACACCTGGAAGGGCTGCTGTGGTCCTGCACGTGGTCAGACACAGCAAAGAAACCTAATCAGGAGTTAAAAACAAAACATGAGGATGTCTTACTGTTGAATTCTGCATTGGCAGATAAGAGTAAAATAATCAAATATAGGAATTCATTAATGACCAGTGGATGGCAAGAACACTTTGTAAAAAAAATGGTATGTCTCCTGTCTTTACCCCCATCCCACACACACAGTATTGTATGCCTGTCCCAATGGCCTTGTTCCACTGTATACAGTCAGGTTGTGGTGGCACAAAGCGGTGAGGAGCAGTGGACCATGGCCTTCAGCGCTTCAGTGGCAGATTGTGGGGATGGCCTCTCCCATCACAGGACTTGACCCTATCACGCAGTCAGGGCAACACCACTTATTTTTAATGACAGCTATGATTTACTGTTTTACTGCTTAATTAGATATAAGGAATACACATATATTAAAAAACGGAAAATTTCCAGTGGGTTTTACCTTTAAAGCGCATGCTAATACTATTTACCTACTGTATGTTGAAACATTTCCCACAAATGTTATGTAAAGGAATTTAATTTCAATTCAGTGTGCTTTTAGTGCTTTATTGGCATGACAAAAAGTTAAGCATTCACTTTTGTCGCATAGCCTTGGAAAAGTACAACGTATGTACATTTTTGAATTCCCAGCTGAGACTTCTCGTTAGTGTCAGCGTCGTGTGTGTGGCGGCCTTTTGAGTGGTAAGCAAAAAGCTATTTGGTTAGAGAGAGTATGGATTAAAGCTCTCTCTGAGACCTCCTCTCATCCTCTTCAGCCTTGCTGAGTGTGGGAGCTGGCAACCGTTCTGGGTAACACTATACCCACAAACTCATGCTCTTTCCATTATTCGACTTGAATGATGAATGTGATATCCCCATTCATCTTTGTCTCAGGCTTTCTCTCTCTGTCTTTCTCTCTCTCTCTCTCTCTCTCTCTCTCTCTCTCTCTCTCTCGCAATGTCTGTCTCTCTCTTCCTTTCTCATTATTCATCACTCATCTTTACTTTTATTATGTTACTGTTTCTTCACCTTCATCTCCTCTCATCAGTTGTCCATCATTTTCATGCAGCTCTCTCTCTCTCTCTGTCTCTCTCCCTCTCTCTGTCTCTCTCCTTTCACTTTCCTCATTCTCTGTGTTTTTTGGCCCTTCCCCAAGGTAATTATGTTTCTCTCGAGGTGCCGGCATCCCCTCGGTTGCTGTGTCACAAAAAAGTGGTTGGCCGGCTGTAGCGCTTGCGGTCAGTCAGAGGGTGGTGGTGATACGGAGGCCGGTCCTGTGGTGTAATGTGTGGTCTGGAGACATTAGTCAGGGATCAGAGTTTTAATTTGGGTGGTTGGCATGAGTGAATTTACTAAGCCTGACTGCATTTTAAACTGATTTGTCTCCCAATGAAATCCAAACATGTCATGAAGTGTTAATTTCAAATAGAACTCGATATCGGTTTTAGAAGAAAAAAGTTCACTAGGGCTGCACAATCGAGGGAAAATATCCCAGTGTTGTGATAGATATTGCAAAAATTGGCTTAGCTGCAATAAATGGTACATCTCTTTAAGGTATGCTTTTACTTTACACTAGGGCTGTACCAAATCCTATTTTTGTGTTCTGCCGAATACTGAGTCCAATGCTTAAGATTCGGCCAAATTCAAAACCGAATCATGCTTCCATTATCATAAAGTGCTCCCAATCAATATTTTTTTTGCTCACATCTTCCATATTCACTTTCTTCATTTCTCAGATGTTCCAACCTACATAAACTTAATTCAGGGAGGATACTATATTTTATTATCATACTTCCTTCTTAGGCTACATTCAACTCAAGAATGCAGATACAGTAGAGGTTGAGCAGCTAGTCAGATGGGCTATACTTAAATATATACTTAATAATACTTAACTATAACTTAAATTTAAATAGAACTGAACTGTGAAACTCATATCAGTTGTCTTTAAAACAATACCACCAAGTAACGTAAAATGCAGGCTATAGGCTTTTAGTCCAAGAGCATTACTTGAGGACGAAATGTGTATTAGGCTACTTTTTAGGTAACACTTGCGCTACAAATCATGTATAATGTATTTGTTGACTCTTGAACTCTTGAACACTTTGTTCATTTGTTAACCTTTATTTTTACATTTCTCATCAATAATAAATCATTTAAAGCATATTATTGGCTGTCTGTGTGTGTAGGTATAGTGTAACAGGTATTTCACAAGAGGTGGTCTGCACACTGTGCAAACAAGGTAATGTTTCAAATAACAAATGATGAACAAAGTGTTAATTAGACGTTAACAAATACATTATACATGATATATAGGGAGTAGTTTTTAATTATAATTATAATTATTTTTTTACCCTTCAAGCTGGAAAAGGGCTTTCATTAGCATATTGTTTGATAATGATGGAAAAGTCTAATGAGAGAGACAGAGGTCGTCTGATTATGCCTGCAAAAAGTACTACACAGGACTGATGCTCTCCCTGTCACTCTCTCCCTCGCTTCCCTGTCTTGTGGTCACTCTCTCTCTATCTGCATCTGTCATTTGTTTTAACTGTTCAGCCACTCGTTAAAGAAATTTGCACGCCTTGTTTATTACTCACAAGCACCCGTAAGTTGCTATTTATATGCAGGAGTCCCTGGTACTCCCAGGAGACTTAAGACAGAATTTCCAGTAGGGAATACGTAGAGAGGCTCTAGACTTGGGATGTCTGCGTTCAAACACCTTCCCTTAATTGTTCCTGCAGCATCATTGTGTGCATGTGCATAGTTTCTTTTTTTTCTTTAAGCATGTTGACATGCATAAGGCAAACAAGGGATTCCGGTTTGGTCGATGATTTAAGGCCCGGCAGAAACTGAATCCCGTCAAAATGCCCAATGTCAGCTGAATCCAAGACCAAATTCCTAATTCGTTACATGCATATTTTCCACTTACCAAAATAGCTAGCAAATCAGGTGGAGACCTACTGTCTTTATTGCCCTTCACCATAGCATAGAATGCTCACTGTCTATGGCATAAAGCACAGTCAAGACAAAGATTGAAGAGGGCAAAACTATTAAAGTATTTGTTTATTTGTATAGTGCATTTCATACACAGAGGCAGTTCAACGTGCGTTACAAAAAAAAAGCAAAGAACAGTATGTAAAAGCAAAACAGATAAAAAAATTAACAACATTCTGCAATGTTATCACATATTTCCCTAATATTGTGCAGCCCTATTACTGTAAGTCCAATATTCTGAGAACTAGCTGGAGGATGGAGCCTGGAGGATGCCGCTCTGACCCCTGAAGGGAGAGAAAGGTTCCTCTCGCTGCCATGTTCTCATTAGGGCCAAGGAACTGATAAATATTCATGCTTCGTGTTTGATTAGCGGTCTGCATTCAGATAAAGCTTTCATGAAGGGTGGTGATGGTGGGGGTTGTGTTCTCAATTACCAGCCCTGGGCTGCCTGCTTATGTGCCTTTGGTGTTGTAGCACCACTGATTACATTTGGGAAAGCAGCCAGTGTGTTTTATTGTGTACCCTCTCAACAAAAACTGTTTTGAACGTGTGTGTGTGTGTGTGTGTGTGTCTATGTGTGTGTTTGTTTGTGTTTATGTGTACGTGCATGTGTGGTGTGTGTGCGTGTGTGTGTGCGTGTGTGAGTGTGTGTGTTTATGTGTGCGTGCATGTGTGTGTGTGTGTGTGTGTGTGTGCATGCCTCTGTTCATGTGCATGTGTGTCTGTCTTTGCGTGGGTGTGTGTATATGTGCGTCCATGGCTCAGTTGTGTGCATACATGGCTCAGTTCATGTGCATGTGTGTATGTATGTGTGTGGGTGTGTATGTGTATCTATGTGTATCTACGTGTGTGTGAGTGTGTGTGTGTATGTGTGTGTGCATGCCTCTGTTCATGTGCATGTGTGTCTGTCTCGCTGTATGTGTGTGTGTGTGTGTGTGTGTGTGTGTGTGTATGTGTGTGTGTGTGGGTGTGTGTATGTGTGTGTGTGTACATGGCTCAGTTCATGTGCATGTGTGTATGTATGTGTATGTCTGTGCGTGGGTGCGTGTATGTGTGCATGCATGCCATAGTTCATATGTATGTGTGTGTGTGTGTGTGTGTGTGTGTGTGTGTCTGGGCTGTGCCTGTGTATCTTTGCATCTGTGTGTGTATGATCACCGTCTGTTGTTTGAGATTTAATGAGCTGCCTGATGGAAGCAAAGGCAGGCGGCAGCACCACAGGAAGAGGAGGAGGGCAGGATTACAACAACAGAGAGAGAGGGAGAGGGAGAGGGGAGAGAGGGAGAGAGATGTCAGCAAGCCTCAAAGAAGACCAGCATGTGTCTGAGTGTGTTATATATATAAATGTATGTGTGTGTGCGTGTGTGTGTGTGTGTGAGTGTAAGTGAGTGTGTGTATTTCACCTGGAGAGCCCTAAAGCATTATGACAGCAAGTTCTCTCTCTCTCTCTCTCTCTCTTTCTCTCTCTATCTCTCTCTATCTATCTCTCTCTATCTATCTCTCTATCTCTCTCTATCTCTCTCTCTCGCTCTCTCTGCCCCTCCCTCCGTCCATCTTTCACACATACATAAAGCCAGTTTATTTAAGGCCAAATAGATCACCCAAGCGTTAAATATGCCACATTCTCACCTCTCCTCTCCCTCCATCCCTCCCTCCATCCCTTCCTCTCCTTCCATCCATTCTTATTTTCTTTCCTCCTCCCCTGTGCTCCTCTGTAGAGGTGGTAGCCACTGAGGTTCCCCTGGATTGGTTGCTCTACAGTGACCATATTCATCTCAATACCACACTGTGCAGTGCTGTAATACTTCATGGGTAGCAGATGTAAATTTGATTGATGCATACCGAAATGCTGTTTATATTGTAATAATGGAGTAATAATGGATTATTTATATATATATATATATATCTTCACAAAGGTGCAGAACCTGGCATGAGAAAGTAAAAACCCTGCTACAAATAAATCATTAGACAGGCAGATCAACTAATTAGTTAACTCCCCTGCGTTAAGCACATGGGAAAGGGACTATATGACAGTTTTTTTTTTTACTTTCTGAAGCCAGGATCTCCAGATAGTGTAGAGGTAGAGCTAGTGCAGTAGTAGAATAGAGAGTCAGATAGTGCAGTGGTAGAATAGCAAGGCTTTCACTTGAAATTGCTGTGGTATTTTATATGATAAACATACAGAAGGACATGCCACTGTAGTTGATGTTCTGCCATGTTTTCTATTTTTAGATCGTATACATAATGTCTAATTCAATATTTCAGATAGCAGAAAGTATAGTAGTGAAAAAAAGCCTGATGCACTGAGGGCACACACACAAACACAAATACAAGCACACACATATATGCGCACGTACACACACAAACACACACGCACACACGCACACACACACACACGCACACACACACACACACACACACACACACACACACACACACACACACACGCACACACACACACTCGCACGCACACACACTCGCACGCACACACACACACACACAGGCATCCTCAGAGTCACCCTGGCTGATGCTCTCTCTGGGATGTCTGTGGCTGCTGGCCTGCCACCACCATCTGTGCCAGGGGACTTGTGACACAACGCTCTTGCTGCCAGACCCACTGTGCCTCTGTACCCTGGCACTCATACACACACACACAGAAAGAGAGAGAGGGAGAGAGAGTCAGAGTGAGAATCAGAAAGAGAGAGAGAGTCAGAGAGAGCGAGGAAGAGATAAAAGACAGAAAGAGACAGGGGGCAAACAAAGCGGGAGAGAGAGAGAGAAAGGGAAAGAGAGAGACAGAGACAGAGAAAGAAAAGGAGAGTGGAAGAGAGAGAGGGAGAGATAAAAGAGAGAAAAACAGAGAAAAGGAGAAGGAAGGGAGGGAGATTTTGGGCAGATTCGGACTAAAATGTGCTCAGGGATTTTTCTCTCCCTTTGCCAGCGTGTTTGACATGCATCCCTGCCGATCTTCTGCTTTGCACTCTATTCCACTGTGCTCTCATCCATCACTCCATCTATCTATCTATCCCTCCCTCTATCCCTCCATCCATCTATCCTGTCTGTCTGCGTTGCTGTTTGTTTGTCTATCTGTGTATCTGTGTGTATATGTGCCTGTCTGTCTGCTTGTCTGCTTGTCTAATCGTCTAATCTTCATCTTTTCCCCCCCTCCTCATCCCTCAGAGCTTAATCTGTATACAGTAGGGGCTCTCCTCCTTTCTCTCTGCTCCTGAAAGCGGTGGGGATTGGTTGTCTGAGAAGGGGAGTGTTTGCAGAAGTGCAGGACTAGCACACAGATGGAGGGATTGTCTCTCTCTGTCTCTGTCTCTCTCTCTCTCTCTCTCTCTCTCTCTCTCTCCTCAGGCTGGGTATTAATAGCCAGAGGCTCACCACACCACACCACACCACACCACACCACACCACACGATACAACACTACACACCGGCCGCTGCCTCCAGCACGCTTTCAT
>CM059284.1:26655521-26698021 GCA_030347295.1 Setipinna tenuifilis
TCTCTCTCAGTCCCCCCCCCTCTGTATTCGCCTTGCTTTCTGTCTCTCTGTGTCTCTTTCTCTCTGTTTCTCTCTGTCTCTCTCTCCCTCCCTCCCTCCTCTCCCTCTCCCTCTCTCTATCTTCATCTCTTCCTCTATATCTCTGTATTTGCTTCTCTTTCTGTCTCTCTCTTGTGTCTTGTCAAGAGATAATGCAAACTAATTAAGAGGTGTGGAAACAGGTGTTGCTGTAACATCCCTAATGACAAAGCATTACAAACTATAACATAAGTGTTTCAGCTTTAGCAGGCATTCGTTAGGGGCCTTATAGATGGGAGTCTTAGTCTTGTTTGCAAATTTTGGAGGGGCTCTGACCGATGCACTCTGCCGGGTGAAGCCATTGGCATGTCTGCCTCGGTGAAGGCGGAGGCAGGTAAGCAGTGTGACAGGCGAGGCAGGGAAGGCGGTATGTGTCCCAGGTGAGGGTCCAGATGGATGGGGCATCCCTCCTGCGCTGCCCTGATTGCTGCTGCTGTCGCAGATGCTCCAGGACCGGCTCAGAGCAGTCCGTTAGAACGGGCAGAGTCTCATTCCTCATTTTTTAAGCACTTGTGAACTGGTGCGTATACACGCACGCGCACACACACATACACACACACACACACACACACACACACACACACAGACACACATGCAGACACACTCACAAACGGAGAGACACACACACTCACAAACACACCAGCACACACTTACAGACATACACACACACAAACACACACTCAAAAACAGAGAGACACACTCACAAAAAGACCAGCACACACACTTACACACACGCACAGAAACGGACAAACGCATACACACACACAGACCAACAGACACACACAAACACACACAGTTAGAGAGAGAGAAAAAAGAGAAACATCCAATCATCAAACACAGATTTTAAATGCACACATAACCCGTAATTACAAGCACTGGGGTTTGAAAGCCTAAGTGCTGGTTGAGCATTTATCTCAGTTACTTTTAAACGCCCTCTCATCCCTCTTATCGCTTTAATATTTTATTCCCTCCATCCCTTTCTGCCCCTGCCTCACTGTTGTTTACTCCTACTGTCTATTCTCTGCCTGTCTATCTCATTACACAAACACACACACACACATGCACACAAACAAACACACACCCACGCACACACACACACACAAAGACACACACACATACTATCACATAGCAACACGATTAGCTATCCCCCTCCGTGACCTGAGCCAGTCCCATCTCCTGCCTGATGGCAGGGCAGTGGGGCAGATTGACGGCCACGTCTGGCTTCATCAGGGACATGCAAGAGAGCCACGCTGGGCCCAGAGTGACACTGAGACGGCACCTGTCCTCCCTCAGGTCAACACCCATCTGCTGCCACCTTGCTGGAGGGGAGATGCGCTACAGTGCTAGTCAGAGAAGCAGTGCAGACGCAGATTGCATTCATAGATGAATGAATGCAGTGTTTCCCCCGCCACCTTAGCCACTTTAGAATTAGATTAGATTACAATTAGATTTGGAGTTACAAATTAGGTGATGAAGTTATATGAATATCTATGGCAATAGACACTTCATAAAATGCCTTCTGTTCATACCAGCTGGAAAGCTTTACACAAACACGATGAATGAAAACAATATAAATAATCCTGGAGAGGTATACTTCCCATCCATTACACCACACCTCCACGGTCAACCACCACATTAACTAACACATTTCCTGTGGGAAACACTGTAATGAATTTGCTGTTTCAATATTTTCTCTAATGAATGTTTACATGTTATTAGTGCATTACATTACAGTTAGCAGAGGCTTTTTCCAAAGCGACTTAAAATAGAGAGCACTAATTAAGTTACAAGACACAAATTAAGCTAAGACGTATTTAGCTAGTGCATTCCATTTGCCATTGGTGCGCCCATCGCTGATGCCAGAAGTGGCAAAATGTGCAATCCTGTCCCTTGGGACACTGCTACTGTCAGACAGATAGTGTGAACAACACAGATCCGATTTTTTCAAATGCGACCCAAACCACTTAGATATGTGGTCCTACAACCGATGCATATCTGATCTCTTGACATGCAACTTCAGTCTGAACGGCCAGATCACATTCATCCAACTTACACGTTAACAAGCAATGGTAAAGTGGTAAAACTAGATGCTCACAAATGTACACAAACGGTCTTTTTGTCATACGAAAATTGGGTGTGAACTCCGTGTCGGTGAAGCAACTCACATAACAGTACCACCACTCTTGGCTGCGACACGGCACACACATGTTCCTCTGTATGGACGCTGCTGCCACTCCCCTACAAAACGCCAGTGCCGAAAACCTTGCTTTTCTTCTTAATCTCCCGCTTAAAACAAATAGGTTGTACATGTTTGGGCTCCGGTACGACAGCAACTTTAAAATTGCCAGATACTCACTTCTAGTGTCCTTGTTTACTTCCGTAAACACAGAGCACACTCACTGCATCTGATGCTGTTGTGTCCTCCAATGTGCATGCGGGACCCTTTTGGGGTCTTTAAAGTTCACACTGGAGATCACATACAAGTCACATTTAATTGGAAATGTGAACAACCTCGGAAAAAAAATTGGATTTCACAAAAAAAAACTGGATTGAGCATTAAGCTCTGCAGTCTGAACGTAGCCTAAATATCTCAGAGCAGCACGGAGTACCTCGAGGACTTCTATGACAAAGCAAATGCATGCACCTTGATTTTGTTAGTAATTTTAACAGATGAGACATTATCTCATCATCGTAGTCTTGGATCCCAAGGCAAATGGAATGCACTGTCTCTGTACCAGCAGTGACACTGTGTCTCTGTGATGGGGCTGGGACTGCATGACTATGTCCCATGGTGAGGTGCGGAGGTGTAGGCTAAACGGGTTGAGTTGGTTTGGCACCGTGTTGGCATTTAGTATCAGGACATAATGAGATCTAGTAGTGATGGAGTGATGGCGACCGTGCACCTGAGGTGTGATGTTATGGGACTGTTTAATGTGATCAGGTTGCGCTCGAGTGTTTATGGGCGGTGCAGTCAGTTCACTGATCCACTCTGATCTAATTGGCTTGGCCTGTAGTTTCTCTCCTCGCCTCACCTCTCCTCTCCTCTTTTCTCCTCTCTTGTCTTGTCTTCTCTTCTCTTCTATCCTTCTCCTCTCCTCTGCTGGACAGGGTAGGATTGTGTTCAGGGTGCAGTGCGTTACACTGTGTGTGTGTGTGTGTGTGTGTGTGTGTGTGTGGGTGTGGGTGAGAGCAGTGGAGCGTGTGACAGGGCTCGTGACGGAGCCGTCTGCAGTGTCAGCAGCACCTGACGCTCCTCTCTGGCACAACCGCCTCTCTTGCCCCCGTCTCTCGAACGCGCCGCAAAAGACTCCGTGACCCAGGGGCTGGAACTGTGCCAGAGAGGAGCATGCGGTGTGTATTCTGCTGCCCTGACCTTTTCACGCTCATTCATATTTGGGCCGTGGCTTTGTGTATCTCTGTTTCACCCTATCTCTCTCTCTATCATATTCCCCACTCTCCTGACCTCTCTCCTGCAAAGACAGACAGACTGGCAAACAGGCAGGCAACCTGTGTGTGTGTGTGTGTGTGTGTGTGTGTGTGTGTGTGTGTGCGTGTGTGTGTGTATGTGTGTGTTCTCAGCTCTGGTTGTCTGAAGCAGCTGGCCAGCCTGACCCAGTGCACCTTACTCTTCCACAGACATTGTGCTGCACTGTCCTTCCATGAATGGCCTCGTTTGGGTTTTTTATTTATTTATTTGTTTGTTTGGCTTCTTCTGTAACTAAGACTTTTCTGCTGAGCACCCCAAAGAAATGGTTTTAAATGACTTTACATTTTATTGAAACTCCACAGAAGTGAAAGCATTTGCTTGTAAAGTTTTTCCAAAGTTTCTCCTCTAGTCTTGCTGAAGTCGCTAGTCTTGCTGAAGTTAATTATAATATTTAAAATGTAATTTACTACGGTGGAGCATGATCTACCACCTGAGTATTACCAGACATCCTTACCTCAGAAGAATTTCAGAAGAGTTTGCTGCAATTGGCTCTTCATTTCCCCTGCTTGTCATGCGAAAGTGTGGACTAGCCCATGGGACTCTGGACTGAGATGTTCATTTGTATTCCACTGATGAATGACGACGAATCTCTAATCAAGGATGAATCATTTTGAATTGCAAACCAGTTGGCAGCTTCCTAAATTCCTTTTTTTCACTTTTGAACACTGGAATTAGGGGGCTCAATAAAACCAGTGGACATGAGGGGCTTGAGCCCAAGGCCCTGACCAATCAAGAAGCTGCCCACTGACCATCAATTGGAGTATCACTGAAGGTGATTGTTGGTCGAGTATGAATTGGTTTGTTTCAGGCAGGAAATTGGCTGGTTAGCTTCAGCCGATTAGCAAAGCACTTATTCATCACTACTTTCCAGAAATTGCATCATATCCGTCCCCGTTTTCCCCATGTCGATTGGTGGGTAATCCACCCTTAGCTGATGCAGGACGGCGCCCCTGAACTACATCACTGTCCATTTTTAAACATCCAGTTCTCTTCCGCTATATAGCTCTCCGCTCTACCTCATACCAATCAGTAATGTGCCACTTAATTGGTGAGGTAACATGGGGCAGAAATGAGTCCTGTGAAACTTCATTTTGACACTTGGAAAAAGTGTTCAATTTTGGCTGAATTCACTAGCCTAGCATTTTATCATTTCAATAAATGGGGGCGGGGCTTCCTCACTTCCTCCAGTTAATTTAATACCTCCATGATTTCAGGGGGACCACCAGTGGAGTTAGGGCAATTGTAAGGGCCTTGCATCGACAGGGAGCCCTTTGAAGACACTACTGATTGGATTGTTAATGGATATGAAGGGCCCCAAAGTTGCTGTATTCTTTCATAGCGCTCCCAGGTGCTCCTGGTTTGTTGTAATTGTTTATTGTTGTACTTTGAAAAGATGAAATTGAGATATTGGAAGTCTGTATTCTCAGTGTCTTGGCACATAAATTGAGGCTTAGAAGAAAATATGAGGGCAATGTGCAGAGGAGAAAGGAATAGAAGCAACAGCAGTGGGGAGACAGAAATAAGGGCACACTCACAAAAAATATTAGGCTAGTCCGTTATACTTTACAGGCCCTTGTCAGGTCCTAATCTAATTCTGACATCGAGAGAAAACAGCTCCACAAGACGTTCTTCCAAAGCTGACGTGGTGCCAAGGATTTATCTCGCCATCGCTGTCCTACAGCAGAGGCGCTTTTCAAAGTGAAGGGCTGGTAAAAAAAAATCTAATTGAGACCGTAGTCGACATTTTGATTGCCTTGTCAGGGCAGTGGACCTGCCATGCAAGTATAAAAGCCAAAGTCTGACACGACATGAAGGTGAAGGCAGAGGGCTTTGACGTCAGCGGATAGTAGTTAATGATTGTAATGAAATCTACTTCATTTAGATTTCAATTTTAGAGTGATTGATTGATTGCCTTTAGTCACGCCCCTGCCCTTCTGGGTTCTGTAACCTGTTCTGAAATCCTTTTGATCATGTGTATCTTGCATCCATCTGGTAGTGGTGCTGGACTAGTGTCTGCTGTGTTGTAGTTATGTCTTGGTGGGATTAGTTCTCTTCCTTCTTCAGCTCCTTTCTGGCCCAGCTGGGGGTGGGAGTTGGGCGTGTGGCAGGTGTGTGGGGCAAAGCGGGGTAGAGGCAGGCTGGCATACACCGTCTGCAGAGGATAAGGTTCAGAGGTTAATGACAGGAAGGTCAGCCTGCTGGGATGTGCCATGCCAGTGCAGGTATGTTATGGGCAGAAATGATTCTAATATGACTTCATGCTACATGTAAAATAAAGATTTTGTGTTAAATGTGCTAGTGCAAAAAAAAACAATATACATGAATGGCCAACCGGGATTCGGAAGCTCTAATCTAATATGACCAATCACCTGACCAATGACCATTCCAAATCACCTTGTCCTACTTTTGCGCTTAATACAGGTGATTTCACTAATTAACTTCTGTACCTGCTGATGCTAATTAGAATCACCTGATTTAGTGAATGTCTGAAACAAATGGGTACTGGATGGTAGCTTCTGAAGTTGGGTTGCCCATCACTGGCAATATAGTATACTTTTTCTAATGACAGCATGTTTTGCAGCCTGTATTTCTTATAGTAAGGATTTGGAACCCTAAAGAGTGGAGTTTAGAATTGTTATTTTATTAATAATGTCCCCATAGCGCTCATTAAATAATTCAAGACTTTTTAAGGTGTCATCAGTTCTGGTTCCCCTCATTGCAGTCCCGGTGGCTGTGTTATTCTCAGCTCTAATTGCAGACTTAGTATGATTATTATCTTTCTAGAGGGAGAACTTTTGATTTATTATCAGATTAAGAGAGCCAAGCTTTTGTTCTCAATGGAGAGAGAGGCCCTGTATCCTCAGATATTGTACTTGAAAAAAGTTCTTGTACTTGAAAATTCTAATTAGGTCCAAAATACTTAAGCACACAGTAAGGTTGTGTGTGTGTGTGTGCGCGTGTGTGTGTGTGTGTGTGTGTGTGTGTGTGTGTGCATATGTGTGTGTGTGCACGTAGAGTTAGTTATTGTAATTTAAACTGTCTGACAGACATTTGGTACAGTGACACCATCTTCTCAACATTCCTTCATCTCCCATTTCATTGTCTTTATTTCTGACAGTAGCCCTCTAACTATACGCTGTATTGCAGTGCATTGGTCTTTTACCACTTGTGCATTCTTCTGAAAATGTCAGAATATGCTTTTAATCTCTGTGCACGGAAGGTTTTGAGAACAAGGTAATAAACTCAATGCCATAAGGAAGAATCTCCAGTTATCAGTTATCTGATCGAGTAAACACTGGAGATTTTTTCTTGCTTTCAGACTTAGTTTTGGTTGTGAGAATTCCTGTTGTTGGAGTAGACACAGCTCAGTCTTATCAGACAACATGAATCTGTGGGAAGACAAACCAATTTTCTTTGCTACCTTTCTATTTGTTTGTATGGAGCCTGGCCAGGCATTGTGTTTTCAGAGTATAACGTAAAATAAATTATTTCCTTGACTCCGGATAAGTTTGCTGCTGAAACATTATGCTGTATTTTCATAACAATTGTATGAAAGGTGCTGTGTTGCCATGGATAATTTGTTTGGCACGGCTGCCAGCCAAATGAAGTTGGAGTCCACCGCTGTACTGTACGCAGGTGTTCAAGGCAGCGCTGATGCAAAGCATGGCCGCTCCTGTTTGACCCCGCGTTCTGTTCGGAAACCAGTGATATAAAAATCTCCATCAAAAGAGCACCACAGGCACGGTGCAGTGTGTGAAAAGAGCAAATCTTAGCTCAAATGAACCGTGTCGGCTGCCCTGAGCTAAGGAACCTTACATTCTTATGCATACAGATAGTAGCGTGGGGTAAGTCTGGGTCTCTTGTGTGCTGGTGAGGCTGCTATTACATAAGCACAATATGTTCAATTAAAAACAAGGCCGAGTTGTTGTCTTTCACCCAACTGAGTCACGCTTCGTCTGGGGCTCATCCATCTTATTAAAGCTCTCTGCTTGTTCTTTCATTATAGGAGCCTATTGTTATATCTATTGATTTCACAGTGGCAAAACTTTTCCACTTTTTTTTCGAGGCTGCGGCATTCTAGATCCTCTTCTTATCTCCACATAAATCATCCGTCCTTGTGCTGAGCCATGCAGCCACCAACCAAAGCCAGCAGATGAGAAAATCGATGTGTGACGAATCTCAGGGAGATATTGAATGAATTGGATCCCCAAAAAGATACACTATTCATCCTATAAAATTTTAAGAAGTTCTTTGCGTTCTGAAAATATATAATTTTTTTAGAACCTCTCTCGCATCTTTCTTGTATCATTTTTTTTCTGTGTGGTGGAGTGCTTGTTTATCTCACACTTACCTCACACTTCTATCTGTCAGCGTCAGGCGCTGTTCTCTCAGCCGTGACACTCACTCGCTGAGCGATAGCTGTTTGTCTCAATGTGTGAGACGCTGCCATCTGTTTGTGCCATAGCAGGCAAGATGTAAGTTCCTCAGAGTGGGAACTAAGTGTGGTGACTGCCGGGGAACCTAGACCCACTGGGTTGCCTCAGAAGGCCTTCTCATTACTGAATGAATAGATTTCTTTTCAGCAGGCAGACTAATGGAGCCATGTCCAATGTGTATGTTAAGGGTTCAATCCTGTCAGATCTACATATTCCACCTTTGCTAATTGGCTCAGACATAGGGCACCTTTGAGCTCAGAAGGTGTCTTATCTTGGCTTCTTTATGAAGCCGTGTGGCCTTAAAGTCAGGTGAGAATATCTGGAGGCACAGTCATTAGATTGATGGGAACACAAACACACCACTTTTGGGCCTCATTAGGGCAAAACTGCTGGCTTAATATCCAAATTCTTTTCCACTTGATCCAATTTACCGGGATTTGGTGCTACTGTCAGGTACATTTAGGAGGCTTCTCCCTGAGAGAGGATCGTTAGCAGTGACATATTCTATTGTGAACCATCCAGAAAAGTTCCCCCCGCTCAGCTGTCATCTTACCCAGGGCCCTGCCACTGCTAATAATTGGCTTCATTTTGATAAAATTGTGGGCCACCATGTCAGATTGTCTGTTAATTTAGAGAGAGATTTTATATGGTAGCTTAGCAGGTATGTGTAGAAGCAGTGATGGGAAATTATTGGCTCACAAGAGTTGTTGAAGCAAAGGGTGACTCACCCAACCTCCAATGGTGGGCTGTGTTTATGACTAAAACTAGAGATTCAAACCTGCTTCTCATGAGTGGAATATAGATGGGCAGAATTCGAATCTCTCAAGGCAGTAGGGATCCCTTGAGTGCTTTCAACAAGCTGAGGGCTCTTTGAATACCGCTTGACAGAAGCCCTGTGTAAGCAGTCTTTCTCTTGACAAGCACTCATTTCTGTCCACAGCCATAACTGCTGAATGCCTGAATTACTAACTTAGTGTACTGCATGTGCCACTTATGACAGCATTGTAGTCTGCTGTTCAACTTTTTCTGTTCAACTTTTTTTATTTGCTTTGTATATTTTCTCCTCACTCTGGACAATGTCACTATGTTTCCTTGACTGGACATAGTGCTCCTCAGAGGGGCTTGCTGTTGGGCTGCCACTTGGATCAAATACAGCTAGTGGGACACAGCACTAACATGAGCGCCAGCGATGGTTTTCTCTCTACAGAGCGCATTTTGAGCTGCATAGTGTGAGCCTTGGAGTCCCACAGTGCACCTTCTCACACCTTCCAGCTCTGTGTCAGTGTGTGCATGTGTGAGGTTGAGCTGACAGAAATAACCACTGAATGGACCAGCTCTCATCATCATCGAGAGAGGAGGAGAATGTGACAGAGAGAGAGAGGGGGGGGGGGGGGGGGGGGGCAAAGGAGGGGGGTGGAAAAGGTAGAGAGATCGAGTGAGAGAGAGATAAAGATAGGGATAATGGCAGAGGTAGAGAGAGAGATAGGTAGAGAGAGAAAGTGAAAGAGCAAGAAAGCAAGCAAGTGAGAGAGAGAGAGAGAGAGAGAGAAAAGGGAAGAGAGAGAGCGTGAGTGGGCAGAAGGTGGATTAAAGCTCCCTGCTGCAGCAGCACAGCACTCTGGGAAAGGGTCTGAAATGTATCTGCCCTCCATTCTGAAACGCCCCCATATATCCTACAACCTCATTTCTCAGAGGCACGCCAAGAGAGACAGCAGCACAGAACGCAGTACATTCCTCCTCTTCCCTCTCTGGCCATCTCCAATGTGCTTCCAATCTGCTTTGCTGTGCAGGAGAGGTTTTGAGAAAACCCTAGGCATTAAAGAAACACCATAAGTTGGCTTACTGAGAAGCCTTTGGATGAATGTGATGGTGAGAGATTCTTGGCCTGATATTTCCTCTGTGTGTTGGAAGCAGAGCTGACTGCAGAACTCATAGCTAAGACAATATGCAGCTTGAATTGTTGTTCTCAGCAGGCTTTAGATCTGTAGTTTGTATGGGGGATGCAATATGAAATGTTCCTTCTTGGATTTTAATGCCCTTGAAGTACAACTGGGGGGGGGTGGAGCTGTGGTAGTTGAACTTGCCTTGAAGTGTGGGGCACATGTCAGAAAATAATTGCATTGTTCTTTTGGCACGTCCAGTGTTTTTCTGTAGACAGCCAACCACAATCTGCCCGCTGAGGCACAAGATGTGTGCATAATTATAAGTCGGAGTGTGTGTGTGTGTGTGTGTGTGTGTGTGTGTGTGTGTGTGTGTGTGCAAGCATGCTTGTGTGTGCGCATGCAATTTTATCACACCTAACCACCAAACAATTAAGTCAGTGCCTGTGTGTGTCCCCACATCTGTTGCCATTGTATTGGGGCCCTGGTGAAGCTAAATGTATGTGGAAGTAAATAAGGGGAAGCTCTGCTGCTGAATCAGGTGAAACCAGTAGAATAGTATTGCCCCAGTCTTGCTTAGAAACACATTTTATTTAAAAACTTGCACCTCGTATCATGAGGAGTAAGAGGAATACAGATATCAGCTGTGTAGAGGCCTAAAGCTCAAGTCATGTAAATGTGAAAATAAACAAATACGAGACGCCTCATAGGCTTTCAGTTACTGTAAATGCCATTTTGTTGATGTTAAATTGTATTTCTACAATAAGCATGTTGAAACTAAATCTGGTTTATGGCTTTTGTGTTGTGGCATGTCTTCTGACATACAACAAGGAAAGCACAAAGGCACAAACAGCTTTGTAAAATATCCTAATTACAATTATGCTAATTACAAAAATACAATTATCTTATTCACTGATTTTCCAATATTCTTTCTAACAACTGACTTTCTAACGTAATTATGTCAGCTCTGGTCTAGACATAGCCTATCAGTGTACAAAGAGGTTTCTCTTGTTGATCAGGTCTGTATGATCAGGTTTAGGAAAGTTTTGTTCTGTAAACCAAACCACCTCTTCTGCAGACAACTACTGGCAAACCCCAGCACTTGGTTTGACTGACATTAAGATAATTGCTGGTGCAGAGAGTGGGTGTGATTGTGTAGCCCGGAGTTGTAGCAGTTGTTGTAGCAGTCGCCCTGATACGCTTCGGATGATGGGGGCCGATGATGTCAATGCTTTAGGTCCCCCTTGCTTCTAATCTTAATTACTGAAGATGTCCAATTCAAAAAGCTCATTCAGTGCGATTTGCCGGTTCAAAAAGTCATTAATTAAGTTTAATGAACTTTTTCAGTGCAAGTTGTTGACCGGATGAGTTCTTTAGGAAAGGCTTCATCTGTTAAGTTTTTTTCATTGTGAATTTTCCCCCCTACCTCATTGTTCATTCTTACTGGAATCAGTTGTTTGATGGTAAACAGACGTGTTTACAGGAAACGCTTTGATGGCTCTTTCCACAAGAGACCATGTGAGAAGCACAGAGCACGGAGTGGACGTCTGTACCGATCTATATCGCAACGCTCAGAGAATTGGGGCTAATGGGAGGAAATGAGTGTCTTTTCATTCACTAATGGACACCTTTCACAAAACATTATCGTACAGTGGGTCCACTGAGATGGCTGAGTCTTAAGCCTGTTGAGAATCTACTTCTCATCAGGCTTAACTTTTTTAATATGTGAATATTGAGTCTGTGTGTGACTCATCTTCTTGTGCGTGACATAGAGCCCTCAATATATCTGATGAAATCATCTCTCCACATATAGCATTCTGTAGGTGTCTCTAGATGCTCTGTGACAAAAGCAGGATTCATGTTGTTGATTTTCTAATTTGCAATTTACAAGTTCAGGTGCATGAGACTGCAAATAGCAGATAAAACTTATGCAAATGTATAATTCCGAACTATAATTGCATATGAAGCCTCCACCTCTTTCCACATGACACAGTGGAAAGAAAAATACCCAGATAATTATCCAAATAACCCTTGCCTCACATTCAACCCTTTTTCTGGCCAATGTCACGCTCACGCCATGTGACAGCAGCCCTTCTATACAAACTGCCACACTCATGTAAAGCAGCCCCTGGCTCCAGCATAGTGACTAACTGCCTCCTTTGTATTTGTGAGGGGGAGAGTCATTGCTGGATACAGAAATAAGAAAGATTCACCCAAGGAAGCTGACAGGTGGAAATGGGATTGGTTTGTTTTGTGTGTGTGTGTACTGTATGTGTGTGTGTGTGTGTGCCTGTGCGTGTGCGTGTCGTGCGTGTGCGTGTGTGCATGTAGTACACGCATGTGTAGGGGTTGGGAAGGGAAGCTTGCTATTGGGTAAATGCTGTCGTGTGGATGCTCGTTTTTTGTACACTGGTGGTTACCTAATCAGAGGGGCTGTCACGGGTACAAATGATCTGCCAGCACAGGGTACACACACACTTACACAGACACCTCACACACACACACACACACACGTATCCGCACATGTTTAAACACGCACACATGATTAGGGCTTTCCCAGCCCCCAGATAGAGGGGGCTCATCTGTGTGTGTCGTGACGCACACTCCCAGGCATTGCGATGGAGTGGAGTGTAGTGGAGTGTGGCGGGCATCTCAGTGTATCAGACTGTGAGAGAGTAACAGGAAGGCCAGCATACTCAAACTGCACAATTTTTGTTATTTCAGCTGGGGCACTGCAAGAGAAATTGTTAGTGAGTAAAAAAAAAAATGGGAGAAAATCTGTGGTTTTTTATCTGTCTCTTTTTGTTTCCCAACTGAGTATTGCCTCACAATCTTTTCCAACTTGCTTCTAAAAGTGATGCCTCGCCAACTCCATAATAAGTCCTGTGTGTATGTGTGTGTGTGTGTGTGTGTGTGTGTGTGTGTGTGTGTGTGTGTGACCGAAGTGGACTTTGTATAACGATGCAGGTCCTTTTCCACTCTGCTCACCTTTGGGGTCAGCACTCTCCTGCCTATCTATAGGGTCCATGAATCCAGTGGGGTGGAATGTCCCATTGATGGGTTTTATCATAATCTTCCATAAAGAGGCACTCTGGGTGATCTGGACGCTTTATCGGTGTCATTTCTTATTCATGAACTCCCGAATACGCACACAGATCTGCTTGCTATGCAGAGAGAGTCTGAGAAGAGCAGACTTCGCCTAAATGCCCCAAGTCCCCTGAGAGGCTCTAAGGAGTGGGGGAGAGGACAAAAGTGAGAGAGAGGCAAGTGGAGAAGAGGATAAGAGAGACTGAGAGAGAGAGAGGGGGGGGGGGGTAAGGAATATTTCCCATCATCTTGTCAGCTATCACAAAGGAGCTGTTTATTACTCTTCCCACAAATGCGTTTAGGTGGCTCTCGTATCCAAAGTAATTAAGTTCTATTCTATTATTGTGTTTGAACTTTGAGCTCAGTGTGGTCTCCCGAATGAGCCCCCATATCTCACGACTACTCGCCTCAAAGTAATCTGAAGTAAACGGGAGACCACACTGAGCTCAAAGTTTAAACATAAGAATAATTTATTCATAACTTTGTACCAAAATTAGTAGCTGTACAGCAAAAAGAAACCATAGCCAAGTGTGAGGCAGATCATCATTGTAGGCGAGTGTAGTGCAAGAAAAAGGGGAATATAGGGGAATGGGGGAAAGAGCAGCTGCCAAGGGTGAGCCGGAAGCCAGAATCCAAAAGCAGAGAGAAAGAGATGCACTTGGAGGCAGGGTTTTTTATACAGGCTCCAATCACTCCTCAGGTTAAATCAGGATGGGACATGCGAGCTCCCCCTGCAGACTGACAACGAAAATGCCAGAGGGTGGGAGAAGAGATGACATACCATCAGCACGGCAAAGCCAGGGCCAGGGGTGCTGCTAGTAATTGTTAGCCTGGTAAACCAGCCCCTCATACTTCACTTTGTTCTGTACATAGGGTCTGGCACTACTGTATTAGCAAGCTCTTTCTCCAGTAGAATCCATACTGGGCCAATCAGCAAACAGAGCCATGACGTTGTTGTGTGTGCAACATTTCACATGTAGTCTATCTTTGGATGGCAGCGGAGACTGAAGTAAGCAAGGCCATTCAGTCTGTTGTGGCAACGCTTCAGATATCGAATACTGAGGAATTAAATTTGGAGCAAGAAGAATGTTTAATGACTTTCATTTGTGGAAGACACGTCGCAGCCCTACTCCTCATGGGGTTCGGGAAAAGTTTAATCTTCCAGTTTGCTCTGTTAGTTGTTAGTTTGTTCGTTTCTGGAAAGCTGCGTAACTTCCTTCACAATCCGGCACATTGCTTATGTAATAATTCGGCAGTAATGTGTGGGTAAAGGCAGATCCAATTATTTAAAATTTAACCCTAACCCTAGAGTCCACACCTCCAGGAAGAAAAGAGCTTCTTAATACAGCACAGACAGACCCTATGTACAGAATGAAGTGAAGTACGAAATTGTGGGCCCCCTGAAAGAAAATAAATTTGGGCCCTACCCCAACCATATCATGGTCCTCTGTAGGCCCCCCTGTGAAGCTCTGCCCTGCTGAATTGTCCTGAAACACAATGCAGGTTATGGAAGCAGACTGTCTGAAGAACCCTGTTATGTGCATTGCTGTAAGTTTTACAGTCAATGTTTAGAGCATTTTACTCTGTGGACGGTTAGTTCTCTAAATCAGTAGTCCCCAAGCTTTAAACTGGCATGTCCCCCATCCAAGACACTGTGGAACATGTATTATGTGGTACATATGCATGTGGCAGTTGGATTGTACTGAGTATAGTTTTGAGGTAAGATCTCTTTTTATAGTCTGTATCTGAACTTTACTGCCATGCTGGTGAGAGCTGAGAATCCGTTCACCGATTTATTTTCTGTACCCCCTAAAATTGTTCCAAGCACTGCCAAGTACCTTAGTTTGACAACCACATGTCTAAATAAAAACACCCCTGATATCTATGACTGCATGGCTTTGGATATCTGGTTAATTTTTTGTTGGATAACAAATACAGAATTCTTGCATTTCAGGTAGCTCAGTATGTCATTCACCTGTGCAGACTATTTTAGCCCGTGATTCAGCCAGAAAGATTCTACCACCCCTCTCCCTAATGCAGCTATTTGCAGCAGAATTGAAATAGCTCTTGTCAGAACCTGATATTGATCAAATTTTCCTGTATTACAAGTCTTTCCCTAGCTGAGTCTTCATTTCTCTGTATTTCTGTAGCTGTTGTACACAGACTCATACACACATACAGACAAACACGGACAAACAGACAGACAGGCAGATACACACACACACACACACACACACACACACACACACACACACACACACACACACACACACACACATGCACATTCTCTTTCTCTCTCTCTCTTGCTCTCTTTCTGTCACACACACACACACACACACACACACACACACACACACACACACAGACACACACACACAGACACACACACAGAAGCACACACACAGAAGCACACACACACACACACACACACACACACACAAGCACACACACAGAAGCACACACACACACACACACACACACACACACATGCACATTGTCTTTCTCTCTCTCTCTTGCTCTCTTTCTGTCACACACACACACACACACACACACACACACACACACACACACACACACACACACACACACACACACACACACACACACACACACAGACACACACACACAGACACACACACAGAAGCACACACACACACACGTATGCATAAGAACTCCCCTGGCAGTGTTCCCTATGCGGTGCCAGTGCTCAGCCCTTTGCTGATAAAATGTGATTAGGGCAATAAGGCATCCAGAACACTCCTTAGCTGAGTGTAAGCACTTGGGTGACACCTCCTTGGCTGAGTGCCTCCCCATCCTAAAGAGAGTCTCATTCATTATTTACCACAGCTCCTGTACACTTCTCCTGACTCTCACCATCAGCCTTACTTTTTGGCCAGCCTCTGTGTCTGTATGGCGGCTGCCCCCACAAAGCTGCGTGGGCATCGGATACTGAAGGCGGATGGGAGAAGAAGGTCAAAGCGGTACTGCTGTGGATAAGACACCAGATCCTGCCTTAGCCAGCCAGATAGGGGTGATGTTACCTGACATCTGATCGGTTTTTATATGCACAAGGCTGAACACCATTTCAGCACATGGGCTTTTTTTTTGTTTAGTGTTGACGTTATCCCTTGTTTGTTTTTCACCTGAGCTACAAGTCACATTAAAGTTCTCTGATTTGAGGAATGGCAACAGGAATGTTATGCAGTGCAACACTGTCTTCTCATATAGGCCCTGCATGTTAAAAAGAGGTGGATAGGTACAGTACATCCTGACTCTGTGGTTGTAAGAGAGGGTCTCGCATTGTATTGGTCAGTGCAGGTATCCAGACAGGGTCACACCAAATAAATGGGGTCCCCAGAGTGTGTCTGAACTGATGGCTTTGGTGATAATGGGAACATCTCACCTCCGCCCTCCACTGGAGCTCTGCCCAGCAAACCTTTTACAACCCCAGAAGACTTGGTCAGACCATTCAAGCAGCTGGGTTTTTGTGTTTTTGTGTATGTGTATTTGTATTTGTGTTTGTGTATGTACATGAGTATGAGTATGTTTATGTATACATTTTTGCATACATTTTCAATTGTGTGTTGAATTGGCATCTTTGTACAAGTCCAGATAAAAGAGACTGGTTGTTGCCCGGGGAAAAAGGCCACTGTGGTTATTATTTAGAGTTTAATCTTTCTGTTTGTATGTGGGAAGAAGTTAATGTAATCACACGTTGAGAACACCCTCGATGTTACACTAATAGTTATTAAAAGTCAACAGATCTGTGAGAACATAAACTTTCCCAAGTTTCACTACCTCTCAGAGGTCTGAGGCTTAAAGTGTTCCAGCTGAATGCATCTTTCATTGTGCTGAGCGATTCGGTTGGATGGCTATAGAAGAAGTAGTTTGCATGTTTAGTGGTTAGTTATGTCATGTTGAAGGCCGTCAGTATAGATCGCTGTCAAAGTGTTTGTCTCATTATCCCCACTTAGGTGAACTGTGTTTGTCATCTCCAAAGAGATGGTCAGCTTACATGTCAGATTCACTTCTGTAAAAAACCCGTCATGTCAACTCAATGATGTTAGGTCTTTACAAGGAGAGGGAAACAATCACGTTATATTACCACAACAGGGGCCTTTTGTCATACTTCATGCATTGGGAAGAAACTGCTACATCACAATATCTGTGCAATAAGTTCCACTCACATTTTTTTATTGGAATCTCATTTATTTTAAATATCTTTTCACCAACTTATGACGTGTAGACCTGTGCCCTGTGCCTATCATTCCAGGTCATGTTTAAGGTTTGTTACCTTGTTTTTTTAAGGATTTTTTGTTATACCTCATAAGGCACCATGGAATAAAGGTACAGTTATTCAAGAGAGTCTAAAAATGGTGCACTAGCACTACCCAATAAAACCTGCCTATAGCTGTAATACCTAAGCTGGAGGGCGTAATTATAATCCTATCTCCTTTGATTTATCTCAAGATACAGTAGAGGAAGCGAAGGGGAAACTGCTGTCAGCCTACGCACCAAACACTTCGTCTTGATGATCCCCAAATAGAGCAACGTTTCTCCTAAAGTTTCTATAAGAACCATCTCTCTCTTGTCTTAAGTTCTTGTGTGCTGTTAAATTTTAGAGTGGGTGGTCTGTTTTAAGGCCGATATCCAAAAATATCCGGTAAGATGAAACCATTGCTAAAGTTGCACAGGCTAGTTGCAAAGTTTTAGAACATTAAAACCAGTCAGTGTGTGTTTGCCAAGAACTGCCCACTCAGATGCAGAGCTTGCTCTGATCACTTGGATATGCTTGCAAACTTCCGAGGTGAGTTTCAGCCAAATGAAGTTGTAAGTTGTGCCTCTGGCTATAATGAGTGTGTAACAATGACATTTTTTTGGAGATGGTTATGGCTGTTGCATACAGTTGAGGTCTGAACATCCTATTTTAAAGTTTCAAGTAGTTGTTTATTTTATCATGAATCTGAAGAATCTGGTCTGCAGAATTTGTTTTCAGTTATAGTGAATCGCTCCAGTATTATGTGTCTAGATATGTGTAGGATTGTAGTAACAATAAAGTAATGTTTAGCTTCCATTTCCACATTTTTTTCAGCATCTTTTTAGTAGTTTGTGCAAGTGTAGATGTAGGCATGTCCATGTTTTACACAATAATACTTAGTCAGATAAAGCTGTACCTGAGGTGAGGTGAGGCTTGTGGGAGTGCATAATCCAACTGTCATTAGAAGGGCCTTATGAAGGGCTGTGTTGAAGGGGTCTCTCTGACAACGGTTGGCCACAGAAGCCCTTTTCCCAGACCCCTTTTCTGACCTCCTAGTTTTTGGCTAAGGGCTTATCAGAGTGGGTCGGCCTAACCAAAGGAAGATGTCATTATAGTCCATTAAGGATGCACTTACACATGCAGTGTTGCCAATCAAGAAATTGTGAAATTGTGAGAAAAGTTTTATCTGTTAAGCTCTACAATCATGACGATATGGTAAAATATATATTTTGGGTGCAAGTCAATGCCAAGAGTATACCATGGTGAGAAAGGGAGAGAAAGAGAGAGAGAGGAAGGAGAGAGAGATTTGTGTTTATGTAACTGCATGTATATGTGAGTATGACTAAGTAAATACAGACACTTGGACAGTATGTTTGTTTGTTTTAATATGAGCGCTTTTGCAAACCTCCTTGAGCGTGATGTGTGTGCGGGTTGTCAGCTTGCTGTATGCACAGACACGTGCAGCGGTGACCTCTGCCTCTTGGCAGCCTTGCTCTGCCCGATGCCTTGTTTGGAAATGTGGAAGCCTTCTGTTTTTCTTCTTCACTGGCGGTCTCTGCTATATGTTTGTGTGAACACTTCAGTTGGATTTTAGTTGGACTTCTGTGAACCATGAATGTGTCACTGATCATGCAGAAATCTAATGAGTCACTAAACTTTGAAATTCCTTTGGATCACAGTTGGTATGTGCACATGACAGTGTCTGTGTCCTTACGTGTGACTGTGCACATGGACATCTGCTTGAATTTGCATGGTACTCCATGTGTGTGACATCATGTGACCTAAATGTCAGGAGAGTGACATCGGAAGAGAGAGAGACACTGGTGCCGCACTGGATCCAGTTGCAAACATGACGTAGTTCTTCTCTGGGAGACTCTTTGGTAGCGTGTTAATTACGTAATCTCCTGACATCCTCTAGTTATCCTGCCATGAACAACCCCAAGCTGGGTTGATGGTTTATTTAGAAGACTAAAAGATGGCTTTCTCTGTCTCAGAATAGCATGAAAAGACAAAGTTTAAAGATGTTCCCACTGTTATGAGGAATCACAAGGGAGGATGTGTGTCTTAACATTCAATAACATTGCTAAATCTTGTAGTTTAATGTCAATTAATTAATTACATTGATTGATTGGTTGATTAATTAATTAATAATCAATACATTAAAACAGCCTACGCTTTAGAATCAAGGTCAGGAGGGCTCCATCTGATTTGCCAAACATGTTGATATGTGGAGTGTGACAGCATAGCTCATAGAAATGTACCATTTGTTGCAGCTCAGCCATGTTTTGCTATATGCACACCACCACATTGTATTCAATATGTTTTACAGCTCTACTTATAAGTAGTATTTGGAGTATTTTTGACCTAAGTTACTGCCATCACAATCACATTTCCCATCTATTATTTATATGGAAACATCTGCTTTCTGTCTTTTTTTCTGCATGCCCAGTGTTTATCTCTTTGAGAAAAGAGCATATCTCAGTGACTGGGTGTGCTGTTTATGCTGCAGGGGTTCTCTGTTTGTGTCTGGTGGCTGACCTGAGCAAATGGGTTTATTTAAATGACTCTGCAATGGCTGTCTCAGTGCTTAGTTTGAATGTTTTAAAGGATATTTCAACATTCACTCTGTATTGTATCTATGATAATTGTTGGCCAGTTGAATTATTTTTATAAATTAGCTAAGGGAAGTAGAAGTTGTGTCAGCGCTTATGTCTAAATCCAGTGTTTCGCCCGGTGTGTAACTCCAAACCAAACAGTACAAAATCAAGGAGGATAGAGATCACACACAACAGCGTAAATAATTTTAGAAATCGGTATTTGATAGAGGCCAGTGCAGAGAATTAGGAAACCATTTTGGGTATAGCCAATCAGTGCTGACGATGGGCTATACCCGAAACGATTATTGTATTGTTTTTTCGGCTTCTGTACCAAAATACACTAGCAGGAACTTTTAACATTGCCCCAGTGAACTTCCTCTTTTTCAGCGCTACTAAGCTGCAACAAATGCTGTCTTATGTTTTCTTGCCAAACTGTTAAAGCACTTTGAGATACATCTTGTAGGAATTGTGCTATACAAATACAGTTTGTTATTATTATTATTATTATTAAGTGTGCTTGCACAGCACACTCTTTGTTATCCCACCGTTTATTATTATTCACCGCGATTTTTCTACACAACATTTTTCACCCAGATCTTGAAGACGTTACTATTCCTCAGGCTTTTGAGATAGAGACACCGTTCCAACTCTAAAACGACCGGCCCGGTTTGGACATGTTAGCCTACATTTCGGTATACCGTACCTCTTGTCGTTGGTCCGCTATTGTCGTTTTTCTGCAACTTTTTGTCGCCATTGAAATGAATGGCGGAATGTTCAGGCTGATGATGTCACAGTACACTGCTCTACTCTAGCAGCCAGAGTGAGCTCTTCCCTCACTCTAACCTCCACTCGGTTTTTTAATGATTAAAACTCAACCGCTTAACCTATAAACTTGATTTAAGAAGAGAGGTCTGGAATCTGACTGTGACCTGTGTAAATTTCATGTGGCAACTACTTAAACTGTTTGAAACAGGACAATTTAAAAATGGTGAAAGAGGGGCAGACAATACTGTGGCAGTTGCACCTGGACCAACTGCCATTTTTTAAATGTGGAATGTTCAGGAATAGAACTCCCTCACTCTAACCTCCACTCGGTTTTTTAATGATTAAAACTCAACCGCTTAACCTATAAACTGATTTAAACTTTGTAAGAGAGGTCTGGGATCTAACTGTGACCTGTGAAATTTTGATGTGGCAACTACTTAACCCCCTGAGGCCCAGTGTTGTGATATCACAACATCTGATTTAAACCTAAATAAATAAATATATATATTTTTCTTTTCCAAACCACATTTACACTATTAATGGGTCCTGTTGTTCTGTTCTTTAATGCTATTGGATGGCAAAATGGGTAAATAGGCCCAGTTATCAGTCCACAAAGTCATTCAACTTCAGGACCCCCCACGGAGCTTCCTGTTTTGGACAAGTTAAATAAAAAAGGAAATAAGTAAAATAATTTAAAAAAATGTTTTTTATCATTGATTTTTTTAGATCATGATTATTTCAGGGTACCATTGAATATACTGATATTGTGATATCTATAACTTGTTTTGTTCACGTTGTAATATTACAAAATATGATTATTTTTATTATTAATAAAAAGTTACTAAAATGTCAAAAATGAAAAAATGAAGCCTGATTTGAAACAGGACAATTTAAAAATGGTGAAAGAGGGGCAGACAATACTGTGGCAGTTGCACCTGGACCAACTGCCATTTTTTAAATGTGGAATGTTCAGGAATAGAACTATAGAACTCTCGTGATGTCATAATACCCATGCCATGGCCTGCATAATGTCCTGCCATGGAAGTGTATTGCAGCCTATAGTAGTTATCTCTAGTAGTTATCTATGTAGTCAGTACTACTCTGTTAACTTAGCAAACGTTTGTTAGCTGTTATGCTAACAATGCTAGCTATGCTAACTATGTTAAAATGCAAAATAATTAACTGGGTTAAAAGTGTTACTTGGTTGACTCAGCTAGTATTCGTTAGCAGTAATGCTAACAATGGTAATAATGCTAACAATACTAATTATGCTAACTATGCTAAAATATAAAGGAATTAACTGTGGTAACAGTGTTGTGTACCTATACTAGCTAAGGCTATTTACCATTATGCTAACAATGCTAGCAGTGCTAACTATGCTAAAATGCAAAGTAATTAACTGTGCTTACAGTGTTGTGTAGCTTAGCTGAAGCTATTTAGCAGTTATGCTAACATTGCTAGCAATGCTAACTATGCTAAAATACAAGCGCACTTTTTGCATTTTCTGTGGGAATGCAGTCTAGTTATTATTATTATTATTATTCCTTTCCAGATTACAGTGTCCTTAAACAACATGCTAAATCCAGTATGGATGTGCATTCATATGCTTCACACACACACTTGTCCCATCCAGGGTGCCCCACATACTCATGCTTCAGCCATCACTGGACCCCCCTTGCGTCAGGGTCAACCTAACCTGAGGGTCCTTCATATGGCTCACACAGCAGGTGCACCTCCAACATCCTCATGTCAAGCCATTCCACTTCTGACACCATTTGTAGTGAAGGGGGAGAGGCATCACCCCACCTGACCTCGAACCCAGGTCTCCGGGGAACCAAACATGCACTCTGACAGCAACACCATGGAGCCAGGCTCATTGGAATGGCGGTCAGAACACATCCTCTGGCACTCCATCACAGATACGATTTGCCGTTTTAGCTGTAACAACATAACTGTAACATCAAATACAGTTCTGTAATATTGTGCCATCTCACATCACCATCATTAACAGCACTGCTTTCTTGCTATCAGGCCTTGGTGTTGGTCCAGGCTAGCACTGTGCCAGAGTAGCAAGGGGGGCCCTATGCCAGATGCCAACGCTGGCAGATTCCCTGGGGTGCTAATGATGATAAAGATGAGGCCTGCAAAAATGGTTTTGTATCTTTTGTCGAGACTTGGCAGCAACTTCACACAAGGATGCTCAGGGCTTTGTAGCCTTTGTGGGCCTCTCTCTAAGCCTTTCTGCTGTTCATCTCATCACTTCTCTCTGCTGTCTAACTTAACAGGACATGTCAGCTGACCTGAGAACAGGAAACCTAGCTATTTAACAGTAACAGTAACAGTCACAGCAAAGGCAAAAAACTGTGCGTGCCTGCCCAGAAACAGCTTTTGTTGGACATTTAGGAACTCCCACAATGGACCAGTTAAAGACAGTTAAAGAAATGGATGACTGTGTTTTTTTACACATGAACGACTTTCCTGAACTTTTTAGAATGTGTTGCTGCTGCTGAGTTTTCTTGCTCCTCAGGGCTCCTAGATGCTTCACCACCGCTGTCAGAAACCTGCAGAATTCCCATCCCTTGTGCACATCTTATTAAAGAATAACTCATACACATTCATGACACAAGCAGGAGCTGTATGTGGATAAACATATATTTTTGTCAATGGTGTGTCTCTGACCTGTCCCTGTCTCTTTCTTGTCCTTATCAGGGGATTAACATTGTGGAGCCGAGTAATGCAGAGCCCCCTCCGCCCCCACCTCCTCCTCCTCCTCCACCGAAGCCCGCCATGTACCAGCTGGACATCACGCTCAAGAAGGGCAACAACCTGGCCATCAGGGACAGAGGAGGTAGGAGCTGACTGGGCAGAATTCTCTCTCTCTCTCTCTCTTCCTCCCTCCCTCTTTCTCTTTTTTTTTTCTCTCTCTCTCTCTGTCTTTCTTTCTTTTTTCAATACAGTGCACAATCTTCTTGTTGTTCAATGAATTTATATAATTTTTTTGTTGAATTCATTTAACTGAATTAAATCATTCAAATCTGAAAAATATGGGAACTTGGGTCTCGAAACTTTGTGTCTCAAAAGGATCTCAAAACTTTCACTGTATTTATGTGCATATGTATTGTAACAAGCAGCTGCTGAAAGCTTACAAGAACCCATCAAAACATCCCCAAAGGCATGTGAGCAGCAAGCTGAGGTTGTTTTGTAGGAGACTCCTGCAGACTAACACCCACTGACCCCTGTTTTGGTCCCATTTTTAAGCTTTTATTCTGCAGGAATGCCACTGTGTTCTTTTGTCAGTGAGCTAATCCCTCTATCAGCGTGCACCATCGTACCTGCCTGCCTGTATGCTAGTATCCAGTTCCATAGACACGGTCAAAGATATGTATACACACACACACACACACACACACACACACACACACACACACACGCACGCACACACACACATGTACGCACGCACCGGCACCCATGCACACACACACACACACACATACAAACATGCACAGACACACACACAGATACGCTCATATTTTCCGTGTCTAGGTGTGACAAAACCTTGAGTAATCCTGTATGAGGGAATGTATCTGTGTACCGGTGTGTGTGTGTGTGTGTGTGTGTGTGTGTGTGTGTTTGGATGCCTTGGGCTCGTCCTAGATCTGGAGACACTAATGATCTCATTAGGGTGCCATGAGAGGCGAGGGAGGCCGGAACAGGGGTCTCAGGAGGACGGGGGATGATGCTAATGAGCAGGGAGACGAGTGGCTAGCCAGAGCTTGGCCACAACTCAGAGAGAAATATTACTACTTCTAATAGTCTCTATCTTTGTCTTTCAAAATCCTTTTTTTTTTTAAAATAAAGTACATAAATAAAGAATAACTATAAATAATAAGTTGTATTTCTTATTAGTTCTTTCTAAAACCCCTTTGGAGAAAAAGAACAGTGTGAGACTTATGCTGTTTTTTGGAAATAAAATGTGAACAAAACAGCATAAATTCACTTAAACACACAATGAAAGCACTAGGATATCAGTAGGAAATTATAATATGCAGCAATCCCCTTGCATCCAGTGAAAGTCTTTAAAAGGGCTGAACTCAAGGCAGGTTATATAAAATGATTTGATGTCTTTTGTTATCACAGTCAGTAACAATGGTTCTAAACTGCCACTAACAAACTCCATTTTTCACATAGAAGCTGCCTTGGCAGAATTCTGCTGGCTGTGAAATTGCATTAGGTTCCGAAACCTACTAGTGCAGGTGACACTTGACACTGTGTCACTAGTGGCTATTTCACAGTTGCACAGCCATGGAACCTGTAGCCCAGCAGAGGAATGCCAGAGCCCAGGAGCTCATCTTGGGCATGTGTCAGTGTCAGTAACTCTGTGGATAAGCTGGCAAGGTGCCATTGTGTCATCGCCTCCTGTTGCTGCTAGATGCCTCTGCCGACCCCCGTGGCTTGAGGAGCCACTGAAAAGCAGTAAATTGTCTCCCACGTCCGCTATCTGGCTTAGCTCATCGCCGAGTGCCATGGCCGTGTGCCCTGCTCGGGAAGACTAGAATCCCTGCTGAGAGTATCTTTCACTCAGTCAGGGGTGACATGGTGCTCTGATGCTTTTGTTAGAACCCTGAACAATTAGAATTAGCTTGCCAGTATAACTCCCTTCCCTGTCATCATTCTTAGCTAGACTGTGAGGCAGAATATGGCAGGCTGTGGTTTCTTCCTCGAGCTCTGCTCCGGTGCTATTTTTGGTATCACAGTGTGGTGTAAGGAAGCACTCTGTACAGCAGGCCTCGATAAGAACTCTTCCAACTGTGTGTGGTGCATGTTCCCAAAGATTAGTCACCAAGTGTCACCAGACTCAATGTCAAGCCCTTGTGATGTAGCATGATCCTATGTAGCATGGTTAGAATATTGATGTTGTGCAGCTTATGCAGCTACATAATCCTTCAGTCTCTGCAAGGCAGAAATGTATATATTTGTAGTGCCTCAAATAGCTAGACTGCATGTGTGACTGCTTGCAAACAAAAATCCCTACCGCTGATTTATTTATCTGTTGTAGCTGATTAACTGAGCTCCAAGTCACCAGGAGGTAAGACCTTCATTCTCTTTCTTCTACCAGCCATTCGCCTCCTCATCCTGATGTCAAAAGCACCAGTGACAACACCCAGGGCAGACTGACAGGAGACTGCTGAGTCCTCTGACCTGCTTGCCTGCAGTGTCTCTTAGAGCTGGACTGGACAAAACAGTCACCTGTGACAAGCTTGTCAGTGTGAGCCATGGCTACTCATAGAAGAGTAGTTCTGTCACCCACAATTTACAGATAATAAGGATTTATATTTGTTGGAAATGGGAATTGTTGGGTCCTGATGGGTTGTGTCTGGGGAATGATGGCAGCAAACCTAAAAATGTTGCTTCAGTCTCAAAAAAACAATGAGCTTTCGCACAACTCTGAAAAGACAGGTGCATGGAAGGTGACCCACAGTATACATTTTAGTAAAATGTGAACATTGTGCACACTGCACATTCCACAAGCAAGATTTAGTCAATCACAACGTTTCGGTCATGGACTATCTTCAGGTTGCTTCACAGGTCTTTAAAGCCACCTATTGCTTTAGCATGCTCTGTATCAGCCAGCTAGGTGATAAGTGTCTACTAAATTAATAACCAGTGTAGTGTCACTGTACACTGTAATGCCAGTGTAGTTTTTAGACTCATGTTGTAGGTTGTACCTCACACACAGTAGTCAGTGCATTGATGTGCCTATTCCATTCATATCGATATATAGCTGACCTGGGCAGCTGTAGCCTCATGGTTAAGCAGTTGGTCTTGTGACTTGATGGTTTCTAGTGCAATTCCTGTATCAGTAGGATAAATGTGGTTGGGGGAGTAAATAACCAGCGCTCTCCTTGAGTAAGGTAGCCTATATAACTCCACATTGCCCCAGGGGGAATGTTTCTGTACATAAGTCACTCTGGATAAAAGTGTGAGTTAAATGTAATGTAGGGCTGGCACGTTTAGATATTTCAAATGTTATAAACTGAACAACTTCCTGGGCTGTAAATAATTAAATTAAGTAATTAATCTTTCGTAAATCATGATTGTGGAGCCAGGGGGCAGCGAAAGTAATATGGACATGACGTGTTATTTCCTGAAGCTGTAAAAGTTACACAGTGTCAGTTTTGTGTCGATGGTTTGGTTTTAGTTTTGGTTTTGGTTTTGGTTTGGCCAGATTGACCTAGAGCAAATAAAAACAATATGTGTAATGTGCCAGTGTCTTTATAGACTGGTTTCAAACCAGATGCTGTCAAACTGTCCGTATTTGGGATAACAAATCATAATAAAAATCAGTATTGGATGAGAAGGGAAAATATATTGTGATATTTTTTTTGCCATATTGCCCAGCTCTAGCTGTAAGTGTAACATACAGATAGCACTGTCCAGAGTTGTGGTATGTTCATTTTTTCAGGTTAGGTTTATGCTGAATCAAGTCATTGAACTGGAACACAGGTGCTAACCTCAACCTGCTATTGTGTATTATGGGGAACTTACTAAACTAAAGTGAGACTGAGTGTGAGTTTTTGCTAAAACTGACATGATCATGCATAAGACTGAATTAGAATGAATTGGATTGAATTGGAGTTTGACAACCTATTGGAGTTCATCTTTGAGTCCTTGCAGTCAGGGCCGTACGCAGGATTTGGAAATAGGTGAGGTCCAGGATGCGCGCGCGAGAAGCGCACGCCGAAATTTTTTATTTATTTATTTTTTAAATGTCAGGTCACACAAAAGGTTTGTTGTTTAAATATCTTTTAATGGTGCTAAATCAATATTAAAAAAAATGTACTGTAGGCATATATTAAAAATATGGCAAACAATCAGTAGGCCTACACCACCATTTTTAAAGAATATAGGGGTAACATTCAACATTTTCAAAAAAAAAAGTACTGTGGCCTATGTTTAAAATATGGCAAACAATCACTAGGCCTACACAACCGTTTTTAAAGAATAGGGGTAACAATCAACAGTCAAAGGCCAGCTGAATCCTCCTGTGACCAGAGGCATCCCACCGTCGAAGGATACTCTCCCTGTCCACCTCCACTTTGGAATGCACATGCATCATCGCCAGGCCTGTCAGTCTTTCATTGGACATGGTGGATCTAAGCCATGTTTTAAGTCTTCGCATGGCTGAGAATGACCTCTCACAGGCACAAGTTGTGACTGGCAGGGTTAGAAAAATCTTCAACATACACTGTATATTTGGGAAGAATGACATGTTGTGCATCTGCAGAACTTCTAGTGCAGAAGTAGGAAGGGGCCCATCTGAAAATTTGTACCTCCAGCGCTCAATTTCCTGTCTGGCAGTGTCTGGGTCAGGGAGGTCTTTGTGGTACCACTGAAGCATCTCATCCTTTTTTTCTGGTGTTAGGTTTTTCAATGAGGATGGCACCAGGTAAGATGGAAGCATAGGGGGCTCATTACCTTTGGAAAATCTTTCATCCAACTGAGCTGTGATGTAATCTATGAATGGGTAGAAGAGATTTATCCTGTAATGGTCCTCAATTGATTCGGTGGTCACGTTTGCTCTGTATGTTTGTTTGACAGATATCCTGCGCTTGGCTGGGACAACCCCTATTGAGTTAGCCAATGCAGTGGCTTTGTCAAAGCATAGCCTGAAACCTTCATCCCGTCTTTGGTTGGCTATGACCTGCTGCACATTGGCTGCTTCCTCATATGCTGCTAGGATGTCTAGATTGGTAGCCTGCAGCTGTTTGGTCAACGGGTGTATGTACCCCAGTATTCTGTTAACCATCACAGCTGTGATTATGGTCTCAAAGGACTCCATGCTGTGTCTTAGGCTGGCGGCCTTTCCAGACACTGATGCTTTTTCTGTCTCCATTGTCTCCAAAGTAGAATGAACTGCAGTGAACTTTTCCACAAATGCACTGAGTGTGGTTGACCTGCTGCTCCATCTGGTGTCGCTCATGAGGGGGATCCCTGATGTTCTTGCTTGTCCTTCTTTGGTTTGTGCCTCCAAAGCACCTTTTCTGGCACTTGAACCAGAGAAGAACGCAGCAATTTCCTCGATGATGGACATTGTGTTCCTCACTATAGGCAGATCAGAACAGCCATGCACTACCACTAAATTAAGAGCATGGCTCCTGCAGTGGGTGTACATTGCCCTGGGATGAACATCACTGATCCTTTTTTGGACCCCACTCACATGGCCACTCATGGTAGATGCCCCATCATAGCCTTGGCCTCTTAGAAACTCAGGGTGAAGTCCCCACTCCGTCAGCTGCTGAAGAATTACTGTGGCTATTGTCTGTGCATCTTGCTTAGGCAAAGGGCAGAATCCGAGAAAATCCTCTCTTATTTCAGAACTCTCTCCCTCCCCACTCACATAACGAACGCAGAGTGATAGCTGCTCAATTCCACTGATATCCATGGACTCATCAGCTAAAACAGTGAAGAACTGTGCTGTTTTGATGTTGTTAATAAGAGTCTCTCTGATGTCCTCTGCACAGCATGCAATGAGTTCATTTTGAATTCGTGGGGAAATGTATTTTGCATTCTTGGCAGCAGTCTTCAGATGTTGCTTGAGTGTAGTGTCGAACTCTGCTTTCCAGTTCACAAAATGGTTAAAATTTCCATTTTCACTGGCTCCCTCCCAATTCCCTCGGAAAGGCACATTTCTTTGCCCCAGACAAACAATAACATCTATGATGGAGAGCAAAACCTTACGGTTATTCATGACCATGTTATCATACTGCTGGCTGATAACAGATTTAATGTCTTTCTTTTGGCCTTGTGTGATTGAGATGAAATTATCAGCCAATTCTGTGGCTCTCTGGTGCCCCTCTGTATGGCTATGCTTTGGGATATTGCCTCTTTTCTCACCCACAGCATTCTTCCAGTCAGTAAAGCCCTTTGTCAGGAAGCTAAAATTTGACCCTTTTACTTTATTGAAACAAAGGCAAGTGGCGCAAAAGGCTGCATCCTCAGATGGGGAATAGCGCAGCCATTCATATTTTCTCTCCCACTCTGAATTATATTTTAGCTGTTTTCCTCCAAAGGTACGATGGGGATAGCTATATCCCTCTGGTATTGACCACCTATTTTGGAGCAGACTTTTTTTCTCGTCATCTGTGAGTGCATCACCATTAAGAACTTTGTTTTTTATTCTGACCGGGTCAAAGGGATGCAGAGGGGATGAACTTCCCATTTCTCCCCTCATTTCCCTGCTTTCCTGCTCCCTGTTGTATCCCATCTCTTGTGTGTCACTGCTCTCCCTCTTCCTCTGTGCTTCTCTGGCTCCCCTCTTCTCTGTGCTGCTCTGTGCTCCACTCTCCTCGGTGTGCCTCTGCTCCCCTTCCATCTCCATATGACTCTCCTCTCTGCCCTCCACATTTTCCATATTTTCTCTCCCATCCTTCTCAATTTCAAGTTTACTGTCTTCATCTTTGTCCCTTTCTTTATTTTTCTTTGCCAGAAATGCATCCAATGTATTTTGTTTTAATCTCTTGGACATGTTTCCCCTCCTCTCTTTGACTTGTTATCTGTGGATTGACGTTTATCATTAGCCATTCAAATTACAATCCAAGCACCTTTCGCCGTCGGATATAGTTTGTAAATGTTAGCGTTTTAATCAGTTGATGTTTCTTTTTTTTTCTCTACAGTAGCCTAATAGCCTACCAAGTGTTGCAGCTTCAGCTTGCTTCATAGAAATATTGATCTATAGGGCATTGGCCTACAATGGCTTCACAAAGTTGACAAAGAAGAAAACGTATCATACAGCTTATGCCTTTCTTTTAAAACACTTGGCTTTATTTTTGTACAGCTGTGGCACTCATGCGCTGCGCAAGCTTAGGTCTATCATTACGATGATGACTGCTGAATTGTGTCCTCTTCCCGTCGCATCACTCGCAGTGTTAATCTTGTTCACTCGCATACAGGCACGACTCACGAACACAACGGCCATCAAGGTTTAACGCCACACAGGCCTACAAAGAATTACATTTAACATCCCGCTTTCTTTATTGGGCTATTCAGTTAGACATAGTCGCGTAAAAAAAACAAAACAAAAAAAAAACGCGCAAAAAAATGAGTGAGGTCCAGACCTCGTGACCTCATAGCTGCGTACGGCCATGCTTGCAGTATAGATATAGTCAGTTCCATAGTTTTTTGGACTATGGGATTTGCTTTGTGTTGATAGAGGCTTTGTAGGGTTAGCTTATGAAAGCTCACAAACTGTTGTATTCATTTATAGCAGTTGTATTTTCAATCAAACCAGTTGAACGTGCATGTTGTGTTGTACAGCCCAGATTGTTTGTTTGTGTGTGTGTGTGTGTGTGTGTGTGTGTGTGTGTGTGTGTGTGTGTGTGTGTGTGTGTGTGTGAGAGAGAGAGAGAGAGAGAGAGAGAGAGATTGTGTGACAAACATAAGATTAGATTTTGAATTTCAGTGGGATACCAACATCAATAGCTGCAAATAGCTTTACACAAGGCAGATCAGATTGCTGAAGCTATCAATTCAATTCAGATGTAAGGTTGTGGAATACTGAAATTATTTCTGTTATGATGTGTCACATCTACCTATGGTTGCAATGTCCAAACTATATTAAAAGTTGAACTTCCATAAACCAGAACATCCGTAATTGAAATCGTATTTCATATTTTGCCACTGGCATATTATAATGTACTGCTGCCTCATTACCTAGGGTGGACTTTTAATATGGATGAATTATATAGGCCATAATGTGTTCCGCCCTAGAGACTCTGGGGTATAAACTTTAACCTTCACTTTGGCTAATAAGGGCACAGAAATGGACACTCTGACAAAAAAAAGTGTTTTAAAGCACCGCTGAACAAGGACCAGCGTGTTCTTTGAACTCAAAAGGATGACAGACAGACTATGACAGGTTTCATCTGATTTGAGATGGGTCTAAGATGTGGCCCTTTGAATATTTATAAGCAGGAGATGCTCGTCTGTTTTAAAGGGGTGTGTGTGCGTGCGTGCGTGCGTGCGTGCGTGCGTGCGTGCGTGCGTGCGTGCGTGCGTGCGTGCGCGCGTGCGCGCGTGCGTGTGTGTGTGTGTGTGTGTGTGTGTATGTGTGTGTGTGTGTGTGTGTGAGATTGGCTGGGCCAGACAGATAGGCTAAGAGAGTGTGTAGTGAAGGGGAAAAACATGAGCCCACATAAAGTACACAGATAATAAGAATCTCCTTCTGACAGCACAGACTAATAAAAGCACATATTGTGTGTGCACGTGTGTGTGTGTGTGTGTGTGTGTGTGTGTGTGTGTGTGTGTGTGTATGTATGTGCGTGTGTTTGTGTGAGTGAGAAAGATTGAATGAGTTTTGATGTGAGAAAATATTAGAAAGGGCTGCTTCATTTCTGATTTTAAATTCAATTTGACACAAAAGAATATTTCTGCCAGTTTGTGATATACATGCTCATATCATCAGTCTTTTGTCGGTGATGCAGTCTCCAGTCTCTCTCTCTCTCTCTTCCCTCTCTCTTTCTCTCTGTCGTGTTTCTCTCTCTCTCTTGCTTGTGCTCTCTTTTTCTGTCCCACTGTCCTCTCTCTCTCTCTCTCTCCCTCTCTCTCTTTCTCTCTTTCTCTCTTGGGCTCTCTCTCTCTCTCTCTCTCTCTCTCTCTCTCTTTCTCTCTCTTTTTCTCTCTCTCTCTCTCTCTCTCTCACTCACACACACACACACACACACACACACACACACACACACGTGCTCACACAGTGTTTTCATGCCTTTGCACATTACATTTACTTTGTATCTTCGGTGATGACAGAGCTCCAAGACTCCAAGCCTACCCCGCTCTCACACAATCACAATCACGCACACCCTCACTTGCCTCAACCATATAATGGCGTCTGACAGCAGGCGAGGCTGCTTGCTCTCCTGTTTAGGAAGGCATGTGGTCCCCCTGGCACTTATCTGTAACGATCACAGGCTCCCCCAGGAGGGCTGAAGGCAACCCTGAAGGTTATTTTGCCTCAGTAGCAGACTGGGGCAAGCTCAGAGGAAAAACAAAAACCATCACGAGTTATTATATTTAGGACTAAGGCACATACTGTAGGTATATAGGACATTTATGCACACCCAGAGGAAAATATTACTTTTCACACCAATCATATCTTTGTCTCGGAAATAAATAACATCTTATTGACTTTTGGTCTGTTTTCCTAAAGCAGAACAGTGAAAGACTGTTTGAAGATCTTAGGTTGAACTTAGATCAGACTTACGTATATCGGTATTCAATGGACACGCTTTCTTTGGGGTTGGGGTGGCAATTGTTCAGATTGGTCCATTTTCTGGCGGACATTTCTAAAAGAGGAATTTCTATAAAACATGAATGTCTAGCACTTTTTGGCTTCGGGTTTTGATTCTCTGTCACCTTTAATAAAAGATCTCATATTCTTTCTGTAAGACAAAGTTGAGACAATGCTACACTTCCAAAGAAGAAGCTATAGATTTGTTCTTTTAGAGGTACAAAGCTTGTCACACCGGCACCAGACACATAATTATACCTTTTCACCACTGTTTTACAACTAGTTTGTACCTTCTCTAGAGCTGGAAGAGGTACACATCAATACCTTAAGGTCCAAATATTAGCCTTTGGGGGTACATCAATGCTGATTATACCTTAATATACAGATTTGTACCCCTACTGTCACATTATTTTTGAGAGTGTAAAAAGTAATATTCTTCTCTTGGCCACCTTGCCACCATAGAAGAAGCGTGAATTTAATGACTGCTGGCTTTCCACATTAGAATGCACTAGATGATGCTGACTGCCTGCAGTAGAAAACTAAGCCAAGATTTGTGTGATTCCAGAAGGTACTGTTTGCATTTACTGCTTATTATAAGCAGTATAATGTCCTGTCTTTTTTTATCATAACTAATATTTTATATACTTTTTTGATATGGTTAATGTTTGTACATAGCTAGTGGCTCTTTACTTGGGCATGCCTATTCAGTATTGAATGACCTAAAGTAACATCCAGGCACTTTATAAACATCGGCCATAAAATTAAGCCATAAAAGTTCTGAATACTGGGCATGACTGACATTTAATATTACTTCCTTTAATAACAGCCTCTGAATGACAATCAATGTTTTTTTTTACTTTTGATTTAATAGTCAAATCAATGGGGATGCTGTTGTGGTTCTTCAGAAAGCGCTGGCTTACTCATTCAGTCTCACAGTCAGGGGTTGTTATGACGTGTTTCCGTTGAAGGGGGAGTGGAAGTGGGCTCACAGAAACACAACCACAAACACACCTACGCTCATTTGTACAATTATTCACCCCCCCTAACCCTGCCACCACAAACACACACACACAAAAACACACGTACACACCAACAGACACACGCTTGCATTCATGCATATTTTAAACTGAAATGGAAAGTATGATGGACATTGTAGTCAGGCTGACCACTCTGAGTGATTAGAGAGGGGTGTGTGTGTGTGTGTGTGTGTGTGTGTGTGTGTGTGTGTGTGTGTGTGTGTGTGTGTGTGTGTGTGTGTGTGTGTGTGTGTGTGTGTGTGTGTGCACGTGCACGCCTATAGATGCAGTCATTAATCCAGGGCTCTGGAGTGGCGTGCTGGGTTGGGGCTGTTGACAGAATCAGTTGTGTGTATAAGGAAAGAGCGCAGTAAGTCTTTCTCTCACACTCTTAAATAAGGCCTACATGACAGCTAATGTGATGCCTGGCTGAACCCTGTCCAATAACACACAGGGAAAAATATGAGGATCCCGTTGTTTTTCCTGCGCCTGTGATTTTTTCCCTCCTCTAGTCATGGCTCAAACTTTCCCCAGTCTTATCGGACATGAAAGTTCCTGCCTAGTGGCTGACTCAGACCACAGTGACATTTTCTCGTGAAACTTTGACATGGATTGCCTCTCTCTCTCTCTCTCTCTCTCTCTCTCTCTCTCTCTCTCTCTCTCTCTCTCTCTCTCTCTCTCTCTCTCTCTCTCTCTCTCTCTCTCTCTCTCTCTCTCTCTCTCTCTCTCTCTCTCTCTCTCTCTCTCTCTCTCTCTCTCTCTCTCTCTCTCTCTCTCTCTCTCCCTCTCCCTCTCTCTCTCTCTCTCTCTGCCTCTGTGCACTACATTTTCACTCAGTGTGATAGAGGTTATAATTTCTCAATGTCCTCCAGCCAAAACATAAAGCATTGAACTGAAATCATATTGTTTCCCCTGTGTAGATGCAATGCCTTTCTCAGCTAAAGTCAGTTGCATAGGAGAAATAAAATCAGATTGTCTTTCAGAGGTGAAAGTAAAGTGGACAGTGAAAGGAGATAGAACAGACTATTTGAAAACAGCCTACGTGTGTGCACTTACAGTTATGTCTTAAAGCATGTAGTAGAATCCACTTTTAACTAGAGCTTGACCCTCTAGGGCAAGGACTGAGAGACCAAAGGCAAGAAGAATCTCTGCATTGCAATCATTTGTCACAGGGTTGCCTCTAGGCTTGTTAAGTACACGATAGCAGGCCAGGTCATATATGGCAAGGCAGTTACAGTTATTCTACCCCCACAGGCCCCCTGGTTCTCTCATCATTGTCTACAAAAAAATTACCACCTCATAACAATTTTTTTTGCAGACAGAGGTGTCACTTTTTCTTTGTTCGAACACTTTATGGTCACGGTTAGGTCCCCAACCACTCACAAACTGATTGTCACAGGAAGGAGCACGGTTAGCGACGTCAGTGTTTCCTGTAACACTGACACATCCTTCCTGTGTCTGTAATATTGAAGGGGCGTGAAGGAGAGGGGCAGGGATGAGTGAGTGGCGCTTCAGTGCATGGGTGCGTGCATGTGTATTTTACACATTACAGCAGTCATCACTCCTCATTTGTCCTGCTCATTTCCTGAGTCATCTTTGACGTGGCCTGGTGGTCTTCCTCTGAGGGCCCCTGAACAGGAATGTTTCATGCATTCTGACAGCCCCATAAGACACCCAGCAGCCTTTGCACTGCTACACACAGTACACACTAATGCACATGGTCTTGAGTGATAGAGGGCATGACATGATGCATATTGTGTGTGTCATTTTTTTTGGTCTGTGTGGGTTTGTGTGTATGTTTACAATAACATTAATGACATTTTGGGAAGTTTTGTTGATTTGTCCATTATGGACAATGAAAAGACATTTCATAGTATCTGTCCACAAAGCTACAAAATGAGTGTTTATTGCTGGGTTGCATTAACTCTGCATTTATGAAGATATTCGCTCCACCATCAAGGCTAACGAGATAAATGGAGCAGAGTAAACACCTATTTAATTCATTTTCTATGGACCATTTGTGCTTTGCACTGATAAATAAATGCATGTTATGAATGAACCAGTGACTGCAAATCTGGCCTAAGTGATAAATTATTGAGACGAAAATGCTCTGCTATTATACTGTTTCTGCTTACATATGCTCCAAAAGCTAGTTTGCTGTGTATCTTGCGTGTGTGTGTAAAGTGATGAGCCTGGCTTAACCTTGCTGAACCCTAAACCTCAACCATATAATATATGCACTGATTAGCCTTGATGTTTGTCAGGGTTTATGTAAATGCCGTAAGTATGTTTGTAACTCTGCTTACAAAGACAACATGAATCAATCAGAGGAGGGAAACAAGAGGAGTAGGCCGCCTGAAGCTAGAAAAACGCCTAAGCAAAGTTTCATATGCAGTGAGGATTATGGAAATATTTTACAGTTGGCAGGTGTTTAGCTCTGCTTACTTGCTCTTTTTGGACTACGTCTTTGAAAGGGGTTATGAAGGAAATTGCTTGTGATGGTTCGATCATTGAGGCTTTCAGGCCATAAAAGCAGAGCTTTTTTCTTCGATTCCATTCCCCCAGCAGAGCTCAGCAACGGTGCTAAGGGACTGCAGCTGGCTTCAGGACCAGCACACAACATACAGAGCAAGGGGGTATTCCAGAAAGCAGATTTAGTAACCTACCTGGGTATGTTTAGTCAGAGCAACTAGTAAACCTCCTAACAGAAGAACCATATGACTTGTGGTGTAAGGTGTAAGACACTTCATTAGGAGCTGTACCACTGCTGAAATACAGTCACTAAACCATCTATTTGGATTACCCCCTTAGTATTGAGAAGGTCAGCTTGAAAACATGCTATACTGTACCTGGGTTACATCAACTCACTGACAGGTTAGCCATCAGTCTCATTCTCGCTCATTCTCTCATTCTCGCTCATTCTCTCATTCTCTCTCGCTCTCTCTCTCTCTCTGTCTCTCTCTCTCTCTCTTTCTCTCTCTCTCTCTCTCTCTCTCATTGCAAGGTGTCCCAGGTGCTCATTTGTCCTCAGTTCATTATTCATGAGTCATTTGGTGTGATTTCCACCACTAACAGCACTGACGCCCTCCATTAAAACACAGCCTAATGGAAGCAGCTGGTGAAGGCCTGGCCAGACGAGATATTGCCGCCATTACAGTAATTTAATAGGGGTATCAAACCAACCACCACCACAAAATGATAATTTGTTTGTGAAACAGGAACAGTGTGTTTACACAACAGCGCAAAGGGAGATGTGTAGAGGAAGGTAAAATAATGAAAAACAATTTGCTGGCTGTCAAAACATGAAATCTGTAAATGTTGACTAGGGAGTTTTTTAGGCGTAATATTTACTGTACTTGGTGTTAATGGTATACATTTTTTTGTTGCTGAGAGAAACAGCCACTGACGACACAGATAAGAAAGAAAAACAAACACTGAAATGCAAGCAATATGAAAAAGTCAATGAAATGCAGGTCTGTTCATGTTTGTGTCCCTGTTAATCCTCTATTAATTAAACACAGAAGGGCGCATCCCATCATCCATTTATCTGCTCCTGTGTTGAGGGAGCACAAACATTAGTGGGTTTACTCATCAGATACTTGGACACATAGTTTGTACAATGAAGCAGAGACCCAAACACCACCCTGAATGGTGCTGTGAGATGCCATATGCAAAAGTAGGACACACTGCCCCTTAGTGATAGTTCTGGGGAACGTTTTTCCCCATATGAATTTGCCCATATTTATGTTTATTTTGTTATGAGACTCCAACAGATCTTCTGCGCAATTTCTCAACTAAACAACACCTTACTTCTCATTTGTACAATTATTCACCCCCCCTAACCCTGCCCCCACAAACACACAAAAACACCCGTACACACCAACACTTACAGTACATATTCTATACAATACCACTGAGACTGGTGCAGCAGTAAATGGCAACCCACATAAAATAGTTATCCAAGAATAAAAATATATGATATAAGCCTTAGCCCACTGAACATGTATCAACAGCAGTTAATTGTGCTTGAAGAGGACTGTATATGGTCTGTGCCCCCTGTCCCTTTTCTGGTATCGCTATCAGGAAATCTGTGACAGGATGGTGTCAGACATTACAAGAGACGAGTGGACTTGCAAGACATGTCAAAACTTGGGTGCCGTTAAAGTTCATAGCTGAGTGTTGTTCCTCATTTCTGGGTCACTCTGTATAAAAGCACCTGCTAAATACAATGTAATGTCATGTCCTGGTCATCTGACATTTCACTGTCCCTGTTTGCATCAGATGTTTGGTCAAGCAACGCCAGTTTTATAGAACACACCATACTCCACCCAACCACATGGTCCAACATGCACTGAATTATTATAACATAATATTAGAATATTATTATCAGGATTATTATTCTAAAATAATAATTATTTTCTACATGCTTATTCTCTCCACTGGTCAGGTTTTCATTCAGTTTATTTGCATCAGCAATTCCCTTTCATAGTAATTCCATCAGCACCCATTTTAGGAAGTTGTGAAGATGAATGCACATTTCTAAGCCAAAGTGCTTCCATAGGAGGGTTTCTCATCGAATAACTAAAATGTGCATTAAGAACTTGGATGGAACCCCAGTCACTTTCTTTTCTTGTCAGGACAATTGCAGTCACGTTGTCTCCTGTTCAAAAGGTCATTTCGTCTCTTAATTTAACAAGCAAGGTACTGTATCATTGTAATTTCACTGCTGTGGAATGCTATCAGTTCTTACTGTAGCATACATGTTGGGGTTGTTCCCTCTTCTAAAGTATGATGCAGTGATGCTCAGTGGGCTCCACACTGCGGCCCTGCCCTGGGATTGCTTCACTCTTATTGAATGAGGACTCAGGTTCAATCTGATCTGAGTGGCAGACAGATGGCCTTGGCAAAGACTGGCCACAGGACTAAGCTTTTATTTCCTCCCTAATCCATTCCAGTACAATGGCTGAGTGAGTCGGTATCGAACTGGCTCCTGGCCTAACTTTTAAATTTGGTTTGATTCTTCTGAATCAATTGCGTGAGGAAGCTGGGGGGAGATACAGAGAGGTGGATGGGAGGGAGATGGTGGGATCCCCTTGGACAGTTAGAGAGAATGGGCACGTTCGGATTCCTATCAGTCTTCATCATGCTCTGTCTTGTTGTTGGGACGATGGGAGGAGAGGGAATTAACTGCAGTGCCCGCCTCATATTGACAGTGTGTCTGGTGGCCACGCTCAATGAAATGTGACTGCCATTCTCTCAGGTGGTTTTCTTGTTTATAGTCATGCCAGTAAGATGCTTATTATTATTCTCAGAAGGTGCTAAATAAAAGCGCTCTGTAGAGATTTTTCAGTTCTGTTTGTTTGGCCTCCTGGTGGATCAGTTCGAAAAAGTTAGCATTAACTTACCTGGCACAAACTCCAAAAGTGAGAGTTGGTCTGTGCCCTTGTGACCCTTGCTAAGTTTTTTTTTTCTTCTTTAAGTTGGCTTCACAACATGCAACCACTGCAGATGTATGGATAAGTCAGTAGGGGAGCAAGCTCTCCAATTTCATGCCTTTCGGGTCATCAGATGGAAAGCCATGTGAATGTGCTATTTACGAGTCCATAAAGCATGGTGTGGAGCATTGATCCTATAAGGGAGGGAAGGGAGGACTGTCCCTATTGCTAGATGCAGCATTAGCTCCACAGGTTTGTGCACACAGGGTGACTGATGGGAGCCCTCCTGGTGTGGGAGTGATCCTGGAACTTTATGGTGTGGGGGTGATCCTGGAACTTCATGGCCAGGCTGTCCATCCACATTGTGCCCTGACATACAGTACAACACACACCACACACCAGCTTATGTGAATGTGCCTGGCTCTGTCCTAAAAAGTGTTTCAATGTGTAGAACTTTTCCCAGATCTCTGTTTTGGACTGATGAACGCTTGACTGCGGCTTCCTTCATCCAGATATCCATCAGCTGTGCTGGTCTATGTAACTCCTGCTGTTTCCCCCACTAGCAGCCAGCCTGCCTGCCTGTGGCGTTATATCCCATAATTCCTTGCGCTATCGCCTCTCTGTCCAAATGCCCTGTACATAGCTGTCAAGGGCAGTGTGTGTATGTGTGTGTATGTGTGTGTGTGTGTGTGAGAAAGAGAGAGAATGTGTGTGAATGTTGAGTTGGGGCCCACCACATTGTATATCTCAAAGCTCATTCTCTGACCCCACGATTCAATGCAGTATTTATTAAGCATGAGTGAATTTTAAAAAAACTGTATCGAGCCATTTTACAGACATTAATTTTGTGCTTGAGAGCGTCTCCGGGTGAAAGAGGAAGCTAATAGACCCAAAAATAACTCCTTATAATGATCTTACTGAAATATATTTCTGCATGAATAAATGGCTTTCTTTTCGCAATAATTCCTTTGGCCCAACTTAATTCAGCCTGGATATCATGTCAATTACATTAACTTATTTGTCAGGTCTGAGTAGGGGTGGTCCAGATAGTATCAATGTAGTAGTAATAGACTAGGAAATGAAGATCATTTGAATAAATGACATTAACATGCCTAAGCCTAATCAGACATAGCTGTACTGAAAATATTGCAGTGTTACTGCAATTAGACCAGTACATTACAATGTAACTGCCTCAAGAAACGATGCATTTTGAATTTGTGATGCTTAAAGGCCTTTTAATCTATAACTTTAAGCAAAAGAAAATAATGGAGTCTTGAAAGCGAGATCTTGAGCGTGAACAAACCCATATAAACATCAGTTATCCTAAAATCTCAATTTAGTACATCAACATATTTGCAAAGGCTAATGGGAATCACTTAAACAAGGAAGTGGTGGCAGCCAGGTTCCTCTAAAATGCCATGTGGTCACGGACAGTTCCTGTGGGGAACTTCAGTTACTGTTCTTCAGTTATCCTGCAACACTGAATACAGTCAAGTCAACACAGTTCTGCAATGTATTAACAAAAACAAAACTATTTTGTTATTCTTTCATTGTGTTCAAGTTCCTCTGTGTCTGTAAATAGAGCATGCAGAAAGGGTGTCATGTTAGTATGAGTACAGTTCAGAATAAAGTGGAAGAGCCAAATAAACATGTAAGGAATTCTGTAACACATCGGAAAGAAGTTGAAGATTAAATCAATGAGCAATTTCTTTTATCCGTGTTACTGGTCATTTTCCAACGAGGTGCAGAAAAGGGCATATGAAAGCCGAGGGTTTGCTTGGCACAAATGAAACATCATCTGCTGTTTGTCTCTGCTGTGTTAATATTGCCTTTCTAACACTAACAACAAATCCACTAATTCAAGCTGTCTCTCGTGTAGCTTGCTAGATCAGGGAGAAATGCCAGAAAGAAGGCCTGGGGCTGAAAATCCCTCAAACATCAGTCCAGCCACACATGAATGAACATCAGAAGCGCTTTACTCTTCACAGACATATGTCTGCCCTTTGTGGTAGAGCTATTTATGACAGGGTGCATAAATTACAGCCACAGCAAAGCACACTTTAAAATAAAAGAAAACAAGAGGAAAAAAAGTACCAATTAGTAAGCAAATGTACATTATTGTAGGCAGTTACCATCTCATCCACACGCATCTCCGCCTGTCTCGCTGACCTATCCTCCTGGATGAGAGATCATCATCTCCAGCTTAATCTGTCTAAAACCGAACTCCTGGTCATCCCTGTCCATGAGTCAATCTGCCACGACATCACCCTGAATATTGGCGATGTCACTGTTGCCCCGAACAACGTGGCTAGAAACCTAGGTGTCACATTAGACGACAGTCTATCTGTCTCCGATCACATTTCTTCCATAGCGAGATCATGTCGCTATGCATTATACAATATTAGAAAAATCAGACCGTACCTGACCCAATATGCTGCTCAATTGCTAATACAGGCATCAATCACCTCGCGGCTCGATTACTGTAACTCTCTCCTAGTCGGTCTACCTGCCTGTGCGATCAAACCATTGCAAATGGTCCAGAACGCGGCAGCGCGACTGATCTTCAACCAACCCAAAAGAACACATGTTACCCCACTCTTTAGAGATCTTCACTGGCTGCCAGTAGCTGCCAGAATTAAACACAAGGCTCTGACACTAGCCTACAAAGTAATTTCAGGTTCCGCCCCCGCCTACCTCAATGTTTTATTACAGGCTCACGTCCCGTCCAGGGCGCTACGCTCCGCTCACACAAATCGTCTATCGGTACCCTCACTTCTCACAAAGAGAGGTCACTCTAAGCTCTTCTCTGTGGTTGTCCCCAAATGGTGGAACGACCTACCAGTTGCAACTAGAACAGCAACATCCCTCCCTATCTTTAAAAAGCTTGTAAAAACCCTTCTCTTCCGAGATTGCTTCCCTCCCTAACAAAACTAATATAACTAACAAACACTAATCTAAACTCTCTCTCTCTCTATCCCTATGCAGAAGTACATATGTCTATTGTGTCTCTACTCTGTGTCCTCCTCTATTGCTTATGTCCCCCTTGATTGTAAGTCGCTTTGGATAAAAGCGTCTGCCAAATGCAATGTAATGTAATGTAATGTAATGTAAATGATGCTGAAAATTTTTTACAGGTGCCATTTATGAACTTCTATCCAAAAATAATTTGATTATAACA
>CM059284.1:26703021-26763021 GCA_030347295.1 Setipinna tenuifilis
GGTTTTGGAGGGTTCTATAGATGGTCTTTTATACTGTTTACATATGCTGAGAATATGAAACCATCTGTTGAAATAATGTGTCTACTTAGGGTTAGAAGTATAAAGTCTCTGTAGATGGACTACCTAAACAAAGTGTTACCAACTATTCCATAATTTATGGAAAAAAAGCATTTTACGCATTTCCTCACCATAAGTGACGCATCCAGTTTGACTTCATCTGCTGTAAACAACCCCACTCCCTCTGCTCCCTCCCCTCTCTCTCCTCCTCAGGAACCAGTGACCCCTATGTGAAGTTCAAGCTAACGGGAAAGGAGGTGTTTCGCAGCAAGACCATCCACAAGAACCTGAACCCTGTCTGGGATGAGAAGATCACCCTACTGGTGGACACCCTCAGAGAGCCTCTGTATGTCAAGGTAAACCACCAGGGGTCAGTAGAGAGTATGCCTTGCGGCTGGACTCCTCCAGAAGGGTTAATGAATGCATTGTCCTACACTAGTGTTTCGCAAAGTTTTTCGGACTGAGCATCACTTCCCCCCCTTAAAAAAAACCTCAAGGACCCCCCCCTCCCCCGTCATTCTGAGGCTAACAGGGTTAAGAAACAAAATAATATTTTAACACAACTGCTCACAGACCACTTGGGATGTCTTGCAGACTACACTTTCAGAAATACTGTCCTACACTAACAACTGGTATAACACTAAAGTGAGAGGTTAGGCACCTTAGACTGAAATCATTGCCATACTGTGCATACCTAACACTAACCCTAATCCTAACAATTACCCTAACCCCATGGTATTGTATAAGTACAGAGCCGGCCAAAAATATGGGACACATTTCAAACGCTTATATCTTGGATTGTAAAAATGGTACAGAGTACCAAATAGATTTGCTATAAAGCTGACATTCAGGAGTTTTTGATACATAGGTTAATTTTTCACCACTTTAGAACCTAATTCAAAATGTCTAAAATGTCAGGCTAGTCTTGGAAAACCTTTTTCTTTCTTTTTTTTTTTTTTTTTTTTACAAAAAACACAGCCAAGAACATTTCAAACTATAAGCTTATATTAAAAATTATTACAAGGTTTAAGCATTAAGCATTGTCAGTAGTGCTAGAAATTCCATTGCTGTTTTGCTAGTAATTCCATCTCCAAGCACCCCTTTAAGTTTCCCTAATAATGGTCCGAACTTTAAAACAAATTGTGCATGTAGTCAAAGAATACTTTACCCACCCTGCACATAATGTTACATATTGTTGCAAACTTTGTTACACTGTAGCTCATATTGTAGATACACTGCAACAAATAAAGTGTTACCGTACATTGAATATGTAAACTGAGTTTATGTTGTATGTAACATAATTATTGGACATATCTTAGCAGGTCTGTTTTATGTGTAGACATCCTAAGGTAGCTGTGATACAGATGATAATGGCAACCAATAGCACCACAAAGCATCTGAAAAAATATAGCATACTATATAAAAAGATCCTCAACTCATCTATATTTTCTTTCCCATACTATACCAACATGAAAGTAAGCAAATCATGAAATGAAATGAAATGTTGGTGTGCCAATCATTTCAGATGAAAAAGTAAAGACCTCTCAAATCCTTACCTAGCAGTTTCAGAGAAAATGTAGCGGTTTAGTTGCTTGTAGTGGCTTGGTTAAATCAATCATACTCACCCCAATTCAAAAGATTAGCCACACAAAGCCATCTACATTCAAGTTACCACTGTGATGTAACTAGGTCTGATACTGCAGTGACTTGAAACTTCTCAAACAATTCAAAAAAGGCCTCTAACATAATTTTAAGTGGAATGTCATGCATGTTAACCTAAATCACCTTATATGTTGAAAAAAAGTACTAGATGACACCATTGGAGAAATGCAATCACCCAACTGAAAACCTTACTGGATGTAGGCTTGTGATGTTTGAATGCCATATGTGTGTAAGTCTTCATGACTAGAGTCCTTCATGCTGCATATGTGTGAAGCCTTGCTCTTCAAGGCCAGAGTCTGCACTGTGCGCTGACTGTCCCCTTTGCTTTTACTGTAGGTCTTCGATTATGACTTCGGCCTACAGGATGACTTCATGGGCTCTGCTTACGTCTATCTGGAGTCCCTTGAGCATCAGAGGTGTCCACATCCCCCCATCTGTTTGTCAAGAGAGTCACTGTTAATCCTTTAGTTTAAAAGAGGAATCTTTGTCTCGAAAAAAAGGGAAACCAAAACATTTTCTTAGTGGTGTGTTGCCACCTAGTGTTTGATGTTGGTAGTGCACTAAACAAGCATTTTATCCTTGCATGCAGTGGTAATGGCAAAGCCTACATTATGTAATTGTAGCACTTAAAGCAATTACTTAACCATGTTAGAATGCTAACGTTTGTTTACTTACAGCTGAATATGCTGTGGCAGTGAGGCTTCTGCCAGTCTGTATGTGGTGTTAGCGTTCCCATTACAGTGTAAGCATGATTCCTCAGATCTCTGGATGTAACCCTTGACCTTGAAGACCCTCACTACCCTGACCATGACCTGGGCACTCTGGACCTGGCCATCACTGTGACCCCCAAAGGGGAAGGGGACGTCCGAGATCCTGTAAGTGCTGCTGGCCTTCTGTCATGTGATTATTACCTCTTCGCTTCCCTCTCTTAGCTGTCTCACTGTCTGTGATGAAATGAATCACTGTGACTGAAAGTTGGGAGAATCAGCCGACTACAAAAAATCATAAAACATTTCACAGTCCATCAAGCTAAGTGCCTCTGTTCATAATGAAAATTGATATGCTCACTACAGTTAGCATTATTCATTGTTCTATCAACAGTGTTTAGTGCTGACACTGGTACTGTAGTAGTGAAATCAGATTATTATTATTATTATTATTATTATTATTATTATTATTATGATTATTATTGTATAACCATGCATTCTAATGTGTCTGTCTACCCTATTCAATTTTTTCTTCCCCTGATTTCCAGGATGATTGCTGTTGGGCGAGCAGCCAGGATGTAAATGTATTCGTGTCATGTTATTTCTGTCATGTCTAATTTCTGTAAAAGACATTAATATAGGATGGCCAAAGTCAGTGGCAAGTTTGAAGTTAGTTGTTATACCATGAAGGTGCCTTGCGGATAGCACTGGTGCAGCACTCACTATGATCTTGAGTAAACTCAGTGCAGATTAGCCCAACACGTGCTGAGAATGAATTCATTTCGCTCTGAATTCCTCTCAGGCGATGTCCAATATGTTGTCTGGGCTGCAGAGGGGCTGGCAGATTTGACCACTCTGCTTCTCAGATGCCGAGATATAGCTGCTCGTATGGCAAGTTGTACAAATGCCATCGTGCTTTGGCTGCAGAAGTACGACAACGAAGAAGTAAACAAGTTTGCAGAAAGATCAAGTTAATCCCCCTCCCCCCTCCGAGGTCCTCCTCTCCTTGATTAGAAATAGATGTGTCTTCATTACAACCGGATGCAGCTATTTCTGCTTTGTTCATTTAATTGTACCACATTATGTGGAACATGAGCTCATGTGGGACTGCAGGGAGTCTGTTTGATCTGATATCTCAGTTACTTGGTTAGTTATCACCGAGCGCTGCTTTATTCAGGGGGATACGAACAAAGCAAAACTCTTTGCAGCTCCTCCAAGGCCCCCCCTGCTGAGCGGTGAGAGATGCACACGTTTCCTGGCACAGTCTCAAATTAAGGTTTACAGGCCCCCCCCCTCTAGCGCCCTCACCTGGACACTCCTAATATTGCTCGATTCCTTACCACTTGACCATTTCTCTTCATTCTGGAAAGGAATTCCCAGAGTTGTATAAAGTAGAAGTAGAAGGACTGTTTTGGATGTAATTACAACACAAGTAGTACGGTACTACGCAGTTGCAACTGCATAATACCATACTACCAGTGTTGTAATTACATCCAAAACAGTACTTCTACTTCTACTTTATACAACTCTGGGAATTACAGAATGTAGACATACATGTAACCAAACAAGCCTTAGTTAAATGACACAATGTTCTTTCTTTCTTTCTCTCTCTCTCTTTCCTTTTCCCTAAAGTAAGGCTAGGTAATGGAGAAGTATAATGTCAGTGAGACGGAGCTTTCTGCTGCTTTGCTGGGCACATCATTGCAGCTTGCACATAGAAGCCTCATCTCAGACAGCTGTTTTTTATGTGTTTGTTTGTGGATTTGTAACTAATACATAACTCACCATTGGTATGGGCTTCATATTAGAGCTGCTTTATCCACCTGGTGTTTGCCCTAAAGCCCCAATGCACAGCATACATAGTATCTGTATGGTGGCTGAGATACTGCAAATATTTATTCTGTGACTTTGGATTTGAAAGCCAACTCTTTCTTTCTGCCCCCCTCCCCCCGCTCTTTCTCACTCTCTTTGTCTCTCTCTTTGTCTCTCTCTTTGTTTCTCTCTCTCTCTCTCTCTCTCTCTCTCTCTCTCTCTCTCTCTCTCTCTCTCTCTCTCTCTCGCTCTTCTACTTTTCATGACTCTCAGGGTGTGTGTTTGCCAACACTTTCATGATAATATGTTTACTTTGCACAATACATCTATTGTGTGTGAGTGTGAGTGTGTGTGTGTGTGTGGGTGTGTGTATGTCACTGCTGTTGTTGCTGGCCTTGGCTGTTCGTTGGCCTTCCTTCCCTCCCCATCATCACAGCTCCCATGGAAGAGCTGGCTTTTTTACACTGGCTTTGTCTCATTTACAGACCATGCTTTTGAGACGGAGCTGGAAAAGGTCCAGTAAGGTAATCTACAGCATGTGTCCTTTGTGTCGTCTCTTCCCCACCTCAAAAAAAAAACAAAAAAAAACTGCAAAGCTGCATCCATGAGCTTCTCCTCGCTGCCTCTGCAGTGCTCTGCTCCAGTCGGAAGGCCCCTTTCCCGACACTCTTCGTCTGTCTGTGTGTGTCGTCAGGCGCCCTGACCAGTCCGCTCCAGCCAGCATCCTTTCTGTTCCATTTATTTTCTACATGCTGCAATATACAGACTACAAGTGTCTAAGGGGGATATGTCGCCCCCGTCTGGTGATGGGGGGCTATGACATATGCAAAGAGAAGACTCTGCAGAACCAAAATACTCTATTGATCCCCAGAGGGAACACTGACAATGTTACAGTCACTCTGCAAGAATGCAAGTAATCAAAAGAGGCTTAAAATAGAAAACAAGACCAAACAGCAAATAAAATGAGTGCAGCAGATGAAGATAAAAGGAAGATTAAAAAAAGATAAATGAGAAAGATATTTTTTTAACTGATTGTGGTCAAGTCATGGTACAAAGATAAACACATAGGTGCTACATCACAATCACATGCAATGTTTGTACTATTTTAAACTCTAATCCTGATTACAAATCATGAAGTTGCACTGGTGTGTCATCTTCACAGATTGTTCTCTTTGGCAAAAACTCACAAGTGTCTGTTGAGAAGATCCATGTATATTGCAGCTGTCATGTGAGAAAATAAAACAGCCTTCACTGTCATCTTTTAAGCTGGTCTCGCTGCTCGAGGGTGAACTGACCCTCAGCCTTTGGCTGTGGCCAGAAGGCAGATGGACCAGCGTCATCCCTTTTTTGTTTCCCCCATCATTTTGTTTTACATCAAGAGGGAGAAGAAAATGAGGCTTGATTACAAGAATCATTATGGATATGTGCTTTTGGGAACAGGTCCATTTGGACTTAAGTGCCCTGAGCAAGGAGCTGGGACACAAAGAGTATCCACTCTCTTTTCTCTCTCCCACTCCTCGCTTCTCCTTGTCTCCAGTTTCTCATTACTCTTCAAGCTGAGTTTTGATGTTTCATTATCAGTTGTTTCTTTAGACTTGTTTTGCCTCATTGATTTAGTTTGGTTTGTCAGAATTGTTTTGAATTATTTATTCATTTATTTTTGTACGTCATCAGAACTTGTGGCATGCTAGTCAGAGGTCAGTTGAGTTCTACTGGTCCATGCATGTTGTCGTTGTGCATAGTTGTCTTGGTGTACAGGGCCATAGTTGTCTTAGTACAGGGCAGCTCTCCTCAGACATGGTGGTAGGCTTGGAATGCCATTGAATGCAGGGAATATCTTACATGTTTAGGAGTCTGCCCCAAAGACATTTACAAACAAGCCTGTTTGAGTCTGTGTGTGTGTGTGTGTGAGTGTGTGTGTGTGTGTGTGTGTGTGTGTGTGTGTACCCAAGTGGAATTCTCTATCTGAAATGAGAAGTTGTGTCCCTGTCTGAAACACATGTGAGAAAATATCACTTGTGTGACAAATCACTGGTAGGATGAGCATCTTTTGTGGGCACTGCTGTGGTAGTGTAGAGGTCAGGTCACACCCTACTATGTTTCTGGGCTACAGCTTTGTCCCACTCTTCCTTTTGGCACATATTATGAGCGAAACATGAAAGTGCATGAAAAAACATGACAGTTAAATATAGGCGAAATTTACCCACAATGCCCCACTGCATCAAAGGGTTAAGTGTGCACATGGAAGATCTCGTACCCACCTCCCTCCTCCCTCTGTGGGCCCAGCCTTTGATGCTGCTAACTGGGCCAGAGCAGGGTGGGAGTCAGTCAGGGTGGGAATAAGCTGCTCTGCTAGCTAACTCCATCTACATCGGTGCCAGGTCCTGGGCTCCCCCCCCCCCCCCCCTCAGCCAATGTCTATTTATATTTATTCATCTTTAATGAAAGCAGATCTGGTAAATACTGAGCCCCATAGAAATGCAGCCAGCCATGCCAAACAGGAGGGGGATTGTGGACTACCTCCTGTTGTGTTAAAATATTCAACACTATTCAACAAATGGGGGGGGGGGGGGGGGCAAAACTTTGACCTGATAAAATGTTATGGTTATATCATGGACCGATTATATTTTAAATAGGCATTGTGGCAAAGTAATTGTACAATGAAGTAAAATGCACTAACTTTCGATCGACTTAAAAAACGTTGGGTCAGAAGTATAGTTATACAGATTAGTAATCTGCTTTTACACATAAACAATATTATATTTGTTTTCTGTCCATTGGATGAAGTGTAACAGCACTATTGGTAAAATGTGTTGGTTACAAAGAGCAAGAACATTTTAATACTTTTATTTACTTGGGTCAGCATGGGTTCAAATTAGATTGTCCACCATGCTGTACCACAGAATAGATAGGTAAATACTGTAGCTATTTTACGCAGATACATTTGTTTTCTTGTAGGGTTGTAGTTTGCGTGCTTCTTGTTCTATAAAGTATTCAACATGTTCCCTTCCTGACGTCATGGTTGAAGCCCTTATCAAAGCGCTAATTGATGAGCTGATCTGATGAATCGGAAACAGTGTGCGCCTGGGAGCACACACGCGTGTCATCTTGCTTGCGGTGCTCGCACAAGAGGCTCCTCTATTTCAACACTGGCTGCGCATAACAGCCGCGGCCCTTCAACTCAGGTGGCTATTTGCATGGAGATCTCTCAGCCTCGCGCTCGTCATCCTGCCCAGGGCCTAGTTTTTGGCAGAGAGGCCTCCCTCTCATTGGCCCCGTCCAGATACAGCACCAGGCCTGGGCGTAATGAGCAATCTGTCGTGGTGAAACAATTACGAGCCCTTTCAATTAGCCTAGCCCTGGAGAAGCGGCGTCACGTGGACCGGCTGCATTAGCATACTGTGCTTCTGCGAGCTAGCGCCGCGCTGCTGCTCATGCTGCTGCACGCATGTTGGAGCGTGCCAGTGTGTGTGTGTGTGTGTGTGTGTGTGTGTGTGTGTGTGTGTGTGTGTGTGTGTGTATGTGTATGTGTGTGTGTGTGTCTGTGTGTGTGTCTGTATGTGTGTGTGTGTGTGTGTGTGTGTGTGTGTGTGTGTGTGTGTGTGTCTGTATGTGTGTGTGTGTGTGTGTGTGTGTGTGTATGTGTGTGTGTGTGTGTGTGTGTGTGTCTGTATGTGTGTGTATGTGTGTGTGTGTGTGTGTGTGTGTGCGCGCCTGCTTTCTTGCCTGCCTGCTCGCGCCACAGTCAGCCACTTAGCATTAATATCTGGAGAGAAAGAATTAGAAAGGCTCGCCTCGAGATCAAAGCCGCTTGTTTTGAGCACGAGGGTTTCTCAAAGTTTAATGAAATGCGCGCACAACAAAAGCCATCCTAATGAGTTTCCAAATCGAGCACAAGAAACAAAGATATCTTATATAAATTTGTTTGTTTGACAAATAACACAGATGTCTTACTTTGCCTGGGAACCATGGCCGTGTTCTTCTACATTGTTCTCTGAGACATGGCTTCAGTTTATAAGACGTGAATGCAACCCACCGGCAGTTTAGATTAGATACAGTCTATTCAAGTTCTATTTGTGGATACTTTGGCTGCGGAAATGTACTCCGTGACAATTATGCTTCGGGTCCTCTTTGAGGAGTGTCCAAACCAGGATTCGTCAGGATTGCAGTAATTCCTTGCAGTGATCGGTGCTGTTTGTGTGTTGAGTGTGTGTTGAGGTTGTGTGTGTATCTGCTCTCCTTGCCTCTTTTTGTCTCATTCTGTGTATGTGTTTGTTACTTCATTGTGGTAAGAAAAAACCAGGACAATTTCAGACAATCAAACTTCAAAAAGCTAATAAAGCTCTGTGTGTGTGTGTGTTTGTGTGTGTGTCTGTGTGCGTGTGTTTGTGTGTGTGTGTGTGTGTGTGTGTGTATGTGTGTGTGTCTTTGTATGTGTGTCCATCTGTGTGTGTGTGTATGTGTGTGTGTACGTGTGTGTGTGTGCATCTGTGTGTGTCTTTGTATGTGTGTCCATCTCTGTGTGTATGTGTTGACATGGACATGCACAATCAATCAATATGGTTGCATGTGTCCATGCAAGCATCGTTGTATGCATATTTGTGTGTGTTTTTGTGTGTGCGTGTGCATGTGTATGTATGTGCGCGTATGTGTGTATGCGTGTGTGTGTGTGTGCATGTGTATGTATGTGCGTGTATGTGTGTATGCGTGTGTGTGTGTATGTGTGTGTGCATGTGTATGTATGTGCGTGTATGTGTGTATGCGTGTGTGTGTGTGCATGTGCATGTGTATGTATGTGCGTGTGTATGTATGTGTGTGCGTGTGTGTGTGTGTGTGCATGTGTGTGTATGTGCTCACAGCACCAACAAAGCCTGCGGCTCTCTGACGTGCACCGGAAGGCTCAGCTGTGGAGGGGTATCGTGAGCATCAGTCTGATCGAGGCCCGAGGCCTCCAGCCTATGGACAGCAATGGCTTCAGCGACCCCTACGTCAAGTTCAGGATGGGCCATCAGAAGTACAAGAGCAAGGTACTGCACTTCTGAAAACACTATGCTTTCATGGTCCAAAGGTCCAAGGTGTTTTTATTGTCCTATTGCAAGAGGCAATTTGTTATGCAGACCAGCAGAAGAAATACACATACATCCACAATAATGTGACACAGTAATCACAAATATGGAATCACAGTTAAAGACAAAAACAAAGTGCACATGAAACAACATAAAAACATAACATAAAACAGCATAAAAGCGTCACCACTATTATACCTACAACATGTTTGACTGGGCAGTATGAGAACGCTGAAGGCATTTTTCTCAGTTTCAGTGTTCAGTAGTTACTGCACTTTGCCTTTGTAGAGCAGCATTGTCCAAAGAAATAGTTTGCCCTTGCTCTGCATTAAAGGAGATTTGATATTTAGGTCAGCAATGAGATGAAACTTATTGCTTATGTACTATACCTCAATAATAATATTGTAATTGGAGCAATGGCTTGTATACAAAAAAATGTATAGTCAGTCAGCAACTTACATGTACTGTATGTCCATCCTGCTCATTTCTCTTCAGACGATACCCAAAACCCTGAACCCGCAGTGGCGGGAGCAGTTTGACTTTCATCTGTATGAGGAGCATGGCGGCTTCATCGACATCACCGTGTGGGACAAAGACACGGGGAAGAGGGATGACTTCATGGGCAGGTGGGACACACTCACACACACACACAAGTCCCCAAGACAGCGTTTGGGAGGGTAGCATGTTGAAGAAGTTTTAAAATGTAAAATCTGATTTATACTGTAAATCTGTATGAATCAGTTATTGATTATTACACAAGGATACACTCTCTCTCTCTCTCACACACACACACACACAACCTATTGCTATGAAAAAAAAGCAATCAACGTAATCAACCATAAGTGACCATTTTCATTAAGCTTGTTTATATCTGAATGCTACTAAGGGACTTTACCTTAGTAAAGAACAAACCCCCTGCACCACCAAGATACAACAAATGCTTTACCTGTATTCACGCAAGAGCCAGCATCAGCAGGGCATTGCATTGCTGTGACATTGCATTGTAAAAACACTACGCCACTCCATTATTGCATTCAATTACTCCGATGCCATTGGACTGCAAGAAATGCTGTTTTGTTTGTGACCTTGCCAAACTGTAAAGCACTTTGAGCTGCATCTTGTATGTATGAACTGTGCTATACAAGTAAAGGTTATTATTATTATTATTAGTAAAGTGGTGGTACTCCTTGGGTCACAGTGGCTCCTTGTGGAGATGGAACCCAGACAGGCTGACTGCAGTGTCAGCATGTGCTTGGAGTTTGCCAGGTTTTATACTTTTGGGATGCCTATTAGGATTTTACTCCAAGAGCACCTTAAAACTGAACTGGGGTTTACTTCCACACAATTTGAGCACTTGGCTTTTCTCCTTTTCTTTGACTCTAGAAACTCTTTGGGGTTTCATACCAGAATTAGCATGTTGGGTTTTGTTTTAGTAGAGTTTTCTTTTCTGGGAAATGTTGTGTGCATTCACACGGGCCAGTTTTGAACTCCTTGCGGTACTTTAGTGACACCAGCATGGGGAAGGAAATGAGAGGTAGAAAATAGTTCAGGGAAACGTGTGTGTACAGACGCGTGCACCCGTGTGTGTGTGGGTGTGAGTGTGTGTATAATATTAGCCAGAGAGAAAAAGAAAAATAAAGTTGGAGAGGGCCACAACTGGAGACCATTAAATTGCGACACAGCAAGTGTAATGACTTGGGGAGGGGGGTGAGGGGGGCGGTGAGTGATCAGGAGTTATCTAATCACGCACACGCACACACATACACATGCACACACACACACACACACACGCACATACATGCACACACACACTCACACACACACACACATGCATGCACACACACACACACACACACACACACATACACACACACACACACACACACACACACACACACACACAAAAGTCAAACACACACTCGTGTTCACTCACTCAGTCTTGTCTGCCCTGCCCTGAGTCACCACATTGCTCTCTGGAGGAGCATGCAGGCCCCAGGCTGGTATAATTGGCTGTTTCCCCTTCCTCTTAAATGCCCATCTGTTTGATTGCGCCCCCCACCCCAGCCCAGCCCACCCCACCCCACCCCACCCTACCCTGCCTCCCCTGGCACCCTGGCCCCTGCCGCTGCCCACATTAACTCCCCATTCAGGATCAATGGCGGCCTTCATTAGAGGCGTGGGGAGCGGGGTGGGGGCCCCGTCTCGCATGCTGAGCTCTGGCTTGGCCCGGCAGGCCGCCATGCTGCCGCTGCTGCGTCGGAGCGATGATCTCGTCTGCTCTCCGCACGGACGTGACAAGATGTCACGTCAAGGAAATGAATGTGGCCTATCATTTGTCCCTGTGTCCCTGATTGCCCTCTTTCTCTCTCTCTCTCTCTCTCTCTCTCTGACTCTCTCACTCTCTCTCACTCTCTATCTCTTTCTTGCCTCTTTCATCATTTAGGCAATTTGTTCTTTTTCGAAATTTTACTTCATAACCTTGACTTTTTTAGTGTTGTGTCATGGGACCACAGTGGTGAATTCTTAGCTGTTATGATTTTTATCATGTGTGTGGGTGGGGTCTTGTGTGTTTGTATGTACTGTTTATTCATTTGTGTGTGTGTGTGTGTGTGTGTGTGTGTGTGTGTGTGTGTGTGTTCTGCTTACATGTATATTTACATGTGTGTGTGCGGTGAGTGTTTGTATTTGTGTGTGTATTGTGTGAAAGTGTGTGAAAACACATGTCTGTATGTATGGTGTGCTTGTGTGTGTGTATGTGTGTGTCTGTCTATGTGTGTGTGTGTGTCTGTCTGTCTATTGGGCACATGCATGTGTGTGTTCTACTTTCATGTGTGTATACATGACGGTGTGTGTGTGTGTGTGTGTGTGTGTGCCAGGTGTCAGATTGACCTGTGTCAGCTGACTCGTGAGCACACCCACCGGCTGGACCTGCCTCTGGAGGAGGGCGAGGGCATGCTGGTGCTGCTGGTCACGCTCACCGCCTCGGCAGCCGTCTCCATCTCCGACCTGTCAATCAACATCCTGGACGACCCCCACGAACGCCACCAGATCATGCAGAGATACGTAAGTGCCCAAGACACCTTTTGGGAGGGTAGCATGTTAGGAAGGAATCTATCTGTCTATGTATCTATGTATCCATCTATGTATCTATCTATCAGTTAGTCAGTCAGTCACCGCATTAGAACATTAGGGCCGTACACACACACAGACACAGACACAGACACACACACACACACACACACACACACACACACACACACTCAAGCTCTCTATCTCTCTCTCTCTCTCTCTCTCACACACACACACACACACACACACACACACACACACACACACACACACACACACACACACACACACACTCAAGCTCTCTATCTCTCTCTCTCTCTCTCTCTCTCTTTCACACACTCACACACACACACACACACACACACACACACACACACACACACACACACACACACACACACACACACACACACACACACACACACACACTATAAGCATCGCCATAAACACATGTGGGAGCTTGGCCGGCTGGTCTCCATGGATGTAATGTCTTGTTTAGTGTTTGGGCCATGTTGTTGCAGCAGTAGTATGTGGTGCTGAAGTGTTTTGTGAGCTGGTCCAGTGATGATGTGTGGGATACATGTGGGGGAGGTTTGGTATTCATTATATTTAGTTTGGATGTCTTAATAAGTGTAAGTTTTATTGAAACTGCTAAATGTTTGGGTGGGTGATACACTGTAGTGTGTGTACTGGTTGGTGATGTGTTCTTGTGAGGCACATTATTTACAAAAATAAGACAGTCAGCATTGCATAACATAACAAGTTTTCCAGACCTTACATTATTACAAGGGCCAATACTTTAACAGATTATGGAACTGAAGCTGTATTTTGTGTGTAAGATGAAGTGTATGTGTGTGTTTGAGGGTGTGTAATAGTGTGTGTGTGTGTGTGTATGGGGGTGTGTGTGTGTGTGTGTGTGTGTGAGAGAGAGAGAGAGAGAGAGAGAGAGAGAGAGAGAGAGAGAGAGAGAACGAGAGACTATATGAGGGAGTGCAAAAATGTGTGTGTGTGCGTGCATGCCTGCGTGTGTGCGTGTGTGTACGAGTGTGTGTGTGTGTGTGTGTGTGTGTGTGTGTGTGTGTGTGTGTGTGTGTGTGTGTGTGTGTGTGAAATTGAGTGTCTGGCAGCCTCTCTGTGGTGTGACCTCCCTTTCCAAAGCAGCTGAACCTCTGAGGCCCAGAGATGGGTTTAGCAGCCCAGTCAGGAGAGAGGAGGTGAGGAGAGGAGAGGAGAGGAGAGAAAGAACAGAAGAGTTAGGAAAGGGGAAGAGGGGAGGGAAGAGAAGCCATGGAGACAGGAGAGAAGTAGGAGTATGAGGAGGAGGAGGAGGAGGAAAAGAAGAGATGATGACATGACACAAGAGGAGACCAGATAGACGAGAGGAGGAGCGGAGATGAGGGGAAAGAACAGAAGAACGAGGGAAGGTGGAGCTGATGGGCCTGAAGCAAAAAAACCAAACAAAAAAAAAGAAAAAGAAAGACGAAAAAAAAAAGAATGTTGAGGTGGAATAGGAGCAGAAGCAAAGGGGGGGGGTGTATGGTTTTATTAGACCTTGACAGGCACTGAATGCGTCCCTTAGCTGCTGGGCCTGAAAGGAGCCCCCCCACCCCCCTGCCCCCCTGCCCCCCGCCCTCCTTACCCACCCCACCCCACCCCACCCCTCCTCTCCTTTGGCCCACCGTGGCCCCGGAGCACCTCCGTGCCACACAAAAGGGGCCCAGGCCCTTTGTGCTTGGCCCCTGTTAACCCTCGCCTGTCTGTCAGCGGCAGCTCACTCTCTCTCTCTCACACACACACACACACACACACACACACAGGCGCTCCTCTGTGCATGCCACTGGCAGAGGAGAGAGAGAGAGACGGACGGACGGACGCTCAACGGCCCTAAACAAATGGTTCCCATCCCTCCCTGGGTCCGCTTTCATGCCACCGTCCGTGCGTCGCACAATGAAGTAAGCTGTCCTTGCTGTCCTCGCTGTCCTCAGTGTCGGGGTGCGTTTCTACGAAAGTTAGCTCAGTCGTTGCTCAGCGATGGTCGTAGTGGTACGATGCTTAAACCATGTAGCTCGAACAGTATTGTTGCTGACATAGAGACACATGTTCTTGGTGGAGACACATTATTGCAACTGTATGTTTGTGTGTTTGTATGTGGTCATTACAGTGCCAATCCGTGAAGTTAAGTAAAGTATTCTTACAGTGGTTAGCAGTAGTAGTAGTTGCAGTGAAGTACATTATGTTCTTACTTTCTTGCATAGGCTCTGTTTTAGCAGCGTCCGTACTGTACGTCATTGGTCAGTGTCATGATTATACTCGGTCACGGGATGATGGGCCTGTCAGTGGCTCTGCTTTCTGTCTTCTGCGAGCATGTGGTGTGTGTATGTATGCTCGTGGGTTCATGTTGACTGTGCATGTGTGTGATCATATGCATGTGCATGTGTGTGTGTGTGTGTGTGTATGTGTATGTGAGTGTTTGAGTGTTTGAGTGTTCGTGTGTGTGTGTGTGTGTGTGTGTACGTGTGCAAATTTTGCTCTAATTTAAGTTAAAAGTCATGCTGGGAGATCTGTTTGATCTCTCATTGGAGCACCAGCAGAAAGCACTCCACAGGCCAAACATTGGACGTGTGACCTACATAGTGGAGCACAGCGCTTCATTGGCTCCCTCTTCTCTCTCTTGCTCTTTCTCTTTCTCTTGCTCTCTCTCTCTCTCTCTTTCTCCTTCTCTTTCTCTCTCTCTGTCTCTCTGTCTCTGTCTCTCTTTCTCCCCCCTCTCCATCTCCATCCCTCTCTCTCTCTCTCTCTCTTTTTCTCTCTCTCTCTGTCTCTCTCTCTCTCTCTCCCTTTCTCCCCCCTCTCCATCTCCATCCCTCTCTCTCTCTCTTTTTCTCTCTCTCTTTGTCTCTGTCTCTGTCTCTCTTTCTCTCTCTCTCTCCCCTCCTTCATCTCCATCCCACCCTCTCTCTCTCTCTCGTTCGTTTTTGGATTGCAATGCAGCGATGCAATGATTTCAAAAGGGGGAGCTCTTGGACCGACTCTGACAGCAGGTAGCACAGCATCTCTCTCTCCATACTCTGCGTCGGCCACTCAGCGTGAAGGGGGGGAGTTGGTGGGGGTGCGGGGGTGGGTGCAGAGGAGAGGAGCATGTGTGTAGGCCAAGGCAGTGAGCGGGTGGGGTGGTGGTGGTGGTGGTGGTGGTGATGGCGGCGGGGGGTGGGGGGTGGTTGGGGTGTAAAATGAAAAGAAAAGCTATTTCACCTTGCCGAGTGTCATCCTGTTTTTTTTAACTATTTGTAAAAGATAGACATTTTGCTCCTTCATTCCCCCTCTATCTCACTTCCTTTCTTGCCCTCCTTCTCATCTCTCCTTCTCTTGCTTTCTCTCTCTTTCTCTCTCTCTTTATCTTTTGAGCTCTTTCTCTTGCTGCCGCTCTTTCTCATTCTGTCTCTTTGTCTCTCCCTCTCTGTCCGTCCTTCTCTCTCTTTCTCTCTCTCTCTCTCTCTCTCCCTCCCTCTCTCTTTACTTCTCTGCCTTGGTGTGTTCGTTAGTGCCCAGCCTGTCTTCAGATGAAGGGACAGATAGGCCCTGTGATGCCTGAGGGGACGGCAGATTTAAAGGAGAGAAGTGTCGTTTTTTTTTCGTTCTTTCTTTCTCGTGGCTATTTGCATATTCCGTTTTTATTTCCCTCAGTCTGCCCGACACTCCTTTTCAGCGAGGTGAATTTAATAAAGATGTACCTTATCACGGCCGACAGATAACATGAAGTACTGGTGTTAATTCCGCACAATGCTCTTTTAAACAGATTAGCTAAGCCAAGGTATTGGTCTGTGTGTGTGTGTGTGTGTGTGTGTGTGTGTGTGTGTGTGTGTGTGTGTGTGTGTGTGTGTGTGTGTAGCCGGTGTGGTGCCTCTGAGAGTGTGTATCTGGGGCCTTTATCGGCGTGCAATCAGCTGTCTTAAGATAGCTGCACAAAGCGGACGACGCGTGCACAGTTGCTCGCGCGTCACTGGCCATTGTTGCTGCCTCCGCCTCGCCTTTCTCCCTGTCATCCCTCGCAACCACCACCACCCAGGCAAACAAATAAAGCATTTAAACTGGGTGCAGTGGGGTGGAGGCTATGGTGTGTGTGTGTGTGTGTGTGTGTGTGTGTGTGTGTAAGAGAGGGAGAGAGAGAGAAATAGAAAGACAGAGAGAGAAAGAAAGTCTGTGTGTGTGTGTGTGTGTGGGTGTGGGTGTGTGTGTGTGTGTAAAAGAGAGAGAGAAATAGAGAGACAGAGAAACTGTGTGTGTGTGTGTGTGTGTGTGTGTGTGTGTGTGTGTGTGTGTGTGTGTGTGTGTGTGTGTGTGTGTGTAGTGGGGGTGTGTGGGGGGGTGATAGCACCAAAGTGTTGTCATCATCATCAGGAGATGCTTTTGAAGGCCAGATGCTCCCCTCTTAAAGCGTAGATGCTGTCGTGAAGAGAAGGGGTGTGTGTGTGTGTGTGTGTGTGTGTGTGTGTGTGTTTGTGTGTGTGTGTGTGTGTGTGTGTGTGTGTATGTGTGTGTGTGTATGTGTGTGTGTGTGTGTATGTGTGTGTGTGTATGTGTGTGTGTGTGTGTGTGTGTGTGTATGTGTCTGTGTGTGTGTGTGTGTGTGTGTGTGTGTGTGTGTGTGTGTGTGTGTGTGTACGGCCCTAATGTCCTAATGCGGGGCCTCTCCCTGCTCTCAGTGCTCATCATTAAAGAGGCGAGGCGAGGCGAGGCCCCAATCAGAGGGCTCTCAGCTGACTTGGAGCCGGGGAGGCTGGGACGGCAGCACCCAGAGCCGCTGCGTTAATGACATCAAATGAGGATGAGGACGCTCCGCTGCAGAAGATTGGGGGGGGTGACCAGGGTGGAGGGTGGTGGGGGGGTCACCTCATGTCAGCCGTTTTCAGTGAAGGAGCTCTCCATCACAAACAGTGATAATTCAAGTCTGACTCTCTCTCTCTCTCTCTGGATGTGGGCTGTATTGCGGTCTGTTTGTTGCATAGTTCCAATGTGAGCGCACAGCGAACAAATTGACAGCTGGTGTCTCTAGTCGCTCAGTTTCGTCGTTTCGTTTTTTTGGGGGTCGGTCGGTCGGTCGGTCGGTCGGTCCTGCTCGGCTGTCGTTCTCGTTCTCGTGGCTTGGCGCCGGCCCACTGCGCATGTCTGAGCTTTTTTTGTGGTCTCCATTTTGTGTGCTTCGCTCCTAAGGGTTCTGTTTTGTCTGCTCTGCTCTTAGATGCCAGCCATGGAGAGCTTAGCAGGCTCCACGTGTTTCTTCACAGCCACAGACACCCACAAGCATTTTCTTGGGCTGCCTTTCTAACCATTCATTGGTTTGAGTGTGTGTGTGTGTGTGTGTGTGTGTGTGTGTGTGTGTGTGTGTGTGTGTGTGTATATGGGTGTTTTTTGGGCTGCCTTTCTAGCCATTGATTTGTTTGTGTGTGTGTGTTTGTCTATGTATATGTGTGTTTTTTTTGGGCTGCCTTTCTAGCGATTCATTTGTTTGAGTGTGTCTGTGTGTGTGTGTTGTTTGTATGTTTTGTATGTGTGTGTGTGTGTGTGTTTGTATATGTATATATATATATGTGTGTGTGTATGTTTGTGTGTGTGTGTCGTCAGTTTGGGGCTTTCCTAAGGAGAACATGGCTGGTCTGGTCTGGTCTGGTCTGTTGTTGTTGTAGGCATCGGGGGCCGATGGTGGTGGATGGGATGGGATGGGATGCGTTGGGTTGGGATGGGATAGGGGTCATGCATACTAATGTGTGATGGGGCCGGTTGCGAGGGCTGCGGTGTGTAATGGACGTTAATGGGCGCCGGGCCCCAGAGGTGACCTCCGCAAGAAGTGGTGCCACCCAATTCTGCACTCGCACTCTCGTCACTCCACTCGTCGTCAGGGACAGAGGACAAGCGTGAGGAGAGGAGAGGAGAGCGGGGGATAGAGAGAAAGAGAGAGAGAGAGAGAGAGGGAAGTGGTGGGGTGAGTGGAAGGAGAGAGCTAAAAGAAAGTGAGCAAAAAAGAGGTGAGCAGAGCAGAGGAGAGAAACACAACAGGGCAAATGTATGTGTGTGTGTGTGTGTGTGTGTGTGTGTGTGTGTGTGTGTGTGTGTGTGTGTGTGTGTGTGTGTGTAGGGAGGGGGAATGTTAGCATTCCATTTTTATTATGACATTTCACAGTCATCCGATTTAATGTCCCCTGACCGGGTTGTCCGGCAGGAGGCGGGTGTGTGTGTGTATGGGTAGGGGTGTATGGGGTGGGGGCTAGGAGCGTTATTTGGAGCATTGATAAAAGGTGAGCGCCTGGCGCGCTGACAGCGAGTGGCGCGGCTAGAGCGCGGTGACATTCATTTTCTCCCAGAACAGAGATGGAATAAGACGTCACCCTGACAAGCTGTCAATCAGCCTGGCTGCTCCAGCATCCACCCCCACCCCCACCCCCACCCACGCCTCTCCTCCATCACAATCCTGCCCCCCTCCCCAGCACTGGAGGGGGTCGTGGCGAGGCCTCCAGTAATATGGGGCTGCAGGGGTTGGTTGGTTGGTTGGTTGGTGGAGTGGTGGTAGGGGGTAGGGTGGTGCTGGTGGTGGTGATGGTGGTGGGGGTGATTCTGGACCCCCAGCCTGCCTTGTGTGCTTGTGTGTGTTTGTGTGTCTCTGTGTGTGTGTGTGTGTGTTTGTGTGTGTGTGTTTGTGTGTGTGTGTCACTGGGCCCATATAGCCCAAAGGGGGGGTGTGAGAGGGTGGGAAAAAATATATATATTCTTCCAGCCTTCCAGCCTTTCATTAAAAAAATAAAGAGGCCTCATCTCTCGCGCTTTTCAATCTCACCGCCTGTCTATTGAGCCTGCTGAAAAAAGGCAGCCCGGCCCAAATCAGAAAATTCCTCTGCTATGGAAATGTTTCACACAGAGATTTTCCCTTTTTTTTTGAAGCTTCCACCCCAACCCCAACCCCACCCTTTACCCCCCTCCCTCTATAATCATAAATAACAAGCCCTAGTACTGTATCTACAGAGAAATCATGTATTAAAATCTTGTGGAATTTTTTTTTCTCCCTCCCTCCCTCCCTCACTCACTCACTTGCTCACTTTCATTTGTTCCCGCTTTTCCCTCCATCTTCCATGGCAAGTTTTCTTCTCTTTGACAATAATATCGGCTGTAACAGGCAAAAGGCTGACTGAGTTTATAATGAATTAAGTCTGTGGCCTGTCCCTGACTCCAAAAAATTCAAATTATAATTATTCCTCTGGGGCTCGGGCTGGGGCTGGTGGTGCCGTGGACGAAGGAGGTTTTGCAGCCAGTAAGAAAAATAAATTGAACTGTAGTGCGATTTCTGTGCTTTGGAAAAAAAGGCATACCATCACAGTTCACCACGCTTGTCTTTTGTGTGTTTCTTTCTTTCTCTCTCTTTCCCCCTTCTCTCTCTCTCCCTCCTCCCCTCTGCCCCCATCCCTCTCTCTTTTTCTGTGTGTGTGTGAGTGTGTGTGTGAGGACCTGTGCTGTTCCATAGGCACTCACCAGTTATTAGTATGTAGGACATGCCTTGGTGAGTGGGGTGATTTCAGATATGTTTCTGGTTGTGGTGGTTTTCATGGAGACGTGCAGTGTTTTGCTGACGGGTGGCACAACCTGAATGGCTTTTAAATTGAGTGCTCACAAGGGCTCTGTGAGGAGCATACTCCAGATGTTAACGCATGTGGAAATGTTTGTATATGTGTGTGTGTGTGTGTGTGTGTGTGTGTGTGTGTGTGTGTTTGTGTACCAGTACTTGTGTGTGTCTGTGTGTGTGCACGTGTGGACTCTCAGCTAGCTTGTGAATACCTGTGCTTCACTAAAAGTACTCTCTGAATTGATCTATTTAGAGATATGTAAATACCACATCTTTTTCTGAAGAGCAAGGCCGTGATTTTCATACTGAAGCAAAGTGGAATTCCTCCTTGAATGTAGAGGGGTGTGTGTGTGTGTGCGTGTGAGTGTGTGTGTGTGTGTGTCTGTGTGTGCGCCTGTGCGTGCGCATGTACGTGCGCATGTACGCCTGTTTGTGTGTCCTTTTATGTATTGGCTGATATTACCAATAATGTTTGAAGTCTTTGTGCTGTTGTCAAGATGTGAAAAAAGCAATAAGCAAAAACAAAACACGTAAAACAAGTATGCGGTCACACTTGCTTTCACAATCTCATTTTCTCTGTCTCTTACTGTCTCTCTCTCTCTCTCTCTCTTTCTCTATCTCTCTCTCTCTCTCTCTCTCTCTCTCTCTCTCTCACACACACACACACACACACACAAACACACACATACACACACATACACACACATACACAAATACACACACACACAGATTTCCCTTAAGGTTGGTAGAAGGAAGACCAGAAAAGGGGGTAACATAACATATAAAAGTCTATAGTGTGAGTCAAGTGGGCAAGTGAAAAGCTTCATTTGCTCAGCAAATGTCTTTACTAAAGAGGAGGTCCAAGAAGCTCTTTCCTAGCTTGTTTGTTAATTGTATTAACTAGGGTGTTATGCATTAAACAGTCATGAATGCTTTATGTGCAGTTTATGACAGCTGCTGAATGTGTTATGAACTCACCTGTCAAGTAAAATGTTACCAAAGTGGAAGTTGCTTTAGGTTACTTTGTAGAAATGGGTAATAATAGGTAGGGTTAAGCGTTGCACATGTTTCAACTAGAAAAACAATTGGAGAGCTCAGACCACCAGTTTAACTGCACCCCCAAATCACCTTGATGCAGAATACTGACATATTGTAAAAAATGTCACAATAATATCTTTTGCTAACAAATAAATAGACGGACAGATAAACACAGGCAAAAACATATCTGTCTTGGTGGAGGTACTGAAGTTGTTTTTAAAAAAAAAAGCTACCTGCATCATAGGAAGCATAGATATATAAAACATATAAAGAGTTACGTGAGTAATGAAAGCCAGCTTGGCATCTGTGTGGTAAGTGTGTTGGTAAATCTTCCTCGCCACGATTCATGTGAATATGGTACCATTTGTTAGGTCTGAGGTTCTGCAGTTGTGGGTTCGAGTCTGGACCACTGCAGGGCTGAACCACACAGTCAAACTCAACTTAGGCTACAATTTGAGCATTTTCCTTGTGGTGGCTCATTGGAGTTTTTTCTTTGACCCCCTCCTTCACACAGAGTCTGCTCAAGTCCTTCCACAACATCAAGGACGTGGGGGTGGTCCAGGTGAAGGTGATCCGTGCCGAGGGACTCATGGCCGCTGACGTCACTGGTAAGTAAAGGACACCTGGGACAAGTTGATGTCCCCTGTCCCCTACACCCAGTCCAAAGGGACGCCTGTGACTTCACCCTGATTGGCCAGCCACATCACCATTTCTCCTTTTTTAATAAGGAAAGACAAAAAGAAAATGAAAACTGAAAGTAGAACAGAAGACACATGATGGGCATGTCCTTAATGGGCCATGTGTATTTCAACGGTCTTTGAAATCTGCAAAATACAGTGATATCTATAACTGTAACTATAGCCACACTGAAGTCCACAAAGTTTACTAGTAAATGACCACAGTGCGGTAACTGACTTTTTAATTCCAAGATTCTCGCCACCAGTGTAAACAACCAATAGAATGTGACATTCTGCAAATTCCAATGGATTCTGATTGGCTGCAGTGTTTTTATTGCTCAACTAATTGTTCCTGAAAGTGCTCCAGTGATACTGTTTAATCCTGTTGCTATTGCTATAGTTAAGGTTTGAACTTTGCCATCCACCTAATTTACAGCATATTCTTGAAAATAACGTAATTTTTGTTATCGTTTCTGGTGTTCCTAGTTCTTTATCATTCCTGGTGTGCCTGTCCCTTTACACAGTCTGCGACACTGATGGCGTCAGAGATGTGCTCTGTTCTTGCTGCATGTGTCATTGACATTAGCAGAACAGACACGATACTCTTTGTCCTCTTCCCTTGGTGTTGTTTCATAGCAGCAGTACTGTAGCTGTGAAATCACTAAAGAGGCCTGTTTATGGTGGATGCCGTCTCCTGGTGAAGCGTCGGCAAATGTCACAGCCTCATTTAAACTCCACACCTCCACGCCTCCACCAGCGCCTCCCCATTAGTTCTGACTTCTAAATGGGCCTACAGCGGACAGACCTATTTTTTTGCCCCGACTTGCGTGGCGGGCAGAAAAGGGACCACAAAAACACACACACACACACACACACACACACACACACACACACACACACACACACACACACAGGGTGATGTTTGTCCTTATTCGCGTACGGCAGGAGGGTGACATACATTAGTGGATCTCTCCCCAGGTCATTTGTTTTTTTTTTTGGAGTGCTAATATCAAACATTTTTTTCTCTCTCTCACTCTTTCTCTCTCTGTCCCCCTCTCTCTCTCTGTCTTTTCCTCTCTCTTGCACTCCCTGGGATAGCCGGTGACCTGATTGCAAAAGTCATTGCTCAGTTCTTGCGTTATAAGTTTTAGTGTATTTTTGTGCTTATTTTAACCCCAGGAGTTGCGAGTGCAGGAGAGTGAACTCTGTTCTCGCCAAACTTTGCCTCTGTCGCACAATGACAAGAATTTAGGTTGTGTGCACCCTCTCCCAGCCTCCCTTAGGTGGTTAAAAAGTGAAAGGACATTACGTGTACAGTAATGCAGAAGAAAGGAGCACACAGAGTTGAATGGCTAAAGGACATAAACATGCTATGCTATGGACACAGGAACACACACACAAATGCACACAAACACACACGCACGCACACACACACATGCACGCATACAGATAGGTTGCTTCATTGTCTTTCCCATGCAAGTGTTCACATACATTGACACGGGTGTTGATGACTGCAACGTTAATGATTTTAGGTTATTACTTGTACAGTAGTATGCAAGTTTTGTCTCGGTATATACCAGTGAAACTTTTATCATCACTCTTGGTTTAGAGCTTGTGTGGTTTTACCAACAGCAGATAGAGCCTGGATGTGTACAGCATACCAAGCCTGATAGTAATTACTATAGACAAGCAGAGGTGTCATTATATGAGAGAGAAAAAGAGATGAAGAGAGAGAGAGAGGGAGGAAGGAAGAAATGGTATCAGTAATGCAAATCTGATTAGGGAGACTGTTTTTCTTTTTGAGGTTCCAGTCTCCTGCTTTCCAATGAGGGAGCTTGGCTGGATGTTTGTGCAGGCTTTAATGAAGATGTGCAGGCAGTCTGTGTGGCAGTCTGTCTCTTTCTTTCTCTCTCTCTCTCTCTCTCTCTCTCTCTCTCTCTCTCTCTCTCTCTCTCTCTCTCTCTCTTTCTCTTTCTCTCTCTCTCTGTCTCTCTCTCTCTCTTTCTCTCTCTCTCTCTCTCTTTCTCTCTCTCTCTCACACACACACACACACACACACACACACATGAAACACACACACACCCACGCCCACACACCCTCTCTTCCTCCCCCGCGCTCTTGTCAGACGGTCTGGCCCATCAGCGTGACCTTGCGCGGTGGTCTGGTGTTCCCCCGGGAGACGAGGGCCGCCTCATGGGCTCTGATTTCACACTGGTCCCGCGCCCGCCAGCGCCACAACAAAGATGGCCCAGACAAAGCCCCCTCTAAGAGCCCACTCTCTCCCTCTCTCTCACCCAGCCCAGCCCAACCCAACCCGACCCAACCTAGCCTGTGCCCCCCCCCCCCCCACGGCCCCCCCTCACTCTCTCTCTCTCTCTCTCTCTCTCTCTCTCTCACTCTCACTCTCTCTCTCTTTCTCTCTCTCACACACACCCACACCCACACACCCTCTCTCCCTCCCCCGTGCCCCCCCCCCCCTCACGAACCCCCCCACCCACCCATCCCCTCGCCCTGCCCCAGCGGCCATGGTGCAGGCTGGCTCGCTACAAGGCCACAGGCCACGCTACAGCGCCTCGACTAATAAAGAGCTCACACGCTCAGATTCCAGCTCCCACAGACAGGAGAGGACAGAGGGAGAGAGAGGAGGGGGTTGGAGGGGGGGTGGTGGGGGGGGGGGTGCAATGTAAGGAAGGGCAGGCAGAGCCAGAGAGAGAGACACATAGAGAGTGTGAGTATGATTGTTTTTTTTTCACACGTTTTTATAATAGCCCCTCGCTCTACTGTAAAGCCTGAGCTCACACTTTTGTTCTCCCCTCCCTCCCTCCCTCTGTCCCTCCCCCCTCCCCCCCCGCTCTCTCTAGCTTTCTCTCCCTTCCTCACTCCCTCTTTCTCTCAGTGTAATTAATTGAGGCATTTATGTGAAGTAGCAGCACTCCAGGCCTGGAGAGTAAATGGGAGCGGTGTGTAAAAGCAGCACTTGAGGAGGGGAAGAGGAGAGGTGGGGAGGGTTGGGTTGAGGGGTGGGTGTTGGGGTGGGGGTGGGGGTGGGCTGGGTCCTCACCCCTTTCAGTGGGGTAAGGGGCAGCACTGCTTCTCCTGGACCAATGATGAGGGTGGGTGGGGGGTGGGGGTGGTGGGTTGTGTGAGTGCTGCTGGGGTGCGGTGGCGAAGGGCTGGATGAGACTGAACTACTAATGGAGTCGTCCCCTAAAACAAACACACTCATCTGGATCAACGGGCCTTGTCTGAGCACTGGGGCCGGACACAATAGACACCCAATGAAGAGATTAGGCTGAGCCCATTGATGAAAGGGTCCATAATGACTATCAGAAAAAGTACACAGAAGTGTAAAAATCCCATATAAACATATGGGAACGATCGTCCATCTGGAATGAAACTGGAATTTCAACTAAAGTGCACAGTGCACTGATAAAGAACGCACAATCTGAGTATCAGTTTGATTTAAATTGTACAGTAGATGGGGAACTAAGTTTTGATTTAGTTTTAATAGAAACTAATGTACTTCTAACTATTAAGGCTTAATAATGGTTAATAAATAATGATTTTATGTATCGTTTTAAAGAGGTTACTGCTATGTGTATATCTGTTCGTTCAGGATGTTGTTTAGAGAGTTGTTATGGATAGTTTTTGACATAGTGAGTAGAGATAAAGTCCCCTGGCTACCTTTTCATCTGCCTCTTATGCTGGAGCCAGCGACTTACAAAAAAAAAGAGTCTGACCAGTCAGCCTGCTGGTCAGAGAAGCCAGAGCGAAAAGCGGCGGGGTCGAACACACACCTGGAGCCTCAAAGTTCCCGTTACCGCCGGCCGTGAAATCCGCTCAGACAGCTGCCTCATAAACAGGGTCAGAGGGCGTCGCCGGTGACAACCGCTTGTCACGGCCAGAACTTTAGCGCATTACACCGCCGAGGACGCGGCTCGGCTACCTTTTTCCGCAGGTTCCCCCCCCTTCGGCAATTTACATAAAAGCCCGCGAGCGCAGCTGTCCTGGTTTCTCATCCCTGCCTTCTCCCTCCTCTCGCCACGCTCGGAGGCCAGAGTCAGACAGCAAAACGGCCCCCGCAGCCTCGTAGACAAGGGCACGCATGTTTCTCATTTACGCTCCAATTTCACATAGTGCGCTGCTCACGCCGCTCAGCCAGCCTAGATGATATGCATCAGATGAAATCAACTAAAATATTACAATGCCATGTCCCACCTTATTATGATGCAGCCGATAAAGAAAGCTGCATTTTTTTAAACAACATTTTCTGTGTCCTCTCCTAACTCATACAGATCAATTTTATATATACATAAAGCTTACAGGTAAATAAAATCTTTTTTTTTAACAAACACATCCATTGAGTATGCAATTATTATGATGCATAGGAATAATTCCCTCAAGGGGCAGTATGTTCTGTAAATATTATTAAATTTAATTCCTAGATATTTGTCATGGCTTGACACATAGAGAAATTCTTGCCTCATTTTTTTCTACTTGCTTACAGAGTATTCACATATATTGTCTTCAATATAAAGTTATGATATAAGTACATATATGAATGCTAATGTAAATTAATTGCCAAAAAAAGCCGCATTTCAGTCCGACTAAAGTCAGTATGAGTATTGATGTGGCGCTTGCCTTCTGAGCAATGACATGCACTTCTGGATTGAATATCAATATGAACTTAAACGAGAGTCACCAGAGTCGATATGACTGTGAAATGGATATGGCCCGTGACAGCCCAGCCTTGCCATTGATCCCAGTGACATTTATTTAACACATCAACTTAAATGTCCTGCCCTTGTCTTAACATTTTGATAAACTCAAAGGAAACAATGACACTTCTATTCACGGTTGGGGAATTTATGCATGCAATCCATTGTGTTAGACTTTGTCTCAGAGAAAAGGTTCTTTTTTTTCTGACACACACACAGAAACGCAAACACACAACACACACACACACACATACACACAACGCGCACACGTGTGTGTTTTTTTTTTGCAGTTAACAAGTAATATGTCTTGTTTTGCGGTCTGACCCAGCTTTTAAAAAAACATGTTCTCAAACAAACAATAAAAATGCTCCCAAATGTTTTGTTAAAAGTTGAGATCAAAGTGGAAATTACCAGTTTGTTCTTTGTTAGGGAGAAGCAGGTCCATTTATAAAGACTAGGCAGTGAGTATTTAAATAGCATGTTTCAAACGCAAAATATATAGGCCATCAGATTTTATAACATGTCTCTGGAGTTGACTTCTTAAGATATTTTTTTCTTATCCACACATATTCAAAGTATGTTAAGATTTGAAATTTCAGTGGGAAAAAACAAATCACTTATTTTTGACTGTTACATTATTACTTTAAAAAAAACAAGAAGCAGGAAATTATTAGTAATGACTTACTATGACTTATATATAAATAACATAGAATAGTAGACGTAATTTTGATAACTTTAAGTAACATTTAGACTGCCGTAGTGTTTTCATATATAGTGGTAAAAAAACAAAGAAAAAAGACACAAGCTACATTAGAGGGAATTTCCTTAGATGGATTTTGCCTTTTTCCAGTGATATTGTATGAGATACAGTGTCACAGAGTTGTTTTTGCATCTGTGTGTGTGTGTGTGTGTGTGTGTGTGTGCTCACGTGTATGTGTATTTTTGTGTGTATATGTGTGTGTTGTGTTTGTGTGTGTATGTGTATTTTTGTATGCATATGTGTGTGTTGTGTGTGTGCTCATGTGTATGTGTATATTTGTTTGCATATGTGTGTTGTGTGTGTGTATTTCTGTGTATATGTGTGTGTGTGTGTGTGTGTGTGTGTGTGTGTGTGTGTGTGTGTTCGCTATATGTGTGTGACTGAAAGTTGAGCCTTCACCTCTGCTGCCTTTCATTTTCTGCGCCCGTGACTTGCGTGGCCTTTCCCTGGGGCGGGACTCAATCTGCATACGGCCAGCCCAGGCGTATGGCGGCGAGAGTGTGTGTGTGTGTGTGTGTGTGCGTGTGTGTGAGAGAGAGAGAGTGTGTGTTGAGTGCGTGTGTATGTGTATGTGTAAGTGTATGTGTATGTGTAAGTGTGTGTGTGTGTGTGTGTGTGTGTGTCTGTGTGTGGGTGTGAGTGTGTGTGTGTAAGACTCGGGAAGAGAGAGATGTCCTCTCCGGTGCAGTAGTATACCCCTGCGGGCGAAGCAAAGGAGGCAGGCAGGCGGGCGGGCGGGCGGCGCAGGTCTGTGCTGATCTGCAGCTGAAGTGCTTATCTCCCCCTCATGTCTGTTCCTGTGGAGGTGTGCAGCGGGGAGGCCACCATACCACACAACATATAGAGCAGGGGTGTGTGTGTGTGTGTGTTTGTGTTTGTGTGTATTTGTGTGTGTGTGTGTGTGTATGTATTTGTGTATGTATGTATGATTTTGTCCATGTGTGTGTGTGTGTCTGTATGTATGTCTGATTGTGTGTGTGTATGTGTGTGTGTGTGTGTGTGCATGTGTCGGAGGGTTTGGGTTGACTTTGGAAGCGGTGTAGTTGAATATATCTAATAATTATGGGCCTGATAAACGGTGGCTTAACCCCCGTGGCGTGGCATGGCGAGGGCCAGCAGTGCCGGGGTATAATGAGCAGCCAGGGGCAGGTGGGCGCTCACCTTTATCAGAGCGAGACGGTGGCGGCGGTGACGGTGGCGGTGGGGGCTGGTCGGCCAACCGGCGAGCCTCGTGTCCTGTCGTGTAGCAAGGCAGACCGATTGGGGCGTCGCTGGATTAGCGGTGGTAAATAACGGCCGGGGCGTGCGATAACGGGCGGGGGAGAAGGTTTCACTCGGTTTTTATCTCATCGTGTCTCTCCTCCCACCCCCCACCCCACCCCCCTTTTCTCTTCCTTTCTCACCCCCACCCCCCCCCCATCTCCACCTCTCTCCTCCTCCCAGGGAAGAGTGACCCTTTCTGTGTGGTGGAGCTCAGCAATGACCGGCTGCAGACCCACACGGTCTACAAGAACCTCAACCCCGAGTGGAACAAGGTCTTTACCTTGTGAGTGTCATGGGCTTCGGCAAGCACTCATACACACCACATTTCGTCTGCGCTCTCTCGTAGCAATGTGATTATGCCCTGTCTACTAGACATAAAGTAAAATTACATTAAGACCATATATACAAACTATTTGTTAATTGTATTAGTAGAAGGTTTTACAAAACAAATGTAAAATCATTACAAGTAAATATATATATATATATACTATATATCACGCAGCAATAGTATGAAGCAAATGGAATTTGAAATTATTAAAATGTTTTGTGTACAACAGAAGTATATTTAATACTTTTAATCCGTGCCATCATATCTATGTATTTTAATTAATTTATGTAATTGCTTTTTTGTTTGAATTGCAAATATTTAAAAAAGTTGAAATATTTAGTTTTAACAACACATATGTCTGAAATGTGGTTAAAAAACATAAACAATATACCTATGCACAAATTAAAAAAGCCCTGTTTTGTAATATGATGTTGAGCTCACACTGTGAACTCCTACGGAGAGCAGAGTAAATCTCACCCCCCATGCCAGCACCCCTCTCTTTAAGAATAACCTCGTTTCTTTTCATCTGACTTCCCCTCTTTAGCCTACTTTTCCAAGACAGCATTTCAAAGGCACGAATCCACGGCGTTGCTTTTTTTAAACCGCCGCCGCCAACACCAAAATCGCTGGTCTCCGAGGCCTCAAATTAATCACTGTTTTTTTTATTGTCATGACTGAGGAGAGAAATCAGAGATATTAATATCAGCCATTGACTTTCCTCCACCTGTGTCTCTCTCTCTCTCTCTGTCGTTTTTTTTTTTACCGACCCCCCCTTTGTCCCCAACCAGCAATGTGAAAGACATCCACGCGGTGCTAGAGGTCACCGTTTATGACGAGGATCGGGACCGCAGTGCTGACTTCCTGGGCAAAGTGGCCATTCCACTCCTCAACGTGAGTTCCCATCAATCACACTTTTTTTTTTTCTCTGCCCCTGACGATACAAAAATAAGTCATCAAATCTTGAGTGTGAGGGAGGAAAGAAAGCATCAAGGAGTGAACCTGTAACTGAGGAAAGAACACACATACACACGCACACACACACACAGAAAAGAAAACACACGCACAACACACACACACACACAACAAACCTGCCAAGTGTCGAGTGTAGATTTTCTATAATAGTAGTTCTTGTTAAAAAGACACATGGGGGGAAAAAATAGAGTTTAAAATACTGAGATGGGAGAGAGTGTGTGAGAGTGACAGAGAGACGAAGAACTGGAGAGAGAGTGAGAGTGAGAGAAAGAAAAAGGGGGGAGAGAAAAAAAAAATGGAGGGAGATTCGTACATTGGCTCCCGACACTGATTCCCCAGGATAGTTAATTTCTCTCTGACAGTGGTCTCTCCGTAATGAACAGGTACTTGTCAGAGTTGCCACAGTTGTTTTGGGCCGGCCTGTCAGCCGCAGCAGCTGGGGGTCAAGGGTCGGGAGGGGGGAGTGTATTCAGCTGGGGATTGGGAGACAGACGCCTGTCATGTCTGCCGCCCGCAGATCCACAACGGCGAGAGGAAAGCTTACGCCTTGAAAAGCAAGGAGCTGACAGGGCCAACAAAGGGGGTCATCTTTCTGGAAATAGACGTGATCTATAATGCCGTAAGTCCCTTTTCTTTCCCTCTTCTATTTTTTTCCCCTCTCGTCTGAGTTGTTTTGTTTTTTTTTCCCCTTTCCCTGGCTGTTTGTTCTCTTCATCATCATTATTTTCTTTTACTCTAAGCTCGCTTCACATTTCTGCCTTTAATTGCTCTAGCTGCCACAATGGCGTATGTGTGTGTGCGCATGTGTGTGTGTCTGTATGTATGTGTGTGTATGTGTGTGTGTGTGCGTTTGTCAGGCGAGCCTGTCGCTGCGCATCTGTTTTTGTCCCGTCCGCCATTTTAGCTCTCTCCCCGGGTGTATGTGTGTACTGTGGAGCAAGGGGAGCGTGATGGGAGGGAAAAAATCATTGCATTACGATTCCCCCCAAATAAAAGCGAATTTCGCATGCTGTTAAATCTATAAAGCTGATAACATCCAGAAACGCTCTTCCATTTACTCTCTTCATTTTGCCCATCGACAGATAAAAGCCGGCATGCGAACACTAGTGCCCATTGAGCAGAAGTACATTGAAGAGGAGCCCCGAGTCTCCAAACAGGTACTGCAGGAGGAGTGGCCAGGGGTCAGCCTCTCTAACTTTCCCCCCTTCATTTCCAGCTGGTGCTCTTCACAGCGCCAAACAGTTTTGCTTTTTAAAATGTGCACCTGTAGCAGTAGCAGTGTTTGAAAACTGGCACATTCAAGCTCATTTTTTTACTCCATCTTTCGCTGCTCTCTCTCATATCCACACCCACACACAAACACACCCACATACACACACACACACAAACACACACACACACACACACACACAAATAGTATTTCTTCTTTCTCTGTCTCTTTCTTACTTTTTCTCTCTCTCTCTCTCTCTCTCTCTCTCACACACACACACACATGCATACCACACAAACAGTATTTTTCACTCTCTTACACACACACACACACACACACACACACACACACACACACACACACACACACACACACACACACCACACAAACAGTATTTTTCTGTCTCATCGTCTCTCTCTCCCTCTCTCAGTCTCACTCTCTCTGTCTCTTCTCAGTGCTGAATAGAAATGTCAAGCTGTCAGCTCTGGAAGCGCATAAGTAGATTGGCCATCCTTAGTTGGCCCTGCATGGCACCACAGTGGCAAAGCCCTCATTGTCACTGCTCCCTCTGTGACCCAACCGCCCCCCCCCATCCCCATCCCCATCCCCATCCCCATCCCCATCCCCATCCCTTCTCTTCTCTTACATCCCCTTCACCCCAGTCGTCCACAATCCTCAACTTTAAAAAGACACTCAGGGACCCCCCCCCCCCCCCCCCCCCCCCCCCCCCACCTCACCAAAAAAAAAAAAAAAAAACCCGAATCCCAGTGTGTCAGGCAAATGTGTCCTGGCCCTAAACTCCCTCTGCCCTCTTGGCCCTTTTGTTCTGCCTGTGTGTGTTTGTGTGGAGAAGATGCAAACTCGGCAGGTTTCACTGCCAAAGCGTCTCCCCCACCACAAGAAGCACCAGTCTGTCCTCCCCTCCTCCTCCTCCTCCTCCTCTTCCTCCTCCTCCTCCTCCTCCTCCTCCTCACTGATTCGTCTCCTATTCGAGATTCTCACACATGGACACAGAAGTGTGAGTGCTTTTTCGTGTGAATACATTTTGCCAAGTTACATCTTTGCCAAGCTACAGAAAGAGTGAGACACAGAGAGAGAGAGAGAGAGATTTCAGCAGATTTGTTGGAAACAATATATTGTTTTTAAAACCTGGACACATACATTTCGTACTCCTAACTCTAAATACAGAACTCGACTGATTAACTGACTGAATTATGGATTAAAAAAAAAAATATATTCATAATCAGAAAACAAAATCTCACCTGGACAAAAAAAACATTTACTTGCATTGAGAAATGTGTTAAATCTAAATTCTGTCTATTTTGTTGGGAGTGATAATTTCACCTGCCACCTGCTTACGTAAGTCCTGATGGCTCTGTTTGATGTCCATGAGCTACCGTATAAAGGAAGAGGAGATGCGTCTAGCCTGCAGTGGAGGATAATGTGTGTATTTACAATGATCAAAGCAGTGACAAATTTAAAGGCCAATTTGGGAGTTGGGACCGTTTCATCTGCACGTAGTTACACCAGGGGACCGCTGTCACCGGCAGTTCACTCTTGTCGTTTGAATTATAAATTAGATTGTTTTTGTGTTGGTGTTGCATGCACGCACATGCTCACACACAGAGACACATATAGAGACGCACGCACACACGCACACACACACGCACACATACACACATACATACACACACACACACACACACACACACACACACACACACAGCACGAGCAATACAAGCCATGGTGCCCCTGGAGCATCACTGAAACCTTTTCACCACAGAATGGTGCCGCCACGTTCGTTCGTGGCCGATCCTCAGACGGCAGTGTCCCTCGTCTCACACTGCCCTGTTTTTGTTTCCTAGTCCCTTTTTTTTATACAGAGATTGGGGGGGGTATTCCCAGATGTCCTCTCTAGGCTTCAGCAAGTCCCATACCACACAGTTTTAAAACAACAGTCATTTATTTTGCACTGTTTCAAGGCAGCCCCGTGACTTTCTTCGGAATAGGCTTCTCTATATAGACTCGCACAAATGCACCCAAAGGCCTTTTTTCTGTGTTTCCAAGTGCCGTGTGCCTCCTGTCGCCCGTCTTAGTGGCTCATCATTATGTGCCCTCGCTTATAAAGCCTAAAGACGGCCATATGAAGCTGTGAAGATTGCTGTTAAAAACCTACACGGAGGGACTTCACCACTATATGGAACTTTAGTTGACTGTGTAATGTAAGGATGAAGTGACATATTGCTCCTTGTGCAAGCTAAAGGACAGTTTTAATCGGTAATTTTGAAGCACAAAGTTCTGTAACCTCTGTATGACCAACACTAAAGTAAAGCACTGGGAGTTAGATAATGCAGTTTAGCTGCCATTTGGAGCAAAATGCAGTAATATACAGCTATTTCATGTCACATTTGTGTGACTTTGAATCTAGTGTGAATACAGACCTAGGGCAAATCTGAAATGTTCACTTACTTGCACGCTATGCAGTGAATCAGCCAATACAACTGACACACTAAGTAGTGCATTATGTAGTGAACGAGTGGATGTTTTAGATAAACACAGGCTCATACAGTTCATATACATGAATTTTAATATATCAAAATCAGAATCAAAACAAGGAATTTGACTCTTTTGGTTTCTTTAGCCCTCATAGTATACTGTATTCAGTCACTGTATATATGTAAAGCTACATTACATGGGATGGGATAATTCAAGTATGAGCTCTGTTCTCTCCATGATTACATACAGAGGCTCTGTGTAGGTCATATACTGTAATCTGTGCTGACTGACTATCACTGTACTGAAAATCCAGTATGAACACAGATCTAGATTAACATGGGGTCATGCACTTCATGTACATATATTATTTAAATATATTATTTAATATCTATCTATCTATCTATCTATCTATCTATCTATCTATCTATCTATCTATCTATCTATCTATCTATCTATCTATATATATATATATATTTTTTTTTAATATTATACATTATAAATTATATATAAAATGCAGTTGTAACCATGAATGAATGTAAGAGCCGTATGCAGGCTATATTTATATCTGTATGTTGGTTAATAATCTGTAAGTGGGCTATATAATGTGTGCTGATGAGCTGTCACTGTGCTGTCTCTGTTCAGCTCCTACTCCAGAACTTCAACCGGGTGCGGCGGTGCATCATGGTCCTCATCAACGCCGGCTGCTACATCAACAGCTGCTTCGAGTGGGAGTCACCTCAGAGGAGCATCTTTTCCTTTGTGGTAAGGCCACCATGATCAACCCGACAACCCACACACCACACACACACACACACACACACACACACACACACACACACACACACACATATGCACACACATGCTCACGCACACATGCACACAGGAATACATGCACATTCATAGAAATGTCTACACACACATTAAGTTAGGGTGACAGGTGACATACGCATGCAAATAACACACACATAAAGTTATGGCAGGCGGGTGATATGATACAAAGACACACACATACACTGATCATGCACACACATTGTTGTCTGTGCACATCACAAATATCGAGACACACTCATACGTGCAGTCATACTGTATCCACTGACATACATGTACACATTTACATGTATTCAAAAAGACTAAGACACGGCCTCTTACTGGTGTGCATAGTAGTAGTATCATTGAGTTGTCTGAATCCCTCTGTCATCCCCTCCTCTCATCTCTGCGTGTCCTTCTCGCTTCTAGCCTCTCTCTGGTGCTTGTCAGGTGCGTTAGACATCAAACGGGGGGTGAGGTGTGGGGGGGGGGGTGGAGGGACTCAGCGTGCATAATTGGCCTGGGAAAACGGCGTGCCCTTGTCAAAGGAAACCTCCTCGCGCTAAGCCCCCTCAGTAATGTCAACCAGGAAAGCTAACGTGGTAATCCTACCCCGTGATGCTACATATGTCGCCCCGTTGTCCCCCCCCCCTCCCTGTCCCCCCACCGTCCCCGGTACCGCAGCTCGCCATGTCCTCTCCGCCCGTCTCCTCTCCACGTCCTCAGCTCCGCCATCCAGCAGCCGCCAGGTTGTCACCACGCCGGCCATTAACATTTCAGCATTTGACACATTCTTCCATTTGTGTCTGCGCACAGGCTGCGAGAGTGTTAGGTCATCGTACGGGAAAGGCGAGAAGGGAAATGGTATCGATCAGTTAACATTTCCTGCCTCTGTGTACCCACCTATACCCAAACACACGCACACACACACACACGCACACTCACTCACTCACACACACACACACACACACACACACACACACACACACACCCCTCCCAGGTCAGGCCATGGCACAGAATTAATGAAAATGTCACCAAAACAGGTTGAGTGACGCACGAAGTGGGGAAAGAAAAAATACACAATGCATTAGTTCATATTTTCCTACATACTGTATCTGTATGTTTCGTTCAGATGAATAGATTATTTTTTGGTTGAACTAGTGTTCAGGAATAATGAATTTACCAGCACACAGTTCAAATCTAATTCTCAGCTTTAATTTATTTAATCAGGACACAGTTCGTAATTCACTAATGGTTCTGTTAACATTGTCATGTTGAAGGCAAAGGTGTCAGTAACTCTTTGTGGAGTTGGTCATCTCTGTTAACTGTCCAATGTAGTATGTTGAATTTCATGTGAAAGCTCTCAGACTTTTATTTTGACATGGTTGAACCATAGTGTGGAGCCGGTGTATATGTACATGCACACGGTGGTTTTACCATTGACTATTAATCTCAGTTGTTCACCTGAATGTCAAGTGTGGTGTAGCTAAGAAAGAAGGGCCTTTAAGTCATTAAGGCTTTTCACTCTCCTCCACTCCTCTGGTGTATTTTTGTAGTTCTCTGTGACAGTTTCATAATCACTCATTATCTTTAACCACTTTAAATGGGTCAACCAAGGTGAAGGGTTTGCTGAAGAGCCGCCGTGTGTCTGCTGCTGTTTTGTCCCTGTCGGGCCGCTGACTCTTTGCTGAAGTGACACATTCCTTGTGAGGTTTCAGGGTGACAGATTTAAGATGGAGTGAGTGAGGAGAAGGTGTGTGTGTATGTGTATGTGTATGTGTGAGTGAGTGAATAAGAAAGATCTCAAAATTTCCTCTGGAAGGTTGGCCACAGTTAAAGAGACTGCTAACACGGCATATGCTAAAGTGCTAAATAGCGAGGTAGCGGTATGGGACTGTAGAGAGTGCATCGCCTCATTTATCTTGTGGCATTTTTTAACACAGGCTGCCTGCCCTCCTTTGCAGCACAATGTGATGATATTTCCATGATATTTTAGGATTAAGCGTTTACACTTGAAAATGTGCCCCATCAGCAATCCGAAGGAATTTATCACTCTCGTGGTCTAAACCGTTATATATTTTTTTTCCACCTGCACTCTTTTGTGCATTCTCCCTCTCTATTTCTCCTTTCCTCGTATTTATCTCCCTCTCAGAGTAAAAGGGAAGTTAAAATGTCTAAATACATGTTCATCTCCTCTCCTATGAAGCAGGGGGGCTAAACTTATGTTGGAATGGGATTCCAGGGGGCAATCCAGTGTCTCCCGGAGGGAGTGTGTGTTTTCATGGGTGTTGTGTGTATCCACTTAATATCCTGGTTTTCTTGAGGGCACCCTGTTTTACCCTCTAGTCGAAGTGTCACACAGAATACTCTCTTTTTTCATTTTGCTTTCTCGCTGTCTCTGGACCACAGTCTTTGGTCTGTCCTTAACACTCCTGGCCTTTCTTTTGTCTGTCGGGGCTCCTCAAAGAGAGAGACTTAGCCGGAGATGTGAGAGGACAGACACAGAGTGATGGAGAAGTGCACACCATGAAGAATGGAGAGAGATGGGGATGTGAGTAGAGAGAGAGAGAGAGAGAGAGAGAAAGACAGAGAGAAAGAGGCACAGAGGTGAAGGGTAGATGCATAAAATGAAAGTGGGAGGAAAAAAGAAAGAGCGATAGAGAGATTCTGAGAGTGAGAACAAGAGGAGATGTTATTGCTCCCAGAGGGCACGAGTCGTACCTGACTCTCCCCCCCAAAACAAATTTGCTGCAACTTTATCTGCAATTGGGGCCTGAATTGGGAGCAAATAGTGAAGGCATTGTCTGGGTTATGGGGAGGTGGTGGTGGTTGGGGGGGGGTACCAGGGGAGCGATGGTAGTTGGGGGAGTGGGGGTAGCTTGTGGGATGGTGATGGTGATGGTGGTGGTGGTGGTGATGGTGGTGGGAGCAGTGGGGAAATGATAGCGGAGGCTGTATGTGGGCCAGAGGAGAGGGAGTGCTCTTATCGCCGGGAGAGCCCAGACAAGGCAGCGACTTGGGCAAGGAAACTGGAGCAACCCCTCGTCTGCTTTGCATTTAGATAAAAAAGAACAACGCAACAACACATTAAAAAAAAAACCCAACACTGTCACTTAGGGGAGAAGGAGGATGTGTGTGTGTGTGTGTGTGTGTGTGTGTGTGTGTGTGTGTGTGTGTGTGTGCGGGTGCGGGTGCGCGTGTGTGTGTGTGTGTGCGGGTCCGTGTGTGTATGTGTGTGTGTGTGTGTGTGCATTTCAAGGAATTGATAGGTAGTGCACACAGCTGTGGTACAGTCGTAGCATAAACAAGCATGACTGACATATTCAGGAAAACACCATCATTCACATACATATGTACAAAATAGCAACATGAAGGAACAAAGTGAAGATAAATAAATTAGAATAACTAGAAATAGCAAATCGCCTGCCGATGATATGACATTTGTAACGCTCCTGTGGCCTAAAAGGACCCACGCGCATGTACTGTATGTCCGAGTCTAGGGTTATCTCTGAGGTATGAGAAGGCGATAGGTGTGTGTGTGTTAGCACCAGGTGTAAGGGTCACCACTGACCAGGGGGTTGGTATTTAGTGAAGGTTGGAGCATACCTCATGCCTCCAGCAGGTGGCAGTACAGCCCCACTTAAACGAGTAACACCCCACTGTAGCCAAAGTAGTGAAACACTAAGGACAGGGACCAGACAGAGAGAGCCGATGGAGTAAATAAATCTATTTCTATTATCAAACTCCTTGACACTGTGTTGTTTTGTTGTGTGCATATGCTTTTGAAACATGCCAGCCTTTACATTGGCATAACAGAGATGGCTGTAGTATTTTTTTTCTGTCCCATTCCCCCTTTTCAATTTTTATTTGTTTCTGAGGGGGCTTTGCCGCCGAGAGAAGCAGAGCAATCTCTGAATGCGCTATGGTCCAAACGCAGCCTCCAAGCGCTCAGTTCTGCCTGCCAAATGCAAAGTGCCAAACTTATTTATGCCATTTGATGCCAAATTGCAGTTCTCTTTAAAACATTTTGAGTGAAACACTAAAACCGTTGGCAGATCCAGATTATGTCCTACTGATGTACTTGGGTTTAGTTCCTTTAATCAATTCATTCATTAACTAAATGAAACGACATCAAGACATAAAAACACAAAGCTAATTTTGAAGAATTTTCTAAAATAAATAATTTATCGCCTTTGTGAAACAGAACTATGAGACTATATTGGAAAATGTTTGCTAATTCTCTAATGCATTCTTTACAGGTGAGTAAGTGGAGCTAAGTTGTGAAGTGGGAAATAATTCAAAAGCCAGTCTGTAATGCTCACTTATGTGCCTGTTAAAAATAGATGTTATGTTAACAAATATTTCTGAAAGTTGTTATTCATCTCAAAAATATATATTTTTTGCTCAGTCTGTTTGGATTACAGACTCACATCATGTAATCGAAATGTAAACAAAAACACACCTCAGTTACACTCTTTATTATCGGCAGTTAGGGATATTAAATACAAAAAAAATAGTTGATTGGTTATTTTATTATTGAAAATGACTGCAAGCAACATTAAAACAAAGCATTAAAATAAATTAAGATGGATGGGCTCTTTATAAAAAAAAATATACTTGATTGCTGAAAAACCATGATAACTCTATAAGGTAGACTGGTGGACTAATGGTAGAGGAGACAAAGTTGCGGTCCTGACTATCCTTGAGTGAGAGTGTGGGTGGCCAGGGTGCCGTGGGTGAGTGGAAGAGTGTGTATGTGTGTTGCTCTCTGAGTGAGCATGAAGAGTGTGTGTGTGTGTGTGCGTGCGTGCGTGTATGTGGTGTTCTCTGTGTGAGCATCAGTAGTGTGTGTGTGTGTGTGTGTGTGTGTAGTGTTCCCTGTGTGAGCACCAAGTGTGTGTGTGTGAGTGTGAGGAGGAGATGGAGTGTGGAACAGGCTGGGTAATTGATCGCCGCACCTCTACAATGATGGCCGCTGTTCTGTGTGCCAGGAGCATTGTCACTACCTGGATGCACTCTAACAAAGACCATAGTTACTGAGACTCCGAGATTCCATTTCTTTTTTTCTCTTCGCTTTCTTTCTTTCTCTCTTTCTCTCTTTCTTTCTTTCTTTCTTTCTTTCTTTCTCTCTTTCTTTCTCTCTTTCTTTCTTGCTTTCTTTCTGTCTTTCTTTCTTGCTTTCTTTCTGTTTCTTTCTCTCTCTCCTGCCATTTCGTTATCTGGCTTATTTCATCCTTTCTTAACTTCTCCTTTTCTTTCTTTCTTTCTTTCTTTCTTTCTTTGTCTGTCACCATTTATCAATCTCCTTTCTCTCATTTTTTTCGCTCAGTATTTTATTCACGCTGTTTTTTTTCCTCCGCTCAGGTGCCCTCTCTGTGGCTGCACAGCCCTGTGAGTGGAGCCGTGGTGGGGGTGAGCTTCTCTTAGCAGTGGGGCAGCGATGGGGGTGAGCTGGTCACTCAGTGGGGCAGTAATTTGGTTGGGGGGTAAGGCTGGGGTGATGCGGTCCCCTCCCGGTGCCCTGGTGCTGGGGCCGGGGTTAGTGGGGCGAGGTGAGGTGGGGTGTGTGGGGTGTGTGGGGGGGTTTCATGACCCACCCCACGCTTTCATCCAGCAGACCTCACCTCCTCGGGTCCTAGGGTGTAGGCTTCCCTCTGCCTGTCAATCACACACTCGCCCTGGGCCAGAACAATGTGATGATGTGGTTGGTTTTGGGGGTTGTGGGGGGGGGGGACTTTTTTGGTTGGGGAGGCGAGTTGGGGGGACAGAAAGCCTCAGACCACAGGTTAAATAACCACAGGCTCCTCTCGAGAGGAGAGGAGCAGGGTGGAGACGAGGAACGTACGTGCTGTTCGCTCTCCACATCCCGGAAAAAGAAGCAATGTATTTCATCACCGTTCCCTCTCACTGTTGTGCGTCTGTGACGGCCGTGCTTTATGTTTTCCTGAGTTTATTTGGCACTTTTACAGCTGATCGCTCAGCAGCGTTTGTCTGGTCCTGCTATTTTAGAGGGAACTCATATCTCTTTTCCTTGTAATAATTTTGTGGCTCCGTGTTTTTTTGTTCTGCATTGACGGCCCTCAATAAAACATTGGGGCTGCTGTCTTCTGCCTAAAATTGAGGTTCCTCCAGAATTATATATCATAAGAGCCAAGTTTTTATTGCACTTATTTTTATAGCAGGTGCAACATGAATTAAAGCAGTTTAAATTGTGTTTAGGTGGGACTCCAGCGGTACATATTAATAAAAGAGGAAATGCTGAGTGTAGCCAAAGGAAGAGAGAGGTACGGTGGCTGAAAGATATTGAAGTTGTAAGATAGCTAGGTGTGTGTGTGTGAGTTTGTACATGTGTGTACTTTGTGTGTGTACTCCAGGTTTGCGTTCACACACACACACACATACACACACAAATGTGGGTGTGTTTACGGACAAACACCGCTGAATTATTGAAGATTATTTTTTCCTATTCCCTAAACAGCTCTTTATTATGAAGAAAACTCTAATCTGTTGTTTTCCGTGGGTGCCGTGGCAACCGACCAGCCTTGGACAGGCCCATTAGAATGAAGTATTCTGCCCTGAGCGATATGCAAATGCCTCAGCCAACTCATTTGTAATGTATAATTTATACTCTCTATTGTTTATGTACACACCGATATCTAATTTTTTAATTTTGTATGAGTGCGGCGGGCTCTGTGGCGGGCCAAGGATTGTGGGGGAATGCCAATTTATATGCAGGAGTTGAACCTTCACCTTGTCTCAGTCCGTGCAACATAATCAACAAAAATCCTTCAGAACTGATTGTGTCATGAGACAGATTTGAGAGAATGTTTTTTTTTTTTTTTGCAAAGCTATAGTTATGGAGTGAAGCTGTCTAAGTTGCTTCCTAACTTTTTATTTTTATTTTTTAAAAACATAAATTAATAAATTAATTTTAAATTTGTATGAACCGGCTCATCACTTTTGAGTATGTGTTCACCTCCTTCTCTGCATGTGTCATTGAAAACAAAAGCCAGTCCACGGTGTGTGTGTATGCATGTGTGTGTGTGTGTGTGTGTGTGTGCGAGTGTGTGAGTGTGTGTGTGCGTGGTTTAAGTTGAGACGGAGCTTTAGGTTGCAGGAAGGTAATAGATCCCAGGAATAGAATGTAAACAATGGACATCTAGCTCAGGACACACCTGACCTGCTCCGTCTCGCGGGACCCTGCTGATGAAACTGATTAGAGCTCTGTAGGTGTGTGTGTGTGTGTGTCTGCGTGTGTGTGTGTGTGTCTGCGTGCGCGCTCGTCTGTGTGTTCCAGAATCTGTTCGCAGGAACTCTCGTTCATAATGCACGCTGAGAAATCCAAAGCTTTTAGACTTCTGTCAGGAGTTCAATTATGTATAATTCTTTCTCACAGGTTACAGTCTCAGCTGGATATTGCACTCATATCGATAGATAGCTGAAAACTTCATTATTATTTTCAGTGAATGAAGTTATCACACCTTTTCAGTTTTTTTCATTGTCTTCTATAAATGTGTTCAGGGTGGGGGGTAATTAATGTGAAAACATCAAGGCTAGGCTTGTGCAAGAGTACTGGTCCCTGCTATTAGAATGGAAATAAACGGCATTTGTAATGCTGTATTTTAGTTTTTACTTTTTTAAAGTAGTAAATAGAGTTAATCTCTTAAGCTACGTGGCGTCTTTATTTTTATGCCTGTATTACTGAACAGAATTATATTAACACTTTTAGTCCTTATATAAATAAAATTGTAGTATTTCTTTAAAACATTAAACACCAAAAAATCACCACCCCATTTTTATATCTTACTATATAATCTGCAGCTTTGGACCAATTTAGGGAAAAAAAAATGTTGTAAGCGTAACATAAATTATAGAAACATAATATAAACCAATGAAAGTGAAAGAGGTAAGATAGTTTTGGGTATTCCTGTACTGTGGTTTGCGATGTGGCCGTACCTGCTGTCTCCCACTTGCTCATAAAAGAGAGAGAAAGAGAGAGACTCCTCTCTTCACCACCACCACTAACCCTCACACCACCCCCCACCCCGTAACTCTCCCCATCTGTGAACAGGGCTGGCTGGCTGAGGGCTTTGTGGCAGGATTGTGCGGGGTTAGGGGTGGCAGGGTCGGAGGGTGAGACTGCTGAGCTGGGGAGCTGGGGGCTGAGGCTGGGGAGAAGCGAGGGAGGAGGAGGGGTGGTGGTGGTGGTGGTGGTGGTGGTGCTGTGGGATGGAATAGAACAGACATGGGTGGGGCGGGGTACGGGGTTGGGATGGTGGGGGTGAGGTGAGGTGGGGGGAGGCTTCTGACAGTTTAGCCACGGCGGCCATTTGGGAGTCGGGAGAGGATGACCCGGCTCTGGAGAAGCGGGGCCCTGGAGCTTTGGAGCGGAGCAGGGTGGACACCGGGGGCGTGTGAGCCCGCTCTCGGCGGAGGCCCGGAGAGGCCACACACAGCAGCCATTACCGGCGCTTACCATTTTACCCCCACTGCGCTCTGGGATACAGAGACACTCAATAAAGTGCACGACTGGGCTGGCTGGGAGATAGACAGGGGCTGCGAATGATATATGGCACCCCTTGAAAGTCCTTCAACTGTATGAATGAGTAATAATGAATTAGATAAAAAGGACATATGACATTATGTAAAACAGTACATTATGACCTACATGTAGATGTCTTTCTGATTCCATCGTGTCCTAATCCTTTCTAATTTTGTTACCCTTCGCTCTCTTTGTGTCTCTCTCTTAGCTCTTTGTACTTGTTGTGTGGAACTTTGAGCTCTACATGATTCCCCTGACCCTCTTGCTGCCGCTAGTCTGGAACTATATTCTCATTTCCTCGGGGAAGGACACCAGGCAAGGCGATGTGGTGAGTATACTATAGTGGTATCCCTCCACTGTTAAAGCACTACCTGCATCTATTGTGAATTCTTGTTCTAATTTCAGATATACCCTTTGAAGTATCCCTTGCATTTCTTTATGTAGTATACCCACACTCACTATCAAAATACTAGCAATAAGAATTACTGTGTAAAATCCAATGTACAATTCTTTGTACTATTTCCAAAATATGAGGGCTCATAGTTTTCTTTGTGTAATAGTCACAATTGAATTGCAATGTATACTAAAGCTTTAATATTTTAAAAGGGAACTTTTAAAAAGATTTGAGGTTTGTGATGATAACTTTTACCTTTAAACACAAAGTCCTAAAAATGCTTATTTGCCAGATTTTAGGAGAGCCTATTACCTGAGGAAAAAACAGTGTCAACATTTTCCCAAAATGAAGACAGTCTTTCCCTACAATTCCTGTTAATACATTGTCACAGAAGGCTTTGAACTTTGGAAGAGACGCACACAATGGGAAGAGAGAAAAAGAGTGATTCTGACAATACATAAACAATAATTAACAATGTGTTTTATTCTTTTAGATGATTCTTGGAGAAGTTATGTTGTGAATATGGGGCTTATTTCTAGACCGCTCTGATTAACTACTCTCACGTGTAAATGTGTCAACAGCTTGACAAAGAAAATTACAGGACTGACATTTTTATGAGGAATACTTTTCAGCAGTAGGACAGATTTAAAGTGGGGGTAGAACACAAAGGCTTTCAATTTCACTTAATAAGCACCAGTTTCCAACACACACACCCAATCCTCAAACTAGTCGAGGGGCTTTTGTCCAGTTTTGTGTGTCGACTCAGAGCCAGCTGCCTGTAGATGGCGACATTGTCTGCTAAAAGAAGCGTACTGGACAAAACGTGACATTTCATTATTTATTTACTTTGCCAGTTGCAACATATTTATCTCAGCATAATGACACTCTTTTTCGTCCACATTCTAATTTGATTGAGTAAATTAAACAACGGATCCAATAAGTGGAGCTGTAAACGCTCTGTTCCACATTTATAATGTCAATTTTGACTTTGCACACACATTTTCCTTCTTACTGACGTGTGTGTTTGTTTGTCTGTGTGTGTGTGTGTGTGCATGCGTGTGTGTGTGTGTGTACACGTGTGTATGTGTGTGTCAGGACCCTCTAGTGTAACAAGCTTGGTGGAGAGTGGTGATGTTCTGGACTGAAATGTGTATAGTTGCCCCTGCTGTTATACGTAGACATCCAATTATGTTTCAGACATGTAAGCATTTAAGGTCAAAGGTCAGGGTGACTCTACAAGTCATTGTATTGGGAGGAGGCATGATGAGTCATATTGGTGCGATACTTTACTCATGACTGGCTATGCTTGTGGGGCTTGAACCTCCGTCTCTTTTGTCACAGTGCACTATATAAATGCATACTATAAGCTTGAGGATACGTACATGCACACATAGATATGTACACTGAAAAAAACTATTTTTCTCTGACACACACACTTACACACACACACACACACACACACACACACACACACACACACACACACACACACACACACACACAGACACACCACACCAACACACACACACACACACACACACACACACACACACACACACACACACACACACACACACACACTTACTCACACTTTTAGCTCGGTCTCTGGCTCTGTTGTTCCGCATTTTGACGACTGTAACCACAACAGACGAGGGGCTGGCGAGGCGGGCGCATGGAGAAGCGCGGCCTGAGGAGCGGGGAGTTCCGCTCGCCCGACTCGGTAAACAAACAGGCCGGCCTGCTTCCCATTAGCACACAGCCGACCCTGACCGGTTAGCGCATAGCCCGCATCCGTCTGCAGAGGGAAGTGCCTTTGGTATCAACTCAGGGGGAAAGCACTCAAGTGTTGTCACATCAGCAGTGTGTGTGTGTGTGTGTGTGTGTGTGTGTGTGTGTGTGTGTGTGTGTGTGTGTGTGTGTGTGTGTGTGTGTGTGTGTGTGAGTGAGTGAGTTTTGCCTGGGCCGATTTCAAGGGAGCTGGAATTAATTGTTTATGATTAGCGCCCCTGCACAATTAATTGCTTCCTACCGCCTCATGAGCTCATTGCAGTGAGGGAAGGCATGACAGGGGGGGTGGAGGGTAGGGTAGGGTGGGGTAGGGTGGGGGTGCAGGGGTAGTGGTGGTGGTGGTGGTGGTGGTGGTGGTGGGGAGAAGAACTGGAAGGGTGGAGGGATGCCGTGAGTCTGCAGCTTAGCTTTGGACAGAACTCCAAAAGAAATGGAGAAAATGAGAAAGTGGTGAGAGACCGGTAGAGAGAGAGAGAGAGAGATAGAGAGAGAGAGAGAGAGAGAGAGAGCAAGAGCAAGAGAGAGGAACAGAGAGAACTTCTGGCAGAGAGGCGTAGGTGCTGCAGGCCAGGTGAAATTAGAGGTAAGGAGAGCATGTTTGTAATCCACTGTATCTCTCCCCCCCCCCACCCCACCTGCATGCTGCTCAGAGCACCCTGTGGCGGCGAGGGCCGGGCCCAGGTGAAGGAGCACCCGGTGGGGCTGAAAGGGGAGAAGATGGGTCCCCCCTCCGCTGGAGCTTTATCACTCGTGTTTCCACGCAGCTATGCTCAGGTGCCAGGCCCTGACTGGCAGGCCGGATGTAATTTCAGATAACGCCGACATGGGTCTCGGACAAAAGAGGTGGAAGGGAGGAAAAAAAGACATGCTGACACTGACGTGAAAGCAGCCCTTCCAACCATTTAAGTGTTGAAGGGAAGGCAAAGTAGATGCGAGAGCTGGCGGGGAGAAAGAAGGAAGGGGAGAGAAAAAGAGAGAGAGAGAGAGAGAAAAAAAGAGAGAGAGCAAGAGAGAGAGAAAAGAGAACTGCATTTGTTGCTGTACTTCTTTCCAACTAGTTTGTACAGTATCCAGATATTGACATCTGCGTTCACTTAGGATGTGGAATGACATGTGTCCCACATGTTCTTAACATTGTCACACACACACACGGTTACACAAACACACACACACACACAAGTTGCATATGCACACACACACAGACACACACCTCAAAAGCAAGAGACAACATCAATGTTGATCTGCACATCCATTGGTCTAGCCCAGATGCTTGTGTTTGTGTATTTGTGATAACGTGGCCCACAGTACTGGCTTTGTGGTTGGAAGCTGTCGCGGTTGCAGTTCATCTTCGAAGACAGGACTCCTCTCTAGTATCAGAAGCCGCAGTCATGGCTGCCTCATTCAGCATAAGAGGGGGAGGAAGAAATACACTCCTGCCACTAATTACTTTAAACAACATGTAAAATTAAACCATTGTGCTCTGCCAAAGGTCAGAATCCGGAAGGCTGTGGTTTCTTAAGAGCCTAGGATGTTGGTCATGCTGGAAGAATCTCTCTCTCTCTCTCTCTGTCTCGAACTCCCCCTCTCCCAAAAAACACAAAAAAGAAACATCGAACAAGAAGCTTCCAGATGTATTGGAGACACAGTATGTGTCTGTCTTCTTTATTTTGAAAAAAAAAAAATCATTATACTCTTACCACAAGAGCCCCCCTACCTATTTTCTTCAGCCCTCTGTGCTAAGTGGAGATGTTGTGAGGGTATCATCCTTTCGTCTGTCTTTGTTTTCTGATGGTATTCCCACCATCGTCTACTACCATTTTAACCACTAGCCTGGCCTTGCTGACTTCTCTTAAGGACTGTAAGTCCATTATTGTTAAGCAAGTTTGGCTTTTCATCCTTGTCATCTGTTACTTGCTATTGAACTTGAAGCTGAGAAACAAAAAGATATATAATATATAAGTATATCAAACCGCTTTCAAAACGTAGTTACAAAGCACTATGCAACATCAAAATAGAATAACAATTGTAGGTGTCCAGTTATATAAAGTCATCACAGGTTTAAATAAAACAATTTATAAGAAAGAGCAAAACAAATAATCATAATGAAAAAAGAATTAAATTATGTAAATATGTAATACATATGCATCCAAGTTCCTGTGTATGCAATGATATAGTGAAGAAAAATAATCTTGAAGTGAACAATTTCTGCTAAATGTTACGTGTGTTGTGTTTGTGACGCGGGGATCCAGGCATGGCCCTCTGAGAACAGCAGGAAGTGGAGGTGAGGAGCTACCTGAGGGTGTGGTCACGCTGTGAGGGCCTCCTCCGGGAACTCCTCCACCCACCGTCCCCCGCCTACCCCTCCTGCTGCCTCTGCCTCTGCCGCAGCCCCAGGGCCCGGGGCCCGCCTCTCCCCTGCAAGGGCCCGCGCTGGCTCTGGTCATGCTGGTCTGGAAAGTGCTCGGGGCAGATGTTGGTGAAGGTGTTAATTATAGCACACGCTCTGTCACTCCCGTCCAAGATGCGGTGACATCTCTTTTAAGCCAGCCACCATTGGCAATTACACCCGATTGCTCACCGAGTGGGATTTAATGAGGGAGTTTTGCTGATTTATCCCTCACAAGTTAATATCGTTTGGCAGTAGAATTGGCAGATTAGATGGCGGCCTTACTGCAAGACCTGCTCTACCACTGCACAGGGAGAGATTCCAGCACTCTGCACTATTTTAAAACCGAATTAACGCTGACAGAACTGATCATAACTTTATATGTGTCCCATAGTAACAGGCTGCATGGGAATGATATTGGTCAGTTTTTCCTGCAAGATGAAATATTTTTCCCTTGCTCTGTCCTTACCACAAAGGCCGTGCAAATGTTCTGCTAACGTTATACAACAATCAATATTACCGATACAGTCATTTGGTGGTTGTTATGTGCCAAAATAAACCCAAAAAAGTTAATAAAGAGCAGAGAAAAAAAGAAAAACCTCACACTGACACACTGGCAAAACTAACAGATAGGGGAGCGAGTCTTTCGTGTGTCTAAATGACTGCACTCACTGGTCCTACATTAAAAGAGTGCAGGAAGAGAAAACTAGGTATCCGTCCAGGTGTAACAATGCTAGTCCAGCCAAGGTGCGAGAGAGAGAGAGACATCTTGGAAGATGGGTGGCATTAATACATCTGTACAATCTGTAATAACCCACCATGCTGAGAAATCTTCTGAGCTCATGATGAGATGTTGGGACAGGGTAGTTCAAGATGGCCTCAACTTTAGAAAGCACAGGATGCACCATATAGCCACCAACCAGTTTACCTAGATAGACTACAGTAGCTTGGCCAAACTCACACTTGATTAATGGACACACACAGATTTATGGTCAGATTTGCAGCAGGCAGTTCTTTAAACACAGACTTTAAATGGTTAACATCTTCACACCAGGTGGCCCTGTAAAAAACCAGATCATCAAGGTGTGACAGGCGCATTCTGAAGACCAAAGGCCATCACAGTGTACTCGAGGAAACTGTTAGGTGTCACAAAAACAGAAATTTCCTTAGCTCAATCAGTCAATGGAATCTGCCAATAGCCCTTCAGAAGGTCAGTTTTACTAACAAAAACAGCTAAGTCAAGACGATCCACACAATCATCCATGCATGGTAAGGGGAAGCTATCCAGATTAGTAACTGAGTAAACCTTACGAAAGTCTGAGCAAAATCTGGAAGTGCCGTCTGGCTTTGGCACAAGAAGGCAAGGCCTTACTTTTAAAGTTGAAGGCATTTCAGTGGGGTGGTGTGATATGCATGCTGCTGAATTGGCCTACTATCTCCTGTGTCAATGTCATGAGCCATTACAGAAGTATGAAGTGGTACATCAGAAAGCGAATTCAGATGAGAGGAAAACAAAGCAATCATCACATTTCGAATTAGAAAGATGAGGAAAAAAAATTAAATCCCAGGATCTCAGAATTTCTCAGTCTTCCTACCACCACCTCAACTGAAGGCCAACGAACATCATCTTCCTCACCTGGGGCATAACAGGTCAATACAGCTGTGCAGTCAAAACAGACAGGTTGGACAGTCATGGACAGAGCAGTGGCAATTTCAGCACCAAACACGGTGGACAGCACCACGCCTCAATCATATCGCCAGACAAGCGAGGACTTTTAATGCCAGTTGAAGCTTGAACTTCAGCAGAGGTACAATATTTCACTCACATGGTACATGGTACAAGCAAAATCTTTTAGGTCTGTCTGGAATGGCTGTGACATTGTTAACATCACCCACATGGCGTTCAACATAAGGGCCTTTTTAGTGTGCTTTAAGAATGAAATTGAGGATGGGTAGCAAAAACGATATCTGCTCACCAGGTTTAAACTCTCGGACAGCAGCCTTCTCATCGAAGCGTTGTCTCATTCATTTTGACAAATGCCAAGATTTTCCTTCGCCAATTGCCTTGCTTGATGTAACCTGCTGCGAAATTTGGAAACATAGTCAGAAAGGCTGCTGTGAGAAGTACTTTTGGTCACTTTCAATGGGCCACAAACACTATGTCCGAAGATGAGTTTGGATGGACTAAAACGCAAGTCAATTCCTAACCCACTTTGTATGCAGCAAACAAAGAAAATGGAACTCCTTAATCCCAATCACGCTTGAATTCCACACAGTAGACTCAAAGGATTGATTTTACCATTTGGTGAAACCGTTTGGGTGCTCCTTGTATCTGTGGTTGACATGAACTAGAGATGACATGTGTAAGGTCCAATTGCTGCTTGGACTGTTTAAACGGATTTGACATAAAATGACTGTCCTGGTCAGTTTGCACAATTCTAGGGAAACCAAAAAGAGAGAAAACACCAAAAGAACCTTAATGATGTTTTTAGCAGTGATTTTACAGTGTTATGGCCTCAGGAAAATGTCAGTGTGCACATAATGGTAAGAAAATACTGGCTACCTGACTAAGTTTGTGGCAACTGACCAACACAATCCAAACTTACATGTTCAAATGATTCAAACATAACTGGTGCAGGCTGCAGTGGAACCGGAGGAATCACCTGATTGGGCTTGCCGGTAACCTGACAAACATGACATGATTTACAGTGCCTTATTACATTGTGCTTAAGACCTGGCCAAAAAAAAAAAACATGCAAGATGCAATCAGTTGTTTTTTAATGCCCAAGTGACCAGCGAAATGATCATGAGCAAGGTGCAATACCTCATTTGGATAAGGCAGAGAAACAACAGCCTGACACAAAACATGCCAGTCATCATTTGTAGAGGCCATGAACGGTCTTCACTTGCGCATCAACACTCCCTCTTGAACAAAATAGCCATGAGGCATAGACTCAGCATCCTTTTAGCAGACAGCTTCAGCAAATAAAGAAGAAACAGAGGGATCATTTTGCTGTTCAACAATGAGATGTTTGCGACTAAAAAAGCAAATTAGGAATGCTGGGAACAAATGACAATAGAGAATTTTTTTAAGTTATAGTTGACGGGTGAGCAATGGAGTCACTGAGATCAATAGACTCATCCTTGCATTCTTTAACTGGTGTCTCTGTATTTCTTTTCAGCAGGACACGACGAGTAACTACATTTGCGTGAAAAACTTTAGGGAATTTCACAGTCAGGTTATGGGCTACAACTGGGCAAGGAAACACCACTAGGCCATTACCAAGTAACATTGCAACATTTTTAACGGGGAGAAAGGGGTGCACACCCACTTTAATGTTACCGGTGATCAGAGGAAATACAATCTTCATGTAGCTGTTGTGTCATGCAATATTTTAATTGGGACACGCACAGTAGAATCGCCAGGCAGAGTAACAAAACCATCCAAAAATAACGGAGCAAAAACCCTACTAATACTCTCATCTTTCCGAGATGTCACATTAGGGAAAGAGACACACAAGCCCATACCAGATCCAGACTTATCGAAAGGAGTGGAAGAAGCAGTGTTATTTTATGTTTTAAACCAGAGTAACACTCAGAAATTACATATCCATGCTTTTTGCTGTATGCACAAACAGAAACAACATCTTTACAAGTCACTCCTTTATCACGACTTTCAGCTACAGCTACTTTGAGACTTTTAGAAGCCTTTTGAAAGTTAATGCCACTGTCGCTCTGACACTTTGCAGAAGAGAGAATCGCAACTTTATAATCATAATCATCAGTCAGCACCATGGCAGTAGATGGTTTTAGACCTTTATGCTCACGATTAACGCCACATTTTTAGGAAGACAGCTCTTAAAATCTTCAAGAATCATTAATTCACGAATACCTTCGAAAGTTACGAGGTTCAGTGACAAACAAAAAGATAGAGGAAAGGTGAGTCTTCCATGTGTGTAAATAACTGCATATACTGATCCTACGCTAAAGGAGTGCAGGAAGACAAAACTGCATATCTGTCCAGGTGTAACAATGCTAGTCTTTATTAAATATGAAAAAAGAATTACAACTACAAAACAAAGTGTATCAGTGCATCCAGTCAAGGCGAGAAAGAGAGAAAGACATCTTGGAAGATATTAATACACAGAAGGAATCACATGCAACTCCCAATCAGCGCCAATGACCTCCAGCAAGCTACCACCTGAAAGGGAGATGCAGAGACACACAAAGAACCAAGACATAGGCCAAACCCTGCAACAGTGGTAAAACAGCTCTTGGACATAGACTAGAGAATTTAATAGCGGTCCAGAGAGACCAACATCTGTTTATGTTCGTTCCCATTCTGATGTTTTTTTTTTTTTGCTCGAATCGATAGATAATTTAGCTACCAGTGTGTTGAAATAAGAGAGTATCTGAAACAGTCATTTCTGTCCCACTACAAATATTGACTGGCTTTGTAATCTGACTTGGAGCAGTCAGGAAATTCAATTAGCAGGCACAGTGCCAAGCTGCATAGTCTATTGTCTTGTCTTCATGAGTATGTAGAGACAGAAAGAACTTGGGACTGAACTCTGTGCATTTCTGCTGTGGCAGCACGATCTCTGTTGCCAGAGGAGCTGGGAAAATTGGGCAAAAGTGTCTAAGCAAATAGTTGGCAAATAATTACGCAACAATTACTGACAATATCTGAGTCTGTACCGTGTTCTCGATACGCGACTTTTGAAGCACATCTGTTGAGACACTCATGGCCTTTTGCTCTGCTGCCCTTTTTGCACATACCAAAACACTGTGTAAAACAAAGGCTTGTTTTTTGCCATTGTTTAGTCTGGTTTGAGTTGGTCTTGCTTGTTTGTTCTGCCTTGTGAGAGTAACTGAAAAAAAAACGAGTGGGGAAATGTGGTAGTTGTCAGGGAGGCTTCATAAATAAAGGATGGAGGATGGAAGAGCGCTGCTGGAGTAACTGAGGGGCTGTCAGCCACCTCTGCTGGTGTCAGTCACAGGCTGAGAGAGAGAGAGAGGGAGAGAGAGGGAAAAGGGAGAGAGAGACAAAATGATAGAGAGAGTACGAAATAGAGACAGTAAGAGAGAGAGAGAGAGAGAGAGAGAGAACAGGAAAGAGAGAATAAGAGAGAGAAAGAGTAGTGAAAACGAGACACAGTGAAAGAGAAAATGAGAGAGAGAGTACGAAATAGAGACAGTAAGAGAGAGAGAGAGAGAGAACAGGAAAGAGAGAAAGAGTAGTGAAAACGAGACACAGTGAAAGAGAAAATGAGAGAGAGAGAGAGAGAGAGGGAGAGATGGTGCACAGAGCCTGAGGGCCTCTGCCTCTATGTCTCATCCTAAGCTCCACATATCGCCTCAGTTCGCCCCAGCGTTTAGCCCACATCGTGCCTCCTCTTAGAGACCACTGGCTGCTGTGTGCAGCGACTGCTGCTGCTGCTGCTGCTGCTGCTGCTGGAATGAACTGGGCCAAAGTGTGGAAAGTGAAAAGGTTTCCCTGACAGAAAAGTGGAGATGTACTGTATGTGGATGGCAACGACAATGAGGGTGGAAAAAGGCAGAGAGAGTGACTCGCACGTTTCAGCTCTTCTTTGGAAATGGGTGCACTCCCATCTCCTTCTCTCTTTTTCTCTCTCTCGAAGGTCATGTCACGTTAAAACAGTGAATGTTTTTTCGTGCCTCCACTGATTCCCTCCAATGACACCAGCCTCCCCACTTCCCCCCACTCCATGCCTCCACCTCCAATGCCCAACCTTGACTCTGGCAAAAAAAAGAGGAAAAAAAAGAGAAAAATTCTATAGCTGTTGTTTGCTTATGCTGTTTGTTCAGGAGCGGTTTGAAGCTGCGATTGTTCTCGCTGCCAGCCGAGCCCTGTGAACTTTTGTACCTGTTGTTGTTTTGTGCGCTAACGACCTTGCTAGCGCGCTGCTGTGTGTGTTCCACCTCCAGCACCGCTGCAGGAGAGGCTCACGCTGCCATGGCTGCTGTCTCCGCCACTGCTCTTGCTGCTAGCTTCTCCTCTTGATTTTGTTTGTATGTGTGTTTGCGTTTGTGTATGTGTGTGTTTTTGTACCTCCCACGGGTGTATTGCTGCGAAATGTTCGCATATCGTAAGTGGGTGGAGTGTTTTAGGTTTGTAGCTGACAGGGCTGTTGCCCCCTTCTGCCTGTTTAGGTTTTGCAGTGAAATGGACTTGGCACAGTTGTCCTGCCATACACACATGCTCACACACACACACACACACACACACACACACACACACACACACACACACACACACACACACATACACACACTGTCTCTCTCTCTGTTTCTCTTTCCGTATTTGCCTGTCTTTCGTTTTCTGTCTGTCTTTCTCACTCATACACATTTTAGCCTGAGGAATTTGTGATTGCTGTAAAAGTCTCTAAAACATTACTGTATTTTTCATAAACTGAAGAATAAGGCAACATGCCCTTAAACCCACTGGCATGTATTTATACATGGATACTATTTCTCACTTATTAGTGAGACCTCTATGTCACCTCTGTCAGGTGAACAGTACCACTATATACTCAACAAAGTACATATAATGGATTTAAACACACACACACACACACACACACACACACACACACACACACACACACACACACACACACACACACACCACACACACACACACACACACACACACGCACACACACACACACTCTGTCACTATCACTTTGACACATTCACTATAGCATCTCTGTCCCACACCGGCATACCTGATAGAACAGTACTGCCTCTCCTGATTAGCAGAACACACCAGATTTAGCTATCAAGGGCATTGCCATCACAGTGACTCCAGCCAGGTGCGCTTCAGGCTGGAGTAGATGGATTTTCAGAGTGGGAGGGCCCAAGGGTGGGGTGGGAGGTGGGGTGTGGGGTTTTTGAGCAATGCTATTAATATATCTATGTAAAGGCCCAGAAGAACCTTGACACAAAGTTAGAGACATAACTGTCCCAATGACGTCCGTCTGCAACCGTATACTGCCCCCAGGTCCTGTCTGGCCATTGTGCATCGATATCAATGCCTTTCTTCTCCAGTGTCACCAGCAATTCCCCATTGTAATCCTCTGTTGACTGTGCACAGTGGCTGTGTGTTTGGCTATTTGCTGGTAATATCTCTGCGGTGACCCCATTTACATACACATGCTCACTCATTCAGCTGTCCCCAAACCCCGCTTTGTCTCAGCAGGAAGCTCCATTTACATAAGAAGCTTACGCCAGACATACTTTTTCACCTCCTTATTAAATAGAACAAAGCCGCAAAAGCCATCTTTGGCCAAGTTATAAATGCTAGCATTGCCAAAACTATTATTTATGGGATCGGGAGAAATAAATAGATACTTTATGTACGAGTAGTAATTCACAGTTTGAAAATCATTTCTTTTCAACGTGTATTTTAATGGCTGTGACCCTGACCTCGTTGCGCGAATGAATGTGTGCTGGCATGAGTCATATGTGAGTGAAAAGACAGGTCTCTCGAGCACCTGTAAAAAAACAGATATGACCCTGTCTGTTTTTTTTTTCTTTCCAAGACATCTCAAGGACTGCGTGGGAAGTTTGCTAAAGTATTTGAGACTTTTTTTTTTCTGGCGTCTGCACAAGAAGTTGCGCCCTGGGAAAATGCGACTTTGTGTGTGTTTGCCTCTTTCTCTCACTCTCCAGTTAATCAGATATAACAAGATGAAAGAAGCTCGCACCAAACTTTAATATGCTAAACACTTTTAGGTAATTACCATTAACTTCCTTTACTCAGCAGAGGAGGTTGCGCAGTACTGTGCCTGTACTGCCTCGTCATAAAACACAGAGGGGCTCTAGTTCCAGGGAGAACACAGTTGGCGGAAGCAACAACGTATGCGAACTGTTGCACAAAAAAAAGACACTTTACACAGCTAAGGCCCTAGGTCCAGGGCAGGCCAGAGTTAATTAGTGAAAGGTTCACTCAAAGTCAACTCATAAAATTGCTGAACAATTCACTTTCCCTACTAGTCTCCAATACAGGAAGATGGTAATAATCACTTCTGAGTTCTGAATAGTGTTTTACAAAGAATAAATTGCATTGCATCCTCTGTTTTGTTACATGTAAAAAAAAATAAATTAATGAAATGACACGGAACATCATAAAATATTTGTAGTCTTAACAGTTTCAGCAGATATTGTGGCACTTGCTGTGATGTAGTCTCTGGGAGCAGGAGCAGGTCAGATAGAAAGCTGGCTTTTCTTATCCGGCTCAATTTCCTCCTTTCCCCAAAAAGGATAGCCTATACTGTATGTAATAATTGTGAAAGATGTTTATGAACATTTTCAAGCATTTACTTCAACACCATGTTAGGTTCAGCTTACAGTAGGTAACTATGGCAGAAGATAGTAGATTAGATTGAAATTTTATCCTTCACATCTTTTTTTTTTAACTTAAAATTATTCTGGGAGCAAACTGTAGGCTAAGTGGTGCAGTAAGTGAAAAAAAGTAAGTGAAAGCCATTTTAGCTGAGTACTGGATAAATGGCTTGACAAATACATGCATACATTTGCATAATATGAGGTGACTGGTAAGTATATATGTAGATATACTCATGATATGGGCTACCCCAGTGACAGTAAAAGATACTGATGTGTAAAAATGTAGATCAGCAGAGACCCGTAGCCTACATTAATTAATGTGAATTATGTGTATGTTGTATAGGTTACATGTCAGCTATGTTTATATTGATGTTAGTTACCTGGACGAACGTGACTGCACTGTCTGTCTGCATTCTTTTGCGGAGAACAAAAAAAGATCATTTGTGGAATGTGGGCTGGTGTGGCAAAGCGTTTATTTTCTGCTGACAAAGATTTTAATTCAAGTCTCACAAATAAAGCCATCCCATTTCAGACTACCTATAAAAGATTTAACCTTTTAAAACATAGCTTTTATAATTTTTCAAAAGCCAACCAGAATTAGTGTTAAATGTGGATATTTCTAAGATTAGTTGCACTGACTATAACCCTTTTCCTTCCAAAGAGATAATTCAGCAAAATGTGTGAATCTTCCAGTGTAAGTGAAAAAAATGTATTTTTTGCTAAGTAGACAAATCAGACTTGGGCAGAATTGGTTTATCACTGCCACATTTAAATGTTCCCTGCCAGCGAATATGTTGATATACCTATCACCAAAATCCTAGCCTCTGGAATTTAGTATTTATTGTTGAAGTTTAAGTCGACCTGCCTACGGTTATTCGATTATTCGAGTTTCTGCCACCAAACTAGGGCCCTATAACCAATTTAGAAAATAGTAAGAATGAGCATATGATGTATGGGGGTACAAGGATACATATAAGTGTGCTTCTTACTAATTAGGCAGATTTTCCTTAGTAGTCACTAAGACTCTAATCACTCTAATCCAGCCCCTGCATTAAAGAGACTGGTGAAGGTACTTTACAAAACATGGCACATATAACATAGCTGGTATGTCCATGTACTCAAGAAAGATTTTAGATATATCAGTTTTACAAATTCAGTTTCTTTCCTTCTCTCTCTCTTTCTCTCTAGCAAGTTGTGGAGGACTTACTGGAGGATGAAGATGAAGACTTTGACAAAGATGACAAGGTAATTATTTAAATTCTAGATGGACCAGAGTGTTTTTAGGAAAACAAAATTATATGAATCCCAAACATTCACACACTGAAAAAGAACTCATACAGCTGTGCCTGCTTTACTAGTCTGTGAGGAGCATTTGTCCTTGTGTGTGTGTGTGTGTGTGTGTGTGTGTGTGTCTGTGTGTGTGTGTGTGTTTTTCCACGCTGATGAACACTCTTATGGGTCTCGTCTCAGTCTGCTTTGCTCATTCCCCACTGTCAGAATGGGTCTTTCCCCTCGTCTTGACGTCTGAAGAGCTCTTTCATGTTTCGGGGTAGAGTGGGGTTGCTCCTCCACACCTCAAAGTGCAGAGTAATGTCTGCTGGCTAGTGCTCTTCTTCCCCTCTGTCTCTCTCTGTCTCTGTCTGTCTCTCTTTCTCTCCCCCCCTCTCTCTTTCTCTCACTCTCTCACTCTTTCTCTCTGTCTCTCTCTCACTCTCTCTCTCTCTGTCTGTCTTTCTCCCCCCCTCTCTTTCTCTCACTCTCTCTCTCTCTCTCTCTCTGTCTCTCTCTCACTCTCTCACTCTCTATCTCCCCCTTTGCGAAGCTCCAGCCTGTCTAGCCGCCCCTGGTAGCCCCTGTGATTGAGTTGTTGCTTTCAGAATAAAGGTGAATCGCACACTCATAAATAAGGCAGCCTGCGGGGCTCGAGTGTCGAGCCTCTGATATTTCTCTGGGACTTTGAAGTGCAATTAATTGTATTCAAATGGCCGTGGGGGGAATGCTCATTAGACAGGCACTGAACAGAGAGCAAAAAGGAAGAAAGAAAGAAAAAGAAAAAAAAGGGAAAGAAAGAAAGGCTGGATGCGTGTCTGCACATCGCTTCACAAACACCCCTTCACCCCCCCCCCTCCCCCCATAGGCCAGAAACGTCTGTCTGAACTGTGCAAGGAGGACCGAGGTCTCGGTTGGGATGATGAAGATGTTCTTCTGTGTTGCTTTGTACTTCTGGCAGTTTTTTTTTTTGTTTGGTTGGAATCGTGGCAAGCTCTCAGAGGAGTGCAGGGAGAGGAGGCAGACTCAAGGTGGAAGCTAAGTCATTCCTGAACGAAAAACTACGCCTTGGGCAAGAGGGGGAGTCAGGGGCTAGAACACCAGAGACCGCAGAGAATCACAACACTGAAAAAATAAGGTTGCGCTACAAATGCATTTGGCTTCTGCCAGTTTAGATGGCATTGCTCTCTCTCTCTGCAACAGGTGTCTTTCTTTGTTCTTAATGAGGATTTAGGCTGCTATTGTAAGGGGCTCGTGAAGATTTTAATCACTAGTAATTGACAGGGATATGTTACTGTTGTAGCTGTTCCGCCTTGATCTTGCGTTAATAAAATTTAAATCGCCCCCTCTGTTTGTTGTTACTTTTTCATTAGTACCACCTGGACAAATAATTAAATGAACACCAAACGCTTTTGCCATGTTAAACTAGCCCACCCCTAGGGGAGCCCCTCTTGCGCGCCGGCTGTGGTGTTGCTTGTGCTTGTTTGTTCTAGAAAGTGGACTTTAACCAAGCTTTACCTGTAGTGCAAATTTGATCCTAATCGTGTTAACTTTACAATCGCCTCGATGTCCTAGCCTCGTTTATTTTGCGTAACTCCGACAAATGAGGCCTTTTAGCTGTTGCAAATGGGGCAGTTTTACCGTGATAATTGAACGAGCAAGCAATTTTTCATAAAAAAGCAACTTGATCCCTGGAAAATTATATAGGCCCTACATTTTTTTCAGTTTCGTCATCCATGTTATTGAAACCCAGCCTTGCCCTAAGCCCTGTGAATATAAAAGAGTGCGAGTTTGAGGTCAGAGGTTTAGAAAAGCAAATTCAGCTCCCTGTCCACATTGATTAAACTTTCCCCTGCTGGAAGGAGACGTTGGTTCACATTCCGTGCGCCTTCCTGGTGATGACAGAACGGCAATTGGAGTTGAAGAAAATCCCCCCTCATCCCAATCTGCTAAAGGTTGATTTCCCCCCCACCGTTCCTCTCCACTCCTTTCCATTCATCTGAGGCACAGATCATCTGAAAGGATTCTCAGATTTTATAATGACAGGAAAGCATCCTGTGGCCGTCAGCTCAACATGCTAGCACTCCTCATGGGACAGATCTATCTCACAGCACGTTGGGATCTTATAATCAAAGCTGATTAAATTACAGCAAAGGCCGTGTTATTTTTTTTCTTTGTGAGACCTCTCATTATTATCTTCTACAACGTGAACTTCAGAAAAGTTTTTTTAAAATTGGGCATTTAATCTTTTTTTTTCCATCAATATCCTTCAACGTCAGGTCTTGAAGTCAGGCCTTCCACAGCGTTCCCCCTGCCTTGCCTTAAGTCTGGCCCTCTTCGCTCATCTGAAACTCATCTTTGGCCCCTCGCCAGTTCAGCTCCCAGCGTGAGGAGGTGAACAAATTTGTCTTTTCCACTCAACCTCTCCAGTGTTAGGCTGATTTTTCTTTTATGTTATTAGGGTCCGTGCTCCACGAGTAAAATATTAAGGTTGGTCCCAGGGAGTCTATATGCTCTCTAGCTATTGCAAGTTAAGAGAAAGAGAGGGAGAGAGAGAGAGAGAGAGAGATGAAATGAGATGAAGACAAAAAGACAGAGAGAGAAATAGAAGGAGAAGAGGATGAAGAAGAAGAAGCAGAAGAAGAAGAAGGAAAAGCAAGGAGAGGAAAAGCAGATTCATAAATGTGCCAAGGCCTCATTTTAATTGAACCTGAAGCATATGTTGCAAGTATGCACAATATGTCCCAGATGTGGAGTCTTGGCTGGGCTGTGCTCCCCCTCTCAACGCACCACAAGGCAGCTATTAGCTGGATAACCTTTGCTCTGGGGGCTAAATGGGGTATTACATGACCAAAACGTGCTCCACCTGTTTTCCATTGGGGGCAGAAGACCCCTGGCAGGCTCAAGGCCCCCAAGCCCCAGCATGTGTTCCCACTTAGCGGACCATTGGGCAATCGTGAAAAGTGTCTTTCTTCAGAGGCCGCGGCCATATTAGTCACT